>JAREIK010016554.1:600000-927500 GCA_029783825.1 Sapria himalayana | reverse complement strand
CCAATTCAATCTGGCATGGCTTGATCTGGTGTTCTGGTCTGGCTAACATGACCTATTTGACACCTCTTTTTGGATGCATCTCTTCTAAGCGAATTGGATTGTTGTCATATGAATTTGTTAACTTTTTACAATATATTGTTTAGAGTTGTTATTTCACTTACTTTTTACAATATGATGTTCTCCTTTAGTAGAGCTAAATAAGTAATGATAGTGATATAAAACATGCATGAGCTAAATAATTAATTATCTTAGTATCATATTATTCTGAGAATTAAAATTTATGTGTCTGATCATATTTATATCTGTATCATATTTTGATTCTTTTTATAAATTTTTTTAAAATTTTTTATTAAATTTTTTTATAATTTTTTTTAAATTTTTTTTAAATTTTTTTAAAATTTTTTTTAAATTTTTTTAATTTTTTTTAATTTTTTTTTAATTTTTTTAATTTTTTTAATTTTTAATTTTTTTTTAATTTTTTTTAATTTTTTTTAATTTGTTTCTCCTTCCCCAATCTACTCTTGCCAACTCCCAGGTTTATGTATATAATAAATATTAATACTGGTTAATTATTTTAGTAGTGATCATAATCAAACACATTTAACTTTGGAATTTTTATGAGATCTAGTGTATTAGTGATTGTTATTGTAGGTTTAACTAAATTAAAATAATAAATTTTTAATTTTTAGATTAAAGGCTAGAGAAAAAAATTGTAATTTTAGTATTTTTTAAATTTTCAACGTATTAATGCTGAGTAATTAACCAAAAATAAATATTAGAACAGAAATTGAAAGTTCCAACTGTCATTAGACCCCAATTATTTCTTTTTGATAGTTAATTTAAGATATTTTTGTGAAATATTTGTTCTTGTCGTGTAATATTTATAATGCACGATAAGTCACATGATTTTGTGCATGCTAAACTATACTGTGAATTGTGATCTTAAAATATCAACACAATAATTACATTCAAAGTGCATTTAAATATTTTTAATATTATTTTAAGATCTAAAATAAATATAAAATAACTGAGCAATAATATCCGAGCTTAATATTTATAGTTTTTTTGCACATGTAGTTAATTATTTGTTTTAATTTTAAATTACTACCATGGGTTGAAATACAATATTATTTCACATAAATGATGTTAATTTTTTTTTTCTAATTTACATATTTTTATCTAGCAACATATATTAGAATTAAGCTATGTATTTTATTTTTGATTTAAATATCATATTTATGGTATGATTCACATAATTAATATAATTTAGAATAAATTATATTAATAATATATTGGAAAATAAAAATTAATTATATTCTTAAATTTTATTTATCTAAACTTAATGATAAACATCTAAATATTTATATTAAGAAATTTAGAATAATTTTTTAAAATAATAAATTGAGAGAAGTTAGAGTCCAAAAAAAGAAAATGTCAAATAAATTAAATAATTAATTAAAGTTAAATATTTTAATAAATATTGAATTTTAACTTTATTATGTTTTTAAATATCTTAATTGTTACTCAAAATAAATAATAGAATAATAGAAAAATAAATGGTAACACATACAAAGTAAACTATTCATAAATATAAAATTAAGTAAAATCATAATAGAAAATCATATTTAAGAGAATAAGTAGGAAATATAATAATTAATAAATATTTATGTCTGCTGTGAAATGAAATGTCTGTATTTTTTTTTTATTTTAAAATAATTTTTTTTTTCAATTTTTTTTTTTATTTTTGTTTGCTTTTAATTATGGCATATGAATGTGTATGAATTGAAATTGGGTGATATTGATACAAATTTGAAAATACGAATGGAATCACGTGCATTGCATGGCATGGTGGCAACTGGCATGGACGAGGGTAGTATCGGCAAATGCGGCGGAAAGAACAAGATCGACTAGCTAGGATGGAGACGGATTATGAGAGAAGGAAAGCAGCAGCCGAATTTAACATGAGGAGGGAGGAAAGATTACGAGCGGAAGAGGAGCGCACTTCGAAAAGGCGATCGAAACGTCAGCGGAAAAAACAGCGAAAATTGGAAAAGAAGAAGAGCTCTCTTTCTCCTTCTTCTCCCCCCAACGAGTGCCTGCAGTAGCAGTAGTTGTGTGATAGTCGGGCGGCATGATCGTCAATTCGTCATCCGTAAGACGGAAAAAGAAGAATCGAAACCAGACAGAGCCATTCAGGTTCAGATTAAGCTGCGGTGTGTTCAATTTGAATTATATATTTTTTTAATCGATGTCTTGGTTTTTCACTTCGCGTATGAACACGAGAAATTAAAGCTATTTTTTTCAGTAATGGAAAATGCACGTAGCAGCTGAATTTGGTTATTATTAATCTCACGTTCTTGATTTAACAAATGGAATCATCTCTTTGAGTATGTCTAGTCTAGATGGATGTTCTCATTTAGAAAACAAATAGTTTTACTTTTAGGCAACAAAATTCTATTTATTTAGCATAAGTAATAGTATGATAGTATGAATTTTAAAGGGAAAAGACTATTCAACCTCTAATGACACATTTGATTTTTAGGAATATTGCTTACGTATCTTAGGGTGTCTATACCAAATATCATGTTCATGTTATTGGGATGATGATTTTATCTGCTCAATCTTGGAAGATCAGGGCTCGTATGTGAGAGTCTGAGAGATAATAAGGGATGGTTTGGGAGTAGAGGTGACTGTTTGGCTCAATTGCAATTTGTTTTGTTCCTCTTACTCATTTTCCCAAATCTAACTCATTCTATTCCTTGACTCATACATGATATATGTGCATTAGAATTCCATGAAGAGAGCATGTAAGATTCTTGACCCAATCTCCTAATAGGTGATCTAGTGAGGACTTTGTGGAATTATATTTTGCATTCATGGGGATTAAACTTGTGTTTTCATGCTTAAAACATTCATCATCTTTGTTCCACTTTTCTTGTTTCTAATGAGTAGTTTCATTATTGACACTTAACCTAATTCTACTGGGTGAAAGTCAATCATCCTAGCCTTTAGGTGACAATAGATAATCCATGTCAAGTTGTCGATAGAGATGTGGTGCTCTCTGGTTTTGGTATAGTTGGCTATGTTGATTGGACATCACAATTTGAGTTGGATGCCTCACACAAGGCTTGAGATAATGCTCTATGATGACCAACATTCAACTCACAACTTTTAGAGTAGAATAGAACATAGAGGTACACTCTTTCTCTACTATTGTGATACTCTTTACTGGAGTAGGAGCGTCAAAAAGCTCTCTTTTAGAAACATTATTCCACACATGGAGATC
Organism: Sapria himalayana; assembly: GCA_029783825.1. Classification (NCBI taxonomy): domain Eukaryota; kingdom Viridiplantae; phylum Streptophyta; class Magnoliopsida; order Malpighiales; family Rafflesiaceae; genus Sapria; species Sapria himalayana. The sequence goes on along the minus strand of JAREIK010016554.1, from coordinate 924,214 downwards.
CTACCAAGTGCTCAAGATTGTTGTTTTAACGTGAGATTTAGAAGATGCTAATATCTCAACAGTCATATTCTCAAAATTTGAAGAAGCTGTGATTGATCCGTCTCGAACACGAAACTAAATGTTCTTGGACAAAGATGCTTGGCATTGTAGAAAGACATGACGATCAATACATGCATGCATCATAATGATTTATCATGTGATCAGGCATTTCAGTATTATTCTTGTTCTAATACATCCAGCTTCATATATTGAAGATATTAATATCTTAATAGTCCTATTCTTAAAATTTAAAGATATTGTATTTGACGAGTCTCAAACTTGGGGCCTAACATCATTTAACGAAGGTACTTTGCATTCTTGAAAAGCATGATCTTCAATACATGCATGCATCATAATGATGTATCATGTGATCAGTAATTTTAGTATTATTCTTGGTGAAATATATTTAATTTATGATTTAAAAAAAATTTAATATCTCAATAGTCTTATTCTCAAAATTTGAAGAGCACTTGTTTGATGAGTCGTGAACTCAAGACCTAATCTCTCTGGATGAAGGTGTCTAGCATTGTATAAAGGCATGACCTTCAATACATACATGTATCATAACAATTTATTGTTGATCAGTTATTACAATATTATTCTTGTCCAAATATATCTAATTTCATAATTCTTGTTAAGATCACATAGTTAATAATAAGTCACCTAAATAAACTTGATTCAACTTGTTCATGCACTTTTGAGTATTTGTGCATGAACAAATAGTTTAGCTCAACTCATTCAAAGACTTAACTCATCTCTTTCAAATGTATTAAATTACACTAAATAAAGGGTGTCTAAGCAACTTCTAGGGCTCATCGTAATCAAACTAGTTTGAATGAAACTAAATAAAAAGTTTCTAGATAACTTCTAAAACTCATCTCATTTAGATACATTTTGAATGAAACTAAGGACTCATTTGATAAAACTTAAAAATAAGTGCTTAAAAATTAAGGCTGAATTTTATAAGTATTGAATTTCTATTAAAAAATTATATTATAAATTACTGATAATTGAATACTGAATATAAATATATTATTTGATAACTATAAATAATGAATGTTGAAAATGATATATTTTACATATTTATCTTTATTATCATTGTATTATATATTATTCAACTTAAATATAATTTTTATTGATTTTTTTTTCACCACAATTATTAATTATTAAAAATAAAATAAAATACCTAAAAATATATTCATTAATAAATTATAAATCCAAAAAAAAAATATTTAAAAAATAACTAATAAAATATAAACTCTTCAAAAATTTCCAAAATTTTAATATAAAAATAAAAATTAATAAATAACTAGTTAATTTTGTTATTTTCTTTCTTAAATCAATCATGAAAAAGGATTAACATTAGGGTTTGTGATGACTAAGAATAAAAGAGGGGAAGATAGATTCACAAATTGAACTGTTGAGTGATTGAATTTTCTTTATTCAACATTAATTAGGTCTGTACCAACTTAATATTTTTAATGAATTTTCACTTAAAATTTTAAATTTTCAGCTCCTAATATTTTTTATCAGACGCACTTAAAATTTCAAACCATTGAAAATTTTAAGTGCGTTATCAAACAGCCCTTACATGTATAGTTCCTGTACGTTTTCAAAAACTCATCTTATTTGAACACATTTGAACACATTTGAACACAGTGGGATCCAGATATTCTTTATATCATAGAATACTTCAAAAGATATAATTCTAGCTAGACATCACTCTAACATATTCGAGTGAAGCTTGATGCAGCGCATCTAGAAATCAAAAAATAATTTTAAATCACAATTAAAAAAAATATATTTTGTTATTTTAGGAAAATCCTATGTAAGGCAAGATGTCCTATAGCACAAAATGTTATAGGAGATTAATATGGGACTATAACACAAAACAGTCCACTCTCATGTATCATTCATACCTATATAACAAACTATGAATCAATACAAAACTTATTTTATATTGTATACATATGCTCCATTAATTTTCAAGTCCTTTGATATTTCTCAATGCAGTTACTACTAAAAAAAAAGATAAACATAATACTACTAGTGAATAAGATAGTTGTGAAAAATATTTCTTCTCATTTTTGAAATATGATTTTCACTAATTTAATAGATAAATGTGATTTTCTATCATTTTTTATCAATTAATTGTCAAGGAATCTTTATTATTGCTTTTGAATCACACACACACAAATATATTTATACATATATAAATATATATGTAAATATGTAGATATATAAGTACAAATACATTTATTTAATAAACCATTAGAATTTAATATTATTTTTATTTAATCCGTAATAATTTTTTCTTCTAAGTATATTTAATAAAATGTTTATACCCATGTTAATATTTTTCTTAGTAGATTTCATCAAAAGATTATGTATATATGAGTTTTTACATTTGTATCCAGATGTGAGACTAACCAAAACTATTTGAAATCTTTTTTTTCCTCCTTTTTTTAGTATTTTATTTTTCAAGGCAACAAGAAGATAAAAAAAATGTGTTGGTAAACAAGCACCAAGAACATCAAAGGCAAAACATTTGCACAAACACATTGTGTACATAAACAAAAAATAATGTGTTGATAACTTTCCTAAGATGTATAGAAGTTTCAAAGCCTATTAATATCGTGAAAATGTATGCTAATTGACTTTGAGAAAAAAAAAATCAAATATTGCTTGATATAGAAAGAAGCTCCATGCCTGTTCTTCAATTAACAATGTTTCTTAAGGCCTAAGCTAGTGGTCAGATGTAACAGATTTCAATTAATGGTTTTATTGAGATAGTAATTTCTCTCAAATTACATGCTAAGCAGGAACTTTATAAATTATGTACTTTCCTTGTATTGCCTCACTAAATTTATGAGAGAATTTGAGTAATTTCAAGCTGAAAACATTCTTTCTTTTCAATAAACAGTGTTTTATTGATGCTACCTCTTGAAAAGTTGCTTCCATGCAAATTGGTAAACAACCTCATCTATAAATATAATGCCTTTTAATTCTTCAAATCTTGTAGTTGTTCTACATACACCTCTTGGGAGCGTATCATTCAGGAAGATAGTCTTCACATCTATTTGATCAATTTTAGACTTCAAATTGACATGATGCCCTCTTCTGGTGCAGTCGACCCATCTCCACCACACGGACACAGTCCTCTTGCTTGCCTGCCATCAACCATCTTAATTAGAAAGGCTTACAACATGTTGCCTTTGCCAATTTACAAACATTTCTTAGGCCAAGAGGCACCATATGTATTCCTTATTCGTATCTATTATGTTTGATGGAATTGGTGGTCACTATGATGATGTGTTACACTATCAGACCATGATCATGAGTGCTATAAATGATCATATATTAAGCAAGGAGTTCCCTTCTAGTCTCTAAAGACTAGCTTTGGCTTAGATGCACATGCTAGCATATAACTTCGTCAACTTTTTTAGGGACTTATGAGATACTTTTGTTGCTTGATGTCAGTACTTAGTATGCTAGAATTAGGGCATTGATTCTGAGTACAATATCACAATGTAAAAAGATTGGTTTTTCTAGAACTTCATTTTAGGTAGTAGCATGAATGATGTACTATATAATTCCAAGTGAAATTTTCATGTGGGGATCATCTTTTTTTTTTTTTTTGTGATGTTATCTCTGAAACAATGACATATTATGGAAGAGATTTTGAGTAGAGCAAGTAAATTATTAATGTTAGAAGAAAACATTTGAGTGGTTGCTCAATACATCAAGATAATGAGTTAGCTGACTAAGAGTGATAACTCATGATGCTCTGAGTCCAAACACTTGTGTAACAAACCCATCTAGGGTAATGATTCCAAACATTCCAATCAATAGTTGTAGCATGGGGGGAGAGTCACCCTAGATCATGCCTGTCAGTAACTCTTCTGCATAGCAAGTACTTACCATATGAAAAATGGCAAAGTTAGGTAGCTTAAACTTATCTCACCAGATTGCTAGAGGATGAAAAATGATATCTTTATGATTTCCAAAGATATCATGAACACAAAAATGAGAGAGGTGTGGAAGTTTGATGTTGTTCATTGATGGGATATCTAGTCCTAGAATGTGAAATATAATTTGCACAATCATGAGTTCCATATATGTCATGAACACAAATATTATTTGTGTGTTTTTTGTTGTCTCCAACAATGAGATAGAATACCAAGTTGTCCTAGAATGAGCATTGGGTTGAGTGATTAAGCATGCTATATAGATACGAGTCGTTGCACATTCTCTCATTGGAGTAGTAGCATAATTTACATCAGAGAAACATTGATCCTGTCTATCTATCAATACTCGTATGATATGTTTCTTAATCATTAATGGGCATGTATATGAGAAGTGCTAGCAGAATGACACAGTGGAACATGTGTGAACTAGTATGGTGGATGAATCTTATAGCACAAGGCATGTGCACAAGGTTATCACTAGCCTACAATGAGGGTAATTCTACTAATTAAGCTATGAAATGAGGCTTGTTCCAAGGTTAGGCCCTTAGAGTTGAAGATTACTAATCACCACTTTCTTCATCCTTGCACATGAAATGGAAGTGACGATACAAATGGAAGTAAGCAATCTTACAATATGGTTACTCCCAATAATGCCACATAACCATTCACTAAAAGTGTAAGATACTATTTATCTTATAATATTAGCAAATCTCAGGGTTTGTTTGATAAAATTTTAAAAATTAAGTGCGAAAAAATTAAGGTTGAATTTTATAAGTGTTAAATTTATATTGAAAAACTATTTGATAAATTATTGTTAATTGAATGTTGAATATAAATATATTGTTTGATAATTGTAAATGCTGAAAATAGAGGTGTCAACCGGGTAAGGCCGGCCCTGCCTTGCACTGAGGCACGACACGGTTCGGCCGTGCCTGGGCCGGCCCGACAAGGGAAAATGTCGTGCCCGGGTAAGGCAAGTGTCGTGCTGTGCCGTGCCCGGGCCCATGCCGTGCCGTGCCATGCCTGACCCGGCATGGTTCGACCCGTGGCACGGCACACCGGCACAGGTTCGTCCCGTGTCGGGTGTCCCCCGAGCCCAACCCCGCGAGCGCCCCACCCCCCTCCCACAAAAAAGACCACGGGTCGGGTCTGATTGGACCCGAACCGTGGTCCCACGAGGCTCGAACCGACCCAATCCCCCCCCCCCCCCCAAAGAGAAAAAAAATTAATAAAAAATTTAATTTTCAGCCGTTGGATCTCGCCTCCAATGGCTAGGGGGCAGAATCCAATGGCCCTCATAATTCTGTCCCCTAAAAAATTCAAAAAAATTAAAATAAATTTACTTTTTTTTTTAAATTATTATCTTTAATCTATAGATTCCATCCCCATCTCTTTAACATTTATTTTTTTCATAAACATAAATTCTCTGAAATCGTTTAATTTCTCTATCATAAATCTTGATTCTCTCTCTCGGGACTCAGGATTTCGGCATTCGGCTTGGATTTTTGGGAATCTCAACTTGAGTTTTGAACTTAGAGCTTGACTGTGGTGCACCGTGCACGTGACCGACCTCACTGTTTTTACCGGGTAATTTATTTTAAGTTTTTTTTTAACTTTCTCTCTCTAGTTTCTCCCTCTAGACCAAAAATAGAAAAAATTAAAATCAGTCTTCTAGTCTCTAAAAAATTATTCTGAATAACAAAAATCTTACAAAATGATAAATACAATTGAAATATATTTAAATTTAGAAATTGAAAATATTACACAGAGGTCTAAGGCTGCTGAAACTTTGGTTTCTCCAGTCGTCTCAACCCAAATTTCTAAAAAACAAAAAACTAGGAGGACTTCTGTAGTTTGGACTCATTTTAATATAATAAAATAAAAAAATATTAGGGGTGAGGAACAAGAAATAACACAGTACAAATATTATATGAGATTTTTAACATGTAAGAGTTCGTTTGGGACTGGGCACCTTAAGAGGCATGCCGAATTATGTACCAAAAAATATGGTCCATTAGATCCTAGGCAAATCCAACTTTGCACTGCATTTTTTGAAACTGGATCGAGTTCAGTCTCAAAGTTTACTCCATTCATATACTCCAGCAAGTTGGGTAGGGACGACATGACCAAACTTATCACATTGATGGGTCTTCCGATCAGATTTTCTAAAGATCCAAGGGTAGTGCGCATCATGCAGACATATTTTCAGCATGCTTATCGTAGGATTCCTAGGTCCACATCTAGGAATGACATACTAAAGATATATAAGTTAGAAAAATAAAAAATAATTCATAAATTTATGGCATATAGTGAAGTGATGTCCGTGACGTCCAATATCTGGACAAGTCACGATGAATCATTTTATGCATGTCTCACCAGCCACTATGTAGATTCTAACTGGACTATGAATAAAAAAATTTTAGGATTCTCTGAGATTCTTCATCCTCATGATGGCCCGACCATTTTTGAGTGTATGATAAAAATCTTTAGGGAATATAAAATTCAAAATAAAATTTTTAGTGTCACATTCGATAACGCATCTAATAATGGAGTAGCAATTAACATGTTTGTTAGGAATATTAGAGACGTACCAATAGGAGAGATTTTTCATGTCAGATGCATGTGTCACGTGATTAACCTGATTGTTCAAGCAGGTATGAATGTGTGTTCCCCCGCATTGGATAATATACGTAATGCACAAAATTATATTCGTACTCCTCGTAGACAACAAGAGTTTGGTAGTCTCTATTTGTCTGCGAATCTTAAGAAGAAGAAATTCCAATCGGATGTGAGACATCGATTAGAATTACATGTACCTGATGTTAGAATCATCTGTTGGATACGAATACGTGATATTCGACTACGTCAATAGTAAGAGTGACGAACTTATTATTGACGACACTGACTAGGTTTCAGGAATTTCATTTATGAAATTCCTGAAGATTTTTTATGACACGACTAACATGTGTTCGTCGGTTAATATGCCCACGACTTGCATTGCACTCCGGTGCATATGCAACATTAGTAGCATGTTTAGGAAGTATTGAGCTGATCCGACACTTAGCCATATGGTTGTAGAGATGGAAACCAAGTACTTGAAGTACTGGTCCACCATTCTATCTCTTTATTGCCTCGCTGCATGCATGGACCCTAGGGTTAAGGTAGAAGGGGTAGAAAACACATTGACCTACATTTCCTCGTGCATGAACCTGGAAGAGCCACATGAAAGGTTCATTCACGAGAAGTTGACTGACATATTCACATACTACGATACTAGGTATGGTGGTGGTGGTAGTGAGACTATGATTACGGACATTGATACCTTGTTCAGAGATGACGATTTTTTTCATTCAGCTAGCGAGGGGGAAACGTAGGGGTGGACCATCACATAGCAACGAGCTTTCTCGGTACTTAAATATCGATTACTGCTTAATCTTATCACATTCTGATACTAAGAATCTTGATATATTACAGTGATGAAAATCATATGAGTCCACCTTTCCCGTGCTATCGAGGATTTCACGGGATCTACTGACTCCTCTGGTGTCGAGCGTAGCATCGGAGTCTGTTTTTTCTGTTGCAGTGATCGTAATTTCGGATATAAGATCGAGATTATGTCCAGATATTGTTGAGGCCTTGGCTTGTTTGAAGGATTGAGAGGATTCGAGGTTTAGCATCCATGATCGTGCTGTAGCTGGGACTGGGACAGAGACTGCAGCCGCATTCACTCCGATAGCGGAGGAGTTGATTGCTGATGATGATGATCAATATGATACTGATCTTGTTGTTGTGGCTGATGATGCTCATGATATGTCGATTGTCGATTTATGATTATCTACTATTTTTTGATTTCGATGTTTTGTTTTTTATTGACTGTACGCTTTATTTATATGTTATGTTAAAACTGTAATTTGTTTGGTTCGGACCTTCGGTATCAAATGGCTGATTGGTCATTTTTCATTTGAGTTGCTTATGATTTTTTTAATTTTTATTTTTTTTAACAAAATGTATTAATTTATTTATTTTTTTGTTTTAATTTTCCATTTAAAAATCGATACCTATATTATATAATTCTAATAAATTTTAAACTAATTTTATATTACATTATAAAAAAAATTTTAAACTTTGTTATTTTAATGAATTTTAACATTTTTTATATTATAAATATATAATGTTATACATTATCTAAAATTTTATATATAATTTAATAATTTATATAAATAAAATAAAAAAAATTTTTTAAAAAAAAATTTACTAGCCCGTACGGCCATGCTGGCCCGAGCGGGCCCGGCTTTATTAAACCATGCTGGGCTAGGCACTGCAAGATACGGTAACCGTGCCGTGCTTGGCCCTGCACGAAGGCACGCTCGTGCCAAAAAAAAAAGGGTTAGGCTAGGCCGACCCGCCCCGTTTGACACATCTAGCTGAAAATGATGTATTTTACATATTTATCCTTATTATGATTGTTTACATATTATCCAATATAAATAGAATTTCTAATTAAATTTTTTCATTACAATTATTAATTATTAAAAAAATAAAATCCCTAAAAATATATCCATAAATAAATCATAAATCTAAAAAAGAAATAAAAATATTAAAAAAATAATCAATAAAATCTCAACTCTTTAAAACTATCTAAAATTTTAATATAAAAATAAAAATTAATGAATAATTAGTTGATTTGTTATTTTTTCTCTTAAATTAATAATGAAAGATGGTTAGGGTTTATGGTGACAAAGAAAGGCGGAGGAGAATATAGATTCACAAAATGAACTGCAGTGTAAACGAGAAAATGAGAAAGAAATAAAAAAAAAGACAAAATGATAATTTTTTTTTAAAAAATTTGTTAAAAATTTTTAGCATTCAACATTAAGTAGGTCTCTACCTACTTAAAATTATCAATGAATTTTCACTTAAAAATTTAAATTTTCAGCTCCCAATATTTTTTCTCAAACACACTTGAAATATCAAACAATTGAAAATTATAATTTTCAATGATTTAAAGATTTTAAGTGCGTTATTAAACAGCCCCTTAGTCCTCATGCATGTCTTAAAAAATATATCTGTTATCTAAATAAAAAGTTGAAAGCTAATAGGGAAAGAGAATGCACTTATGTAGTAGGTAAAGTTTGAAGCATCTTGATAATACAAATCTACTGAACTGCATGAGATACCAATTTCTAAAATATGAAAGATATTTAGTTGGAAAAAAAGTTTTTAAAATAAAGACCCAATTTGCATGAGTAATTTCGTGCAAGTTAAAATGTATGTCTTATAAATTATATATAGAATAACATCGTCAAACACCATATATCTAATCTTATCTAATTATAATGATAGTTTTGGACACTAGATTATCTGGAATAATAGTTTCCCACAATAGACATCTAATCTTTTTTTTTTTTTTTTTTGTATGGAATAACCTCCTAATACATTAAAAAACCTAGAATAAGAGTCTCAAATAGACACCCTCTCTTCTTATATAGTCTAGAATAATACTATAATAGTCTTATATACCATATATCTATTCTTCTCTATCTAGAATAATAGTCTCATAGACCCCAAATAATCAAGAATATAAAGCCTAAAATAGTAGATATCTAGTCTTCATATATAATAATAGTTTCATACATCCGATAGTCTGGTATTATAGTCTCATATACAACATATTTATTCTACTTCTCTACCTAGAATAATACTCTCTGAGACTAGATAAGCAATAACAATAGCCTAGGGCAGTAGATATCTAATCTTTATATAAAATAATAGTCTTATAAATCACATATATATTCTTCTCTATATATAAAATTTTGTCTCAGAGACCAGATTATCAAGAATAATAGCCTAAAACAATAGATATCTAATCTTTATACATAATAACAGTTTCATACATCAAATAGCTAGTATGATAGTCTTATATCTCACTTATCTATTCTTCTCTATCTAGAATAATAGGCTCAGAGACCAGATTATCAAGAATAATAGCCTAATAGTCTAGTATAATAGTCTTATATCCCACTTATCTATTCTTCTCTATCTAGAATAATAGGCTCAGAGACCAGATAATCAAGAATAATAGCCTAAAAAAAACGTAGATATCAAGTCTTCATATATAATAACAGTTTCATACATCAGATAGTCTAGTATCATAGTCTTATAACCCACATATATATTCTTCTCTATCTAGAATAATAGGCTTAGAGACCAAATAATCAAGAATAATAGCCTAATAGTCTCGTATAATAGTCTTATATCCCACTTATCTATTCTTCTCTATCTAGAATAATAGGCTCAGAGACCAGATAATCAAGAATAATAGCCTAAAAAAAACGTAGATATCAAGTCTTCATATATAATAACAGTTTCATACATCAGATAGTCTAGTATCATAGTCTTATAACCCACATATATATTCTTCTCTATCTAGAATAATAGGCTTAGAGACCAGATAATCAAGAATAATAGCCTAATAGTCTCGTATAATAGTCTTATATCCCACTTATCTATTCTTCTCTATCTAGAATAATAGGCTCAGAGACCAGATAATCAAGAATAATAGCCTAAAAAAAATGTAGATATCTAGTCTTCATATACAATAACAGTTTCATACATCAGATAGTCTAGAATTATATCCCACTTATCTATTCTTCTTTATCTAGAATAATAGTAAGAGGCACCAATCGACATAGAAGAACTACTTTAGATACTAAATGTCCACACAGCATCAATCACTAGTGAAATGAATGCATTATATGGTGTATGCACTGACCCACACATGCTCATCTCACATAAGCAACTTATCCCATTCATATGGCCTGTTGCTCGCTAAATAATTAAAAATTGATAATATGGTATCCGATTGAAGAGCTAAGGTCGCAAACATAAAGTTTTTCTTCCATATGCCACAGTGCACAAATAAATGCCTCATAGCTTGCAGTGCATAATGCATGTGAATTAGATTTGTAACTCGCAGAACAAAATATATGCGTAAATAACAAGGCTCAAAGCTAATCAAATGTAAATTATCTTCATACAACTATAATATTTATCATTATAAGACTATAAGAACTTGGGCGCATTGTCCAATACATTAATATACTATCATTATAAATTATGTTACATAATATTTAGGGAAAATTATGTTTTGGGTCTCATAAATATTTATATTTTGCCATCCCATTTAATTAAAAAAAATACTAAAAATAAATATTATTTATATTTTGTGCCTTAAAAAAAAAATCAAAAATTTGACTTTATTTTGAGATATGTAAAAGAAATTTATATTTTAAAAATAAAAAAACCCAATTTTTTTCATTCAATTTTCCTCCCAAAAATCAGTTTTCAAATTCAAAAATTGCCAAGTACTTTTTTTTTTTTAAATTGGTCGTGTTAGGGTGGGGCAAAAAGATGGATTTTTGATTTTTGGATCTAAAATATAAATATTTTTTATTTTGAGATGTGTTTTTTAAAAATTTTTAAAGGGGGTACAAAAACATAAATATTTTTACTTTGGACTGGAAGAGATGAGAACTCAATCGGGCTCGCGGCTAAGCCGTTGGCAATTGTTCGTGTTTAATAATTTAGCTGTGTCGAAATGGTAGAACCCGTCGGTGCTGCTCCATGCTTCTCTTTTCATCGCGCACTTGGTGGCGGCTCAGGTTCTCCTCTTGTCCCGTCCCGATCTGTGTTTTTTGTTAATTGCAGGTGAATGTAGTTTGTCATAGATGCTATATAATTTTGAAACTGGTGGAACCGTTTTTGTACCTGTGATTGCTAGTGCTCTATGAGTTTGATTTAGAGGGATTTTCGTCACTGTGTGTGTGGCTGTTCATGTGGTAGTGGCTGACGTGTTGTTGTGGAGAAGGAAGTGTGAGAGTGTGGTGGTTCTTATTTCTGCTACTTCTCTGTGGATCCTCTTCGAGCGAGTCGGCCACAATGTGCTGTCGTTTGTTGCAAATGTATTGCTCCTTCTCGTCGTGACTCTTTTTCTTTGGGCAAAATCTGCTTCCCTTCTTAATAGGTAAGTTATTTTTTTCTGCAATTAGCAAATCCCTAGTCTCTCTCTTTTTTTTTTTTTAATATCTTCGTACATCACATCAATGGGGAACTTTGAATATCTATTATCTAGGCATTCCTGGTGAGCATCCTATGCTGTGTGTAGTACCAGAGTGGTTGGAAATGTGTAGCTCATCATGGACCACGATCTCATTGAGCTATGCATTTCATGTTTATGTTCAAGTCTTTGTCCTAGGCTTGTTAGTACTGGTTACTGTAGAGATGGTTTGGGTAAGAATTGCTTATTATTTATTTATTTTTTGGTAACTTTTTTTGTGTTATATTTGCATCATTTTCAGTTAGTTATATAATGAGATATATATATATATATATATATGATTTTTCTAGTAGGCATGAGCCTTGTCGGAGGTACAATTCATGTACTATAACTAATATTTTATGTTACTAATAACATGTGTTCTTTTTAGAATTGATTTAATGTATTTTGATGTTCCTTGGATGTTAGTGGTAATAGCACAATGCACAATTGTGGAGAAGTGTCCATGATACATGTATGTGTTCTACAATAAAATTATTTATCTGTATGTGTATATGTATGCATATGTATGTGTCTATATACATATAACATTGTCATTAAGATGCTCATCAATATATTGTATGTAATTAAACAAATATTAATATATTAAATATCATAGAAATATTAAAGTTAAAAATATAAATTTAAAATAGTATTGAAATAATTGATTACGTCATAAATCTTTATGTGACATGTATGTTTTGTAGGTTATATCTTTGTGCGATGACAAATCTCTTCGTCCAAGAGTTCTATGTCTTGGGTTCAAGACTTATAAGATGTAATTTCTATGATATTTAAAGATAAGATTATTAAGATATTAATATTTTTTAGGTTTTGTGCTAAACAAATGTTATGTGCATTGAGTAGCGAGCACCTTGACTCTTCCTTTAGTAAACTTGAGTCTTTTTGAAAATTTTTTTGACTATTATTTTTGCTCAAAAATTAAAATCCTTCTAGATTTAGCATGTTCTAGTGGATTCTCAAGAAGAAAATGTATTTGAATTTATTGTTCTTTCTTTGGTGTTACATTCTCTTCGACACAAGTCAAGTTAGGTAATTGGGTTGTATTGACTTGATAAATCTGTGTCGATAACTATCTTCTTGATGATATTAAATTTTTTTAGGTATTTATGTTTTTAATTTTGTTATTGGATTTTTTAATTTTTGAATATTAGTTATTAAATTTCAGGACAAAGAATATGAAACATAGTTGATAGACCAATCAATTCACTCATTATTTATTGTATAAAATTATATGAAAATCATTATTGGGATTGAGCTTCAATAGTTAGTGCTTGGTCCTATGCTAAGACGATGAAGTTTCTCTTTTCAGATCCACCTACTAACTTTTAATTTTGAAAGTCATGGTTCTAGATGCCTCATTATTTTTTTTTATTTCTTTATACTATAAGTATTATTCGAGTTTGCTATATTATATTTTTGTTGGTTTTTTGTATTTTGATATTTTGTTTATTTTAGGATCATTATTCAAATTGATACTTTGTATTTTGCTTATTTTAGGGAGTCATAGATATGTTATAATAATATAATTACTATGAAGATTAATATAGCATTAAATTATGAAAATGAGATCAATTAGTAAGTTTAATATTATTTTTATTTATTCTCATTATTGGGCAATTTTTATACTCAAGTCACTTGTTGGATTTCATATCTATAGTGGCATAAAACTTTTTTAGTTAGACGAGATTGATAAACATAAACATATTATTTTATCTACTTAAAGATCATCACAAAATTTACTAATTCAAAAATTGATTATCATTAAAAGGAGTAACTAAATAACTATTGAAATTACTAAAGTTATATATTGGGCCATGTAGGCTTCAAAGAAAAATTTTCAGTTGGCCTAGCCAAAGAGGAAGGCCCAAAGGCTAGCTCTACTTAGGAGCACAATCAAGCTAGAATAAAGTCTATTTAATTCAATTCCTTAATGCCTTAAAAAATTTTATTTATGTTTGATTATGCAAATAATAATATATCGAATGTCATAAAAATTTCAAAATTAGATATATTTTGATAATAATAATATTTGAATGGTTGATCACTTAAAAAATTATTATCTTGCATGTATATATTAGTAGTAATATTTTGATGTGATGATAAGTATTTTTGTCCTAGGGTGGTAGGACTATAATTTGAGATTTATCAAATATAATTTTTTTTAATTTTAGTGATTAAGATAGTCAAGATGTTAATCACTCTAAAATCTTGTGTTAGAGTAAGAGCATTATGTATTTGGTATGATTTTTATTTATTATTTTCAAAATATATTTTCATGCAAAAATGAATTAAGATTAAGGAATAAAATGAAATGCACAAGTAATTTTTATTAATTTATATTAAAGAAAAAAAAATTAAAGAAATAAATAAAATATTTTGATATAATAGTCATTATATCATTAAAAATTTTGTCAAGTAAAATATAGTAGATTAACATTCTGACAAGGATAAAGTGTCTACTTGGTATTTCATAATTTAATTTAGAAAACACATTAATAAATATAAATAACAATTTAAATTTTAAATCTGTGGTGAGATAGTCATCATTGATGTATAATTTCTCTAGTTAAATTTCTATTTAATTATTTATCTTTTGTATTTTCTTTTCTCAAACATATTATTTATATAGAAAGTTATAAATAAATAAATTTATTAATATAATAGTCAATGTGTGATAAAAAATTTTGTGAAGTAAAATATATTAAAATAAAAATTTGACAAGAAAACCTTGTCTACTTAGTTGTCAATAATTATATTTTTAAAAAATACTATTATAATTATAAATACCAATTTAAATTTAAAAGTTGTGGTGAGATGGATATCATTGATGTATAGAGATTGTACCCATCATACAAGATTTTTGATTTTGCATTGGGTTTGAGATAAGTTAGTATATTGACAATCTTACTCCTAAAAATTAGAGAGGCTGTATTTGTTGAGTCTCGAACTTGAGTCTCATCTCACACATATATCATTGATGTATAATTTATTTAATTATTTAATTATTTAATTTTTTTTATTTTTTTTTTCATATTTCCTTTCTCTAACATGCTATTCATATGACTAGTTATTGAGCATTTGAATTATGGATTATTTCAATTATATATATTCATTATATAAGAGTGTGAGTTATATATTATTTATCATTGAGTGTTATTATTTATATTTTATATTTATTTTAATTAATAGGGTTTCAGAGCTAAGTTTATAACCTCTAAAGTGTATAGGGGTGTAACCGAGCCGAGTCGAGCCTAGTATTAGGCAGGCTTGGCTCGGCTTTAAAGGAGTAAGCTCGAGCTTGTTCACGAGCTTGTTTATGAGCTGACGAGTCGAGTTTGAGGGTGCTAGGGCTCGACTCGTTTAACTTAGGAGCCTGTTCACGAGTTTGGTTTATGAGCTTGTTCATGAGACTGGTTAACGAGCTTTCTCACCAGCCTATTCATGAGCCTATCTATGAGCTGACGAGCTGAGTTTAAGGGTGCTCGGGCTAGGCTCGTTTAACTTATGAGCTTCAAAATAATGTTCGAGAATTAAAGAAAATGTTCATCTAAAATAGTCAACATACAACTAAATTAAAAAGATAAGATAATAAAAGTTCAATTAACTTGATTGAAGTTCAATAGTTAAAATATTCATCATGTTCATTTGTAGGAAAAATTTGTTATGCATCAAGTCTTCTCCATGTTCACGAGTCTATTCACGAGCTTAGTTCATGAGCCTATTCACAAGCCTGGTTAACGAGCTTGCTCACGAGCTTATTCACGAGCTTGTTTATGAGCTGACGAGCTGAGTTTGAGGGTGCTCGAGCTCGGCTCATTTAACTTACGAGCCTCAAAATGATTTCGGGCTCGGCTCGTTTAACTTAATAAACGAGTTCGAGCGAGCTTCCTAACGAGCCGAACGCCAAGCAGCTCGCGAGAAGCTCGGCTTGGTTACAGCCCTAAAAGTGTATTCCCTTTTTTTATTTAGTTCACAAAATGTGCACACTAATAATTTTGCACGAGTTGCTCACCCATTTTGTGCGAGTGACACGCATATAGGTGTATAGTTGCTTTGTAAATACAAAGATTTTAAGTATTTAATTATTCAAGTATTATTTTTTTTTCAAATATATTTAATTTTGAGTTATGAAATCTAATATGTTAGTGCTTGCATAATCATATGCATATCATTGATGTATAATTTCTATAATAAGTTGTTTTTCTATTTATTTTATTTATCTTTTCATTTTTCCTATCTCAAACATCTTAGGTAGTCATCTAACTACTTAATGATATAGAAAGTTAAGAAGTTAATACTTTTTTTTTATTTTTATTGTTTTTATTTAATTTTGTATGAGAATAGTTGACTTATAAATTATTTCAATTATATTTGTTTATTATATAATAATGTGAGTTGTGCATTATTTATTAAGTATTATTATTTTTATTTTATATTTATTTAATTTAACTTGATATCAGAGCAAGGTTTGTATACTCTAAAATGTATCCCCTTTTTTTATTTTTCAGTCCATAGTAGGTGTGCACAAATAGTTTTGTGAGAGTCACACAACACTAGTGTGATTATCGAAGTGTGTGGTGGATTGAGGGGGTGTATTTGGTGGTATGTGAAAAAAAATTCTGAATGGATTTCCTTTTTATTTTTGATATATTTAGTTAAATAAAAGAGAGAAAAAAAAGGGTAGAAAGAATAAATTCTAATTTAGTTTGGAATTAGAGTTTGATATAGTTTTGTTTTTTGGGGTAATTAGAATTATTATGAATTATCACAACAAAGATAATTGTAGAAGAGTCCCAATCTAGGATACTCATTACAGAACGATATGACATTTGAAATAATTGTTGGATATTATATTTATAGAGAAAATTGAGAGTTAAGTAATAATGAGAGAGATAGATTAATAATTGTATCGGCTTACTAGAGCAGAATATACAAAACTTATCTTTTATGCAATAACATATTATTTGTTTTTTAAAGATACTATTAGTTATATTACTCGTACTTTTGTTTTAAACACCTGAATTATCGACACAAAAATAAATATTTATATCACTCATGATTATTTTTTATTCTCTATATTTTTTTTATTTTAAAAATATTATTATAATTAATAATAAATACTTGAAAGTTATTGGATATTATATTATTTAATTTGAATTTTTATTATTTTTTTATATTATATTTATTTCTGATTGTCCGGTTAGTTTAATCTTTCTAAATTATCTTTTTAGAAAATTTAACTTGGAATATTTATTTCATTGATATATATTTTTAAAATCAGGTAATATTTATTTGTGATTGAGCAGATTAAATTATATATTATTTTTTTAATGATAAGATATCACTTACATATTTGGTTTTTTTGGACTCTTGTTTATTTTTAGCTTGGTCACTCATTATTGGTCAAGATGAAATATCCTATTTTTTATTTGAAGGATATTTTGATTATAAAGTATGAAACAACTTAGAAAGTTTACTAGATCTTTTTATCTTACATATCAGTTTAGTTTAAATATTAATTCATTTGATCTAATACACTTAGAAGATGATGACTTAGTAGATATATAATCAAAGTAAAATTTAGGTATTTCATTATTTTAATTGATAACTACTCGAGATATGTATTTTATTTTATTTCATGATAAAATTATATATTTTTAAAATTTTTCATTAAATGATAAAAATGAAATTTGAAAATATTAAAAAAATCAAGAAGTGATAAATTATTAAATTATATGTTAGATTAATTTAATATTTATTATATAAATTATTAGATTATATATCAGACTTCTAGTGCTGACACATTTTAACATAATGAGTTTAGAGATGTCAAGTAGGTTGGATGGTGCGAGCGCAACATTAAAATGTTGCTTAGCTCAATTTAGAATCAATTCTAGATCGTGGCTATGTTAGTCTTAGAGATATCAAATTGGTCGTACTGTGTTGAAATGATCCATTTTTTGAGATCATTCGAAACTTTGTGGTATCCTCCGCTTGATATTGTTTTTAGAATGGGGTGTGTCATGCCATCAAAACTCTAAAATTGGATAGTATAGCACTGCCTATTGGCATGACTTTTGCATGGGTCATGTCAAGTCATGCTTGACCAGGCTAGCATGGGTTAAGTCCATGCTATCCTATTTGACAAGTTGGGCTAAAATCAGCCCACATGGCCTTCTTGTTGGGCTTTATCATGCTAAAAACTTTTGTTCGACATTAGGCTAGTCTAGACATGACTTTGAACCATGCCATGTCATGCCAGACATAGTTGAATCATGTTGTGCATTGTGCTATGCAAGGCATAGCCTGCTTGCTTAGCATGTAAGACTCAATATGTGGCACATGTCATTTATTACATTTGTAGTCATTTTAAAATAGTTGTTTATTACTGATTGGAATGCCTGTCAAAAAATATAATAAAAAATTAGAATTTTTTAGTAGTTGGATTTAATCCATTGGTTTTTTGGATAAAATTTAGAAGTGTTAAATGGGCCTTGTCATGCCAGCATTGTCCAATGGTGGCTCAATCGGGCCACTGTGCCATGCATGACATGATAGGGCTTGGGGATGGCTGGCACAACATGGATCGCCCGGCCCAAGTCTGGTTGGATTTGGACTAGTTTGTGTTGGGCTAGGTCATGCCAATTCATGCCTGGATATTCCACCCTAGTTGTCCAACCCCTACGAACCTACATATTCCTCCATCAGTTGGTGGTTGCAGAATTGTGGAATATGGATTGTGCTAGATTAATTATTTTAAATTTATTTTTTGATATTTCATATTTTAAATTCAAATTGTGAATTAATTGTGATATAATGATATTATATTATTTATTTATTTTACATAATTCATAACAAATAAATTCATTAACCCAAATGATAAAATATAATAAATAATCAAAATTATCAAAAAAATAAAACCATCCCATGACCCATCATTTATCATTTAATTCAAAAATCAATATATTAACACAAAGTCACAACTCATAATAATAATATAAAATAAAAATCAAAAATCTCAATTGTAATAAATAATAATGCAAGCTCAATGCATTTATCTAAATGTCAATTGGTATGAATATGTAACTAATCATTATCACGTAAGTGTCTGATAGTATCACTAGAGGTAGTGTCTCAATGCAAGCTCAATGCATTCAAAAAATAGATTTTGATGCTACGCTTGACATCATAGGAGTTGGTAGATCCTATGTCATCTTAGACAATACGAGATAGGTGAACTCGTATAATTGAATAATAATTAGTATCTAACTTCTGAAATAGTTCACTTTTATTCGATGGTCTATGTCATCATTTTTCTCTCGCTAATTAAATGTAGAAGTCATTATTTTCAAATAAGGTGTTTATATTTGTACTTGAAGTTTGCTATAATTATTATTATATCTAGTGTTGTAGTATATAAATAATTAAGTTAATTTCTCGTGGATGAATCTTTTAAGTTGGTGATCTTGGTTCATGCACAAAGATATGTATGTCAAAAAATTTTCTATCCTGTCCACCTTAATCCTATAATTCATGTAGGTAGTCAAATAAAAAAGAGATATAATTATGGACCAATATTTTAAATACTTGATTTCTATCTCAAGAGTCACGTCACTAAATATTGTTTATCTCAAAACTTATTAAACATGCTACTAATTTTGCATATATAATTTAGTGCAATGCAAATGGTGGGAATATAAATGGATAAACACATATTCATGAGGTATAAAAAATCTTAAGAAATTTTATAAATAAAATTTAGCACAATCTTTGTCAATAATAATAAGTTAGTTATTCTTATTATTGACAATGATAGATATCACGTATCTGTATCTAATACATGATTCAAACATCATGTAAGTATAATATTAATAATGTCCCATTTATTTGGAATTTCTTCTTTTTTAGATCTTAGTCAAACAGATCCTATCAAGCTTCTGTTGTCTACTAGGTGTTCGATAATATTTTAGTGAGTTATGTATTTTTTCTAAAATGGAAGAAACAACTTTAATCCTCACTTGTACTATGAGATTAATAGTGAAACATGCATCTAATATAAAAAAATTTCCTAATAGTCTATTTTTAATTGTCTTAACAAATATTTTAATAATTATTTTATTATTGGATGCGTTATCAAATGTGTTATTATTTATTTTATTTTGATTATTATATTTTCTAAAGATTTTTATAATGTACTCATATATGGCCGGTTTATTATGAGGATGATGAATCTCTAAAATTTTAATATTTTTTTTATTTAGTATCCATTTAGAATTTACATAGTGGACAATAAGGTATACATAAGATATATCATCATGATTAATTTAGATATCAGATGTCACGGATACCATGTCATTATATTTTCTAAATTTATTAGTTATTATTTATTTTTTTAACTTATATTATTTTAGTATGTCATTTTTAGATATGGACATAAGAATCTTAAGATATGCATGTTGTAAATAAGTTTGTATGATACTGACTATTCTTTGATTTTCTAAAAATTAAATCAGAAGACTCATCGTGGTGATCTGTTTGCCCATGTATTCCCTCCCTAACTCGTGATATATGAAGGGGGTGAACATAGAAATTGAATTGAATTCATTCTTAAGGATTCTATTGCTTAGTTGGGTTTGCCTAGAATCTAATATACTATATTTTTTGGTGTAATATTTGATGTCTCTTTAGGTGTCTAGTTTCATATGTATCACTATAAGTTAATATTTTTTTATAATATTTGTATTGTACTAATTTTTAATCGACATCATTATCATTTTTATTTTGTATAATATTAAAGTAAGTTTAAATTATAAATTTTATTTTCGTTTTTTATTTTTTAGATATTTAAGTTTGGGTTGAGGTTATTAGATAAAACATAATTTTTTCTTTAGATTTTTTCGTATTTAGATTATTTACGTTAATGGTAATGTTAATCTCGTTATCATTAAATTTATTATTTATCATTTTATTAGTTTATTAATAAAAATTAAGTATATTTTAAATTCACTATTTAGATTTTTATTAGTTTATTAATTATATTTTAAATTTTATTTTTTAAATTAAATATTATTCAATATTAAATTATTAATAAAAATTAAAAATAGAAAACTAAATAAAATTTAAAAAATAATATTCGTTTGGCCGTCTCACTTGTTGCGCGTCCACGTGTGTTTGGACTGTCTCACATGGACGTCACCAATGTGGTGGTAATTTAAAAAAAAATTGCCAATTGTAAAAAGCAAAGCATTTTTTCTTAAATAAAAAATTATTTTTATTAATAAAAACTGGTGGATCGGGTGCAGTCCAATCGGACCGTGCTTGAAATCCAGCCTGAGTTCTTGGGCATGGTACCCGACTGTGTTGCTGGATCATTCCTTTGAGCTAAGTAGTTGGGCTGTGTCTGGCTCGGCACAAGGCACGTCACCCCATGGCCCAGCATGGCACGAGTCGTGCCTCGAGTCACCATGTCACTGATTCAGGCATGGTTTTGGACTGTGCTATGTTTCAGGCCGTGCTCGGGTTGTTTAGTCCACTTGCCACCTCTAGTGAAATCCAATGGATGTTTGGTTTTTGTCTTAAAAATTTGTTTAATAAAAAAATATATTTATATATTTTATTTTTTATAGTTTATTTATAATTTCATATTATTGCTTGACTATTTTTTTTATTAATTTCTAAAAGAGGTAGCATTTTATGATTATTTTTTAATGTTTTGTAAAATTTTTATATTACTTTGTGTGAGTATCAAATTGATTTTTATGATGAGTTATGATTTTGCCATGTGAGCATAAGAGATGGATGTGGAAAATTGTTTGCTTTGCCCACATAATCTAAAGATATATATTATATTGCATATATTTTATTTTAATTAATATTTTTATATAGATAAATAAATTAATAAAAATTATAATAATGCTGCTTTTTTTTTTTACTTTTAATTTCCTAGATTGAAAAATAATAAACAATAAATATTTTAAAAATGAATTTGACCAAAACATAAATAATAATAATAACCATATTGAAAGATTCGAGATTGAAATTAGTTTTTTTAATGCTTTTTCTCATGTTTTAAAAAAACTTAAAATAAATAAATTTTAATAGTTAGGAGATACTTTAATATAATTAAAAATAATAATTTTAAGAGTGTCGAACAATATTTGTCTTAATTATTTATATATATATAAGAGTACTAGTGACACTGATCACTTAAGAGATATATCTATTAATGAATATGATGCACTAAAAAAGACTCTGGATCAAATCAAAACCTAGTTTGTGTTTGACCCACAGTGTTTAAAAAAAATATGATGTGATGTGTTTTATTGATGCTAGGATGGCAGGTGAGAGAAATTTTTGTATTAATATTTTTTAATTATTGAAACATAATTATTATTTTTTTGGTATATCAGATCTAAAAATAATTTTTTATCTCAAAACATAATTATTTTTGTTATAAAGCATATAATTTTTCCAAAATCTTAATTTTTTAAACAAAATAAAGTTTTTATTATATCTCATGCAAAATATATCTTTGTTTGCAATTTTATTCCCATGAATAAAAAGAGTAAACTTTGATGATATATCTAGTAAGTACCTGATGGGTTAATAGATTATGAGATTTCTACCATCCCATAATATAACTTTTTTGTAAGTCATAACTATATGACGTACACATGTAAGAAGTATAATTTATAGTTTAAGGTCATAACTATCTACATCAAAACTCGTGTTTCGTAATTAGTGAAATCTCCTTTTGGTAGGGCTTAGATGGTCATTGAGAAAATACAGAATTAGAGGCGGAAAACAAGTCAGGTGGTTTCGGCCTAGTCCGCAACAACTTGGCAATGGCCTATCAAAAGCTGCACTAGACATGGCTTAGCACATATTAAACCCTGTACATGAAAGAGGCATGGGCAAACCCACATCTCGACTTGGGTTGTGCTCATGACGGTTGGTTTCGGCTCTGATGACCAAACCAAGCTAGCTTCGTCATGGATCAGGCTAGGATTAGGACGGGTTTGATTCATGGTTAGTGCCTGGGTCGTGTTGGGTTTGGGCGTGACCCGATCTTGTCATCACGACTCGACATGACATTGGTAGCCTATTTTCCAATAGGCCATCGCTGGCTATTCTCTTTTAGAAGATTGTAGGTTTGACATCACATGTTTGCCTCCTTTATGCAAAGTGTTTTCAACATTATGGTGAAAATATTTACCTCAAATAAGTTCGCCACAAAAGAGATGAAAGAGTTAAAAAGAGAATTTTCAACTCGTAGAATAACCATGTAAGGTGACATATCTGCTACAACATCCACAATTTGTTTGGATATTCTCAAACTAATAGAATTTAAGCGCATATTTCAGTGAATATTATGATTGACTAATACTTCTGAAGTTGTAATTAGTATTCGGGGTCGCAGCCTACTTATTAAGTTGTGACTTGAATGAAGTTGGATTTTGTTTCATGTGATTGTGATTAGAAGACTATATATTTGGTGTCGTGACCTAAATTATGAAGTCATGATCATGTTTTTTTTGTTGTTTCTGAACGAAATGAAATTGTGTGATTGATGTTGCAATCCAAATTATGAAATCGTGACCTGAATGAAGTTGCCACCCTATTCTTTATTCTTGTGATTTGAATGAAGCTAAGTGTTTAATGGAATCATAAATTCATAATATATTTTTTATTGTTGTGATTAGATGATATAAGGATTTAATTCATAACTTTGTCTTAGGTGTTGCGACATTAATAAACTTTACAACATGAGAATTTGATTTTGTGACGTAAGTATTAAGTTTTATAGAAAATTTTAATATTCTACTGATCTACTTAAGCATTTGTAAATAGAAGTAGTGATCTGCTGTAATATTCTAAAAGTTTTTAGTAAAAGTTTTGTATTTCAATTGCATGGGAATAAAATTCAAATTAGAATATGAAAATAGATAAAAATTATTGAGGTAATTTATTTTGATGATCATAATTGTGTGATTGAACTTAATTTTCTCAATCGGATCATTGCACTCTAAGTATCATTTGCTAATTAGCTATGCATACTCATCAACACTCTCTCAGCAATCAAATTATCTAAATGAACAATACAAAACAATATGATTTACTTGGTTTTTTATTTTAATATTATGTGGCTGGGGGAAATGAAGATGAGATTCAAAGAGAAATTTTAGAATTTTTGAAGTCATTTGGAGATGTCTTGTCACATGTGGTACAGATTTTGTGCATTGTGTTTTTAGTTGCATTTTTTGATAAACTATTTTTGTAACGAGGAGAATGAGAACATAGCATTGTCTTTAACTGTGCAGCTGTGTTTGCCACCAAAGATTCAATCTTTGAGTTTTGTGCCAGTGGGAGGGGTTGTATTTTAGTGGGATATTGAGTAAAATGGAGTTAAGGGTAGGCATGATTTGATATTAAGACTGTATAGTATGATTGTGCTGGGTAAAAATTTTGTTAGTTTTGAGGTTTATATGGATGATGTTTCAATGGATCATGTGGCTTTAGTTGTAGCCAGGCAAAAGATGGTGAAAGTGATGTTGTAAGAGTTTCCTGATTTACAGAGATTTTGAGGGGTTATGGGAAAGTTTCCAATTATACCTAAATGCTGTGATAATGCATAAGAGATTGGGGGGTGGGGGGCATAGCTGGTGAAGGAGAATAGTTCAGAAATATCATGTACTGATTAGCAGTAATAGTTGACTGACTTGCAATTGCTTGTGCATCCGATGGAGGAGAAAGAGATAGAGGCAACGGAGACAGCCAAGAGGGTACAAGAGTGACTTACATTTTTGCTTCCAATGTTGTTTGAGAAGAATGGGAGACTCATTCCGTGCTTGATGAGCATCCTTTCAATTGGAGTCATTGGTTAGGCATTTTATCTACATTTCTACCTTTGTATGTGTTTATGTATGTGTGTGCGTGTGTTAGTGTTTTGCCTGTCTGAATTATGCTTGTTTTGCTGTTCCCAAGCTTGGTTAAAATAGAAGGGTAGTATTAGGCATACAACTGATATTGATAAATTTGTCTCTAATTTAATATAAATCTTGAA
Source organism: Sapria himalayana (assembly GCA_029783825.1). Classification (NCBI taxonomy): domain Eukaryota; kingdom Viridiplantae; phylum Streptophyta; class Magnoliopsida; order Malpighiales; family Rafflesiaceae; genus Sapria; species Sapria himalayana. The sequence goes on along the minus strand of JAREIK010016554.1, from coordinate 899,025 downwards.
TTATTGATATATGCTAATACTAAGAAGTTGTTTGTTTTAAGTAAGACGGTACATTGTTAAGTCTTATGGCTTGGCACTGACCCCTACTCTTCACTCAGTCGTAGTATCAAAAGAGCAAGGTTTTTTGCACTTTTTTAGAAGTTAGTGAATGAATAAAATAGCCTAAGTATATTTTTAGTTATTTCTTGAAATGTATAAGTATCAATATAAAATATCTACGAGAAATTAAATGGAAGGATGAAAAATCTAGGGAAATAGGTGGTTATAAAATAAGTATAAAGGCAAAGAGATGAGTAGAAATGCTATTATGATAATTATTGAAAAAGACTTAAAACATAAAATTGTAGATGTTAAGGTAAATTGTGATCGACTTGTATCAATCAAACTTGTAGTATGAAAAAAAAAATAAATATTATCATTGCTTATACTCTACAAGTATAACTTCATGAAAAGAAGAATAAATTTTTATTGAATAATATTAATAGATTAGTGTAATGTGTATCAATAGAGGAAACGATCATAATTAGTAGAATTTAATGAGCACATGTATGAGTAAATAGTAAAAATTATAAAATTTATAATAGAAGATACAAGTTTAGAGAAATGAATAAAATAAGAGATGTAATATTAGATTTTATTTTTGCTTGTTATTTTGCTATAATTAATATCTATTTTAAGAAGAGAAGAATAGTTAATGAAATTCACAAGTAGTTCTACTAAAATTGAAATAGAATTTTTTTAATTAGGAAAGATGATAATGATAAACTAGTTATAACAGATATGCATCTCAGGAAATATAATCATAAGAAGATTTCAAATAAGTATATAAAAATAAAATAATAAAATTAAAATTGAGTTTTTTTTTAAGAAAAAAGCTATGTGATTAGTTATATAAAAAGCTATGAGTTCTTCTTGTTGGAGTTCATTTCTTCTGAGTTCTGTTCTCTAGTTCAGTAAATAAAATAAAGCTTAGGATATATGATAAATTGTAAGATAAATTATAAAGTAATGAGAGTGAAAATGATATTTATAAGCTGACTAGGATTGGAAAGAAGAAGAGTAAATGTTAGTTATCTAAGATGCATTTATGTTGAAAACAATCATTTCATGATAAAAGATGAATAAGTCAGAGAGAGAGAGAGAGAGAGAGAAAGAACAAAGGCATTCTAATAGAAAAATTATAAATTTTCAGTTTTCTATGTTGGGTTCATTTTCATTTTATTTTTTGAACACGAATTTTGTATATGTTAAAGCATATTTATATTAATATTCTTACGGTTCAAGATACTAATATATATTTTTTAACTTTTTCTTTGGTTTTCCTATTTGCTTGTTCATCATTATAGGGCAAATCTCTCGTCGGATGCTACATCTTATTCTTATCATAAGTATAATCCACATGGCTAATGTTTCGTGACACATTGGTACTGGCACATGACATTTTTGTTTTCTTTTCTTTTCAACTTGATATTAGTGTTGTATATCTCTCATAGGAATATCCTTGCTTTTTCACATGATTAATTATCTTTAGCTAAAATTCAAATTTTAGGAGAGGTTATGTATTTTTTAATGATTCATTGTCACGCGCACCTAACATCAATTTTGTAACTCCACTAATAGCAAAATCAATTTTTCTTGTTAGAAGATGAATGCGTGTTTAAATGGGAAAAAAAAATTTGTGGCATGAAGATTTTACAAGATTTCTATCATTTGGCTCATCATAACATGATTTTGTATCCGTTTGAGAAAAATAATAGATTTTTTTATTATTTTTTGAGATTTTCCATTTTTTTAGATAAAAATTTGATGTGAAATGGTGGTATGTGTTGCTTTTGTAGGAATGAAAAGTCTCAAATAGGTTTAATAATAAATTCTTAACCATGGAATGAGAAGAGCATTCTAGGGTGAATAGTTCTTTCTTTGTTGCATTAGAATTATACAACCTCTTTTGATTGTCGATATGTAAAGCTCATTGTGTATTCGTATAATGATAATTGTCTTCGTTGAAGTATAGTAGACTTAGAGATGGAGACTAAATAACAACCTCTCTTAGACTCTCTCACACTAATATTATGCAAGAGAGAGGTTGCATAAGAATTATGCAACCTCTTTTAGACTATCGAATTATGAGAAGGGCATGCTAAGGTGAATACTTTTTAGTTCGTAATTTTGAGTTGTATCAAAATTATGCAACCTCTCCTATATTGTAGGTCTAAGAGACTTGTCATGTCTTATTGTGATGATAATTATTTTTGTTCAAATGTAGTAGATTTCAGGCTCGAGACTAATCAGACGTAATATTAATGATTTTTGGAGATAAGATTGTTGAGATATTAATCTCTCATGGATTTTGTGCTCAGGGAGAGTCTTATGTTCTGGGCATGACCTTCATCTATCACCTCCAATAATGAGTTGCATCACTGGGTCTAATGCATGGAAGTGTTCTCCTTACTTATAGCACATTCTCATAATTTTTTTATAAAAAAAATTAAATATTTTGAAGTTATCATCAACCAAGTTTTATCCTAGCCATTTGGGGTTTCTTATGTTTCTCCAAATGTGGCACACAATTATGCGCAACTTTGGTTTAACATCCACACTAACACATGCTATATGATATTTGTGTTGTGTTGTGTTGTCCCACCAGTAGATTGTGCACAAGTGCTAGTTATGATGTTCATCCAATTGTAGCTTTACCTCTTGAGCTAGAATAAGTGATTATAATGTTAGAAGATGCTTCACCTAGGCTCCCTAGGGAGTGATCCCATGCCTCCAATGAGGTGCCCCTAGTGCACCTAGTCTTGAACAATTTGGATGAAGTAAGTCATGTGGGTTGCCAAGGCAAATTTTAAGCCATAAATTGCTAGTTTTAGGCATTCTAAACGAAAAAAGCACAACATCATCATGTTTTTCAGGCCACTACCTCCAGTTCCCAATCTGGAAATATCAGAGGAGACTGTTGCAAAGGCTGCTGAAGTGATCTACAAGTCTGTCAACCGTGCATTATCAATTGCCCATGACATTGCAGTTGGCAGAAACTTGAAAGTTTTCTTTCCTGTAAGTGGCAGCAACTCAAAAAACAATAACTTTTCTGATGATTCTTGTTGAAATTGTCATTCTTTTGCTCTGTCTCTTTCAGCTTGTGTCTGGTTTGTGGATTGCATCCTGCATTGGCAGTCTGTGTAATTTACTCACCCTCCTCTACATTGGTGTGTTTTCTTTTCTTTTTTTATCTATGTGCCTTCTCCTGAATGCATGTGATTACACAAGTACTAACATATTAACTCTCAAAAGAATCCCCATATTAAATATATTTGAGTAAAAATAATACTTGCAAGACTGACCACTTAGAAAATTCTCATATTATATGTATATATTAGAAATTCTCTTAATGCAATGATAAGTACCTCCAAGAATGATGTGTTTCATGTTTAGCACTCATCATACACAAGTGTCTTAGTGCGTTCTCTAATGATAATACTGTTAAGATATTAAGTTTGTAAAAATTTTAAGTCAAATATATTTGCGAGAAAATAATACTTGCATGATTGACTCATCAGTATGTTAGAGATCATATTTTTGTATGATGATAAGTTTTATGTTATAGACTAATCAGACATTTCTCTTATTTTCAGAGATTATAATGCTAACATGTATCCTATAAAAATGTCCAAAATCAAATTTGTTTGGGTAAAAATAATTTTTTCATGATTGAATATTTAAAAGGTATTATGTTATATGTGTGTGTTGAGGTCATGTCTTAGTGTGATGATATGTATCATTGTCTAAGGATGATATGTTTTATGTTCGAAACTCATCAGATATAATCTCTCTAAATTTCATAGATAATGTTGTTAAGATGTTAATCTCATAAAAATTTCTAAATCAAACATATTTAGGCGAACATAATACGTGCATATATTATAGTTTTTATATATTATATATGTGTGTGTGTATATATATATATATATGTGTGTGTGTGTGTGTATATGTATGTATATATATATTATAGGTCATGTTTGGGTGAAAATAAGTATCTTTTTTCAAGATTGATGGGTTTTATGTTATATGTATATATATCATATTTTTGTGTGATGAGTATTTTCATTCAAGATTAATAAGTTTTATGTTTGAGACTCATTAGATACAATATCTCTGATTTTCATAGATAATGATGTTAAAATATTAATCTCATAAATATTATCAAATCAAATGTGATTGGATTAAAATAATTTTTTATGATTGATCACTTAGGAAGTTCTTATGGTACATGTATATATTAGAGATCATGTCTTAGTGTATTGACAAGTAATTTCATCTAAGGATTATATGTTTATAGATAATACTGTTGAGATATTAATTTCATAAAAATTTTTAGGCCAAATATATTTGCATGAAAATAATCCCTGCCTGACTGACCACTTAGCAAGTTCTCATGTTATATGTATTTATCAGAGGTTATCTTTTTGTGCTATGATAGTTATCTTCGTTCAAGGACAATAGATTTTATGTTTGAGATTCATTAGATATAATCTCTCTGATCATCAAAGATAATATTACTAAGATATTGATCTCATAAAAATTTTCAAATCAAATTTGTTTTGGTGCAGATAATTTATGCATTACTAATCACTTGGTAAGTTCTTATCATATATGTATAAATTAGAAGTCATGTCTTAATGTGATGATAAATATTTTCTTCATGGATAATAGATTTTATATTCTAGAGTAGAGGTGTCAAACGTGCCGGGCCGGCCCGGCACGAGGCACGACACGGTTCGGCCGTGCCTGGGCCGGCCCGGCACGTTCTTAAACCGTGCCCGGGCCCGTGCCGTGCCCGGTTTAAGTATACCGTGTGCCGTGCCTTGGCACGGCACGCTGGCACGGGTGCATCCCGTGCCGGTTCACCCAGGCACGCGTGGCACTGGCGGCGTGCCACGCGTGCCGTGGCGTGAGTCGTGAGTCACGACTCACGCCTCAAGAGCCACGGCTCGGACTCACGCCTTGTGAGTTGTGACCGGTGGGCGCTGGGCGGTGAGTCGGTGACCCATCCGGGCGGCGGGCCCCCCCGGTAAAAAGACCGCGGGTCGGGTCGAAACAGACCCGACCCGCGGTCTTTTCTGCCGAAACCCGACTCCTGAGTCAGATCCGTGAATTTCCAACGGAAAAAAAAAATTCAAATTGAGTGATTTTCAGCCCTTGGATTCACCTCCAACGGCTAGGGGGCAGAATCCAACGGTCCTCGTGATTCTGCCCCTTGAATATATTAAAAAAATTCAAAAAATTAATAAAAAAATATTTTAAAAAAAAAAAAAAAACTTTGTTTAGCCTATATAATCTACCCCCCCTCCCTATAACAATTATGTTTTTCAAAAACATAAAATCTCTCAATATTTTCTCTCTCTCACATAAACCGTGCATCTCTCTCTCGGCCCTCGTGTTTTTGATTTCGGCTTGGATTTTCGTGAAACTCAACTTGAGTTTTGAACATCATAGCTTCCTGCGGTGCACCTTGTATGTGACTGACCTCATTGCTTTTACCGGGTAATATAGTTTACGTTTTTTTGTACTTTCTCTCTCTAAAGCTTCTATCTCTAGAAAAACTTACGAAAAATAAAAAATAACAAATACACCAAACACGTATTTAAATTTGGAAAATGAAAATGTTAGTGTTACACAGACGTCTGTGGCTCCTGAAACTTTGGTTTCTCCTGTCGTCTCAGCCCAAAGTTCTAAAAAATAAAAAACTAGGAGGACTTCTGTAGTTTGGACACATTTTAAAATCATAACACAAGTAAATGTTAGGGGTGAGGAACTTGAAATGGCACAGTACAAATATTGTATGAGACTTTTAACATGCAAGAGTACATATGGGACTGGGCACCTCAAGAGGCATGCTGAAATATGCTCCAAGAAACATGAACCCTTAGATCCTAGGCAAACCCAACTTGGCACTACATTTTTTGAGACTGAATCTAGTTCAGTCTCAAAGTTTACTCCCTTCGTATACTCCAACGAGTTGGGTAGGGACGGCATGGTCAGGCTCATCACATTGATGGGTCTTTCAATCAGATTTTCGAAAGATCCGAGGATTGTGCGCATCATGCAGACTTATTTTCAGCCTTCCTATCGTAGGATTCCTAGGTCCACATCTAGGAGTGACATACTAAAGATATATAAGTTAGAAAAACAAAAAATAATTAAGGAATTTATGGCATATAGTGGAGTGGTGTCCATGACATCCGATATATGGACATGTCACGATGATTCTTCGTATGCAAGTCTCACGAGTCACTATGTAGATTCTAACTGGACAATCAATAAAAAAATATTAGGATTCACTGAGATTCTTCATCCTCATGATGGCCCGGCCATTTTTGAGTGTATGATGAAAATATTTAGGGAATATAGAATTCAAAATAAAATTTTTAGTGTCACTTTCGATAATGCTGCGAATAATAGAGTAGCGATCAATATGTTTGTTAGGAATATTAGAGACGCACCTTTAGGAGAGATCTTTTATGTCAGATGCATGTGTCATGTGATTAACCTGATAGTTCAAGCGGGTATGAAGGTGTGTTCCCCCGCGTTGGAAAATATACGCAATGCACTCAAGTATATTCGCACTCCTCGCAGATTACAAGAGTTTGGTAATCTCTGTTTGTCTGCGAATCTTAAGAAGAAGAAATTTCAATCGGATGTGAGACATCGTTGAAATTACACGTACCTGATGTTGGAATCATGTGTTGGATACGAACACGTGATATCCGACTACGTCAATAGTAAGAGTGGCGAACTTATTATCGACGACACTGACTGGGCTTCAGGAATTTCATTTATGAAATTTCTGAAGATATTTTATGACACGACGAACATGTGTTCGTCGGTTTATACGCCCACCACTTATATTGCATTTCGTTGCATATGCAACATTAGTAGCATGTTTAGGATGTATCGAGCGGACCCGACGCTTAGCCATATGGTTGCAGAGATGGAGACCAAGTACCTGAAGTACTGGTCTACCATTCCATCTCTTTATTGCCTCGCAGCATGCATGGACCCTAGGGCTAAGGTGGAAGGGGTTGAAAACACACTGTCTTTCATTTTCTCGTGCATGAACCTGGAAGAGCCACCTGAAGGGTTTATTTACGAGAAGTTGACAGACCTGTTTACATACTACGATACTAGGTATGGTGGTGGTGGTGGTGAGACTGTGAGTACGGACTCTGATACCTTGTTCGGAGATGACGCTTATTCCATTAACCTAGCGAGGGGGAAACGTAGGGGTGGACCTTCACATAGGAGCGAGCAGTCTCGGTACTTAGATACCGATTACTGCTCAATCCTATCACCTTCTGACAATAAGAATCTTGATTTATTACAGTGGTGGAAATCATATGAGTCTGCCTATCCCGTGTTATCTAGGATGGCACGGGATCTACTGACTCCTCCGGTGTCGAGCGTAGCATCGGAGTCCGCTTTTTCTGTTGCAGTGAACGTGATTTCGGATAGGAGATCGAGATTACGTCCAGATATGGTTGAGGCCTTGGCATGTTTGAAGGATTGGGAGGAATCAAGATTTAGCATCAGAGATCGTGCTGAAGCTGGGACTGTGACAGACACTGCAGTCGCATCCACATCCACTACGATGGCGGAGGAGCTGATTGCCGATGATGATGACCCATATGATACTGATCTTGATGTTGCGGCTGATGATTCTCATGATAAGCCGCTTGACGATTGATGCTCATCTACTATTTTTTTTCGATTTTTTCTTATTTATTTTATTTATACGCTTTGTTTGTACTTTGTACCATACGTTGAGTTGAAACTTATACTTGTTTTGTTCTGACTATTGGTTTCAAAAGCATTAATGGTAATTTTTCATTTTTGTAGTTTAATTTTTATTTAATTAAAATTTTTACTAACTTAATGTATTTATTTATTATTATACAAATTAAATATTATTTTAAAATTTATTAACTTTAAATTTTAATATATATTAAATAAATTATAATAAAAAAAAAGCTTAACTTAATTGTAAAAATAAAATTTTTTTTTCTAATAATTTTTTGTTTTATTAAATTTTTAATGTTATAATTTTTACAAAAAATATTATTTTTTAATTATTACTAATACTCTAAAGTCAATACAGTAACTTATAAAAAAAAAATTTTTTTTATAAAAAATAATTTTGTAATCTGCCATTTAGTTTAGGCCCTTTAGGGTTTAGTAACTTTAGTTTAGGCATTTTCTGATTTTCAGGTTCAGCCCGAGCTCGTGATGGCGGCTGGCCTCCCGGGACCCGGACCCTGGTTGACCCGGTCCCGCGTTGCGGCACCCGTGAGCCGTGACCCGCCCCGCCTGCCGTGCGCCCGTGCCGCCACGCCTGGAAGGCGTGCCCGTCCGTGCCGGGCACGGCACGGCACGGCCTTGCCGTGCCCACGGGCCGTGCCCGCCTTTAACGTGCCGTGCCGTGCTGGGCCGGCCCGTTTGACACCTCTATTCTAGAGTCATCAGAGGCAGTCTCTCTAACTTTCATAGATAATACTTTTATTATATTTAATCTCAAAAAAATTTCAAATCAAATATATTTCGGTGAAAATAATACTTGGATGATTGTTTACTAAGTTCTTATGTCACACACACACACACACACATACACACACACATATATATATATATGTATATGTTTATATATATATGTGTGTATATATATATATATGTATATATATCTTCATATAAGGGTGATATGTTTTATGTTAGAGATTCATCACACACTTTCATGATTTTCAGAGATAAGACTGTCATGATAATAATCTGTACTAGACTTTATTGTTTCTGTTGAACCCTAATATTTTCCATTTTATTTTGGGATTATTTTTCTAAGTGTTTGTGATTATCTACCAACAGGACTTGTCTTCTGTTTTTCAATTCCGATCCTACATGACAAATATAACTGCCACACTGGCGGGAGGTTGTGTGGTGGTGCACTTGGAATGATTCGGACCCAATATAAAAAATTTGATCATAGCCGCCTCCTACTGAGGAAGACTACCCTCCCATCCGGCAAAGATAAGAATACCTGGTGAGTTAGACGTCTCTTTGCCATTTACATGGTCATGTGTGCTTTGTTATTTCTGCTTCTTACTCGTTTTAGTAATGTGCTGTGCTACTGATGTGGGCCAGATTTTAAAAGCTTCTTCTTCTTTTTACTCTTTTGGGTGTAAAAAAGAGTAAAAACTGATTAGGTGGTGATGTGAAGGCCAGCCAAACTCTCTTACAACTATGGAGGGCGATTGTGCCTTAGTTTTTTTTTTTGTTCCTTTTATTTAGGGGAGCTAGGCCTTGCCTTATTTAGTATGGCATGTATTTGGCCCAATAATTGTTTGGCTGATTTCTTGTCTTTTTTTATAATAATTAATATCCATGCATACTTTTAAACATGTGATCCAAACCATAGGAATCAAATGTATCTTTTTTATGCATACAATTATGCTTACATTTGCTTGTATTCATAGATATTATGTTTAGAGTGCTATTAGATAGATAGATACACACACACACACACACACACACACACTATACACATATACATACATATATACATACATGTACATATACACACACATACAAACACACACACTAATGCATCATATATTATTAAATTTATGAAAATAAAAATATTGTAGACTATAATAATATTGATATGATGAATCACTTGAAAATGTGTCATAATTAGTGAATCTTATTATTTAGTGTGTAACTAATTAGCACCCAATAGTAAATGCTAATTATGAGCTTAATTATTTGTCAAGATAAGATATGCTTTTTTGGGTAGCCTTTGTTACATGTTAACATATGTTAGCTTAAAAATTATAGAAAAAGATTAATTAATCTCTCATGAATAAAAATATAAAATATGCTGTATGGGTTGATGATGCTTACTATACAACACACACAAGCGAAAACAACTTGCTATAAGGCAGGAAAGAATTCTAGAGGAGGGTCGGGTTCATCAGTCACGACGCGCAGCAACTCCAGAGAGCAGAGGAGGCTGAGGAAATGGGAGACTATCGTCAACACCGACGCCTGCATCGGAATCCAGATCACTTGACTTCAAGTCATTATGAAAAATTAAAGGCAATTTTTTTGAGTTTTTCGGCATATAAACAATGAAATTAGAGATAATTTTAATTCATTAAAATAATGCATTAAATAAACTATGTTATTTATATAAATATCATATAAATAACAAAAAAAAAAAACAGTATATTAAAAATTAATATAACCCAATCGAAATTAAAATTTATTTATTGGGAAAAAAGAAGAGATATTTGAAATATTTTTAATAACCAAAAAATATAATTATAATTTATTTAGATGATATATAAATTTTGAATATTTTTTTTGAATTATCATTAATTATAGAAAAAGCAAAAATCAATCATTAGAGATACATTATAAAAATATTTTATTTGTAACTAGTATATATTAAAATTAAGATACATTTAATATTTTATTTTTTGTGCCCTTAATTTATATGTACCTAACTTATCTTGGAGTTTATTATTAGTAAATTATATTAAAAAAAAAAAAAATCAACTCTACCATTTTAATTATTATTTTTTTTAAATTTTGATAATGTTTGTTTATTAAAACAAAGAAAATGACATTTAACCTAATAAACACATATATTTGAGATTTGTAATAAATTCATATAAATATTAAACATATAAAAAATATATTAAAATATTTATATTTTAGGACATATATCTTACTTGTTATGCTAGCATATGCCCACATGAAAAGAATTATTAAGAGAAATAAATATTCATATAAATATTTGTAATAAATTCAAAGAAAAATCTATTAAAATATTAATTTCTCAAACCCCTCACTAAACATAAACTTTGGGCTCTTGATACACCCCCATTGACATTATATTCTTAAAAAAATAAATTATTATAAATTATATTTTTTCTAATTTTGATTATTATTATTGCTCACAAAATAAATATTGGCTATTATTATATTATTATTATTATTTTAAAAATACCTGGACCAAGAAGACATCCAAAGGCAAAAGAGAGGTGTGGTGGGTAGAAGAAGAGATTCCCCGTAGAAATCCCGAAGATGCTAGTGCCATAGTAGCCGCCAACGCACCAATTTTTGCTAGTAGGCCAAAAATGCAAGCTCCCATTCCCAACATATTCAATATTATGCAATTTTTCAAGCTTTTCACCACATCTGCACGAGAAGGTGCCTGGAATCATAGCCATAACTAGTTGGTGCCAAATACTTCATCTCACACAATAATCATACTCGCGACTCATCAACTGCATGATAGTTGGATTGGCTAGATGCGAAACTCAACCTCTGAGTTGCATATTTGAATCCCACCAACTACCCTCTATGGCTGGGGCAAGGCTACTTACCTTTGCCCCAGGTCCCTGGTGGTTGGCCCAAGACCCAATTGGGTCCGAGATCCCACCTAATATCAAAAAAAAAAATCATACTCAATGCACAATACTCTCATGCAATACAAGATCTAGGATATATATATATATATATATATATATATATATATATATAGTATGTGTGAGTGTGTATGTTTTTGTATATGTGCGTGTGTGTGTGTACATATCTAGAACAACATTGTCTAAAATAAATTGAAATTACACATTTGTATATCTCAAATTTGAGACTTAACTTCTTTGAGAGAATACACTTATCATCATAATATATCACATCTAGTTGATATAATACTTTTTCATAGTTTATAAACAAAATTAAAATGCCCTAAAAAAATTTATAGAAAATGTATTGTGCACTAGGGAAAACTCGTAGACTATTATATCATACGATTCTGAAAAAGATCTCTCTATACCAAGAAATCTCTCTCTGCATTAATCAACATGATCCAAATGTATTAGTATATATGATGATTTCATATAAGCAACATCATATTGAACACCAATTTGCTAAGATATAGTCAACGGATAACTCTATCTACTAAGTGCTAACTACGGATTCAAACTTTACTACAAGGAAGAAAAAATAATAGATCTCAATGTAATATATGGATTCATAATCTTCCCAGGCTCATTAAAAAATATGTCATGCCTCATGATCATAAAAGATAATATCCAGCCTCACTAAAATTTTATCAGTGTCTTATAAAAAAAAAAACCCTTGTGTTTTCTTGGGGCACTCAATTATCCAATGAATATACATCTCAAGACCCTAAATATCACTTTATCTTATCCTGAAGATCAACGAGGACAAAATAAATATTAGCAAAAGACTATATGAGACAGACTAAATAGTCTCTTTTCAAAATATAAGATAGGGAAAGCTTTAGACTAAAATAACAATAAAAAAAGAAATTCAAATAATGAGATAAATTTTAGTTAAAGCTGTAAGTCAACAAAAATATTTCAGAATACTTATCTCAAATATGAATTTCCTAGGTATCTCAATCATATGTTTATTTTTTTTCTTTCAATTATCTCATTCTATTGAGGTATCATAACACAAGTAAATGAGTATATAATCTCATATCTATAAAATAAGTATTAAGCCAGTCTGACTGATAGTAAAAAAATAAAAAAATAAATAAAAAATAAAAAACAATAAAAAAAAAACTCAATCTGCCTTATAGTCTGACTCTGATACATTATCACTTTACAAGTTTCTAAATATTTTTATCAAAATAAATTATTATTTTTTTATAAATCTAATATATATATATATATATATATGAAATATCTCAGAAAAAATATATATGTCAACATATATCTTAAATAGTCATTTATAAAAACAAATAAATACCTAAATCCCTCTCTAATCGTATCTATACATAATCCTCATACACTTGAGTATATCAAATTGAACGAGTCTCTACTCAAATCAAATTGGCACATAGGATAAAGAATTCTCATAGATTTTCCTAATTGACATATCACATACTCTAAAGTTAAAATACTCATAAGATTAAGATAAAACATTCTCAACTTAGTTAATTAAGAGCGATCGAGCTAAGAATACACAAATAAAAAATCTAGCATACTCAAACATTTAGAAGAATATTTTATCTTCGAAGAGAGAATAGATTGTTTAATTTGCTCAATCTCAAATGCAAATTTACTCATAATCTTATGATCATGTAGATAAATATCAGTAAAAATAAAAACAAACTAGTATTTGAGTTGCCTGAAAAAATAAACAAAATATGAAAAAGAATATAATAAATAAGATATAATTATCAATAATATGAATGTTAGCTCATGAGTTGATAATCAAATAATCTGCAATAAATATAAGTAAAACATCTAAAAATACATTTAAAAAAAATTACTACTACCTTAGAGATAAATTATTTTTTCTCCCCTTTAGTAACTATAAGTATCACTATATGCGAACTCTATAAGAATCCCCAAATAACTCTAGTATTCATTCTATCTCTCTCAAAAAACTCCACCTAGGATTTGCAGATCAAAAGCACCACCACATGTACCATGCCTACTATCATAAGTGCCTACCACCACTACACACCACTTTGACTAGAAAAGAAAAAATTAAATCTTTTTTATTCAACTCAACTCTTTTACCACGCTGACATAATATTAGTAATAAGAACATAAATGAAATAATATTATACAAAAATCATATATTAAATAATCTTATATAATGAACAAAAATAATTGAGAAAGCTCACATGCCAGATCTACCCATCAAAAACACACACAAAAAAAAAAAAAAAAAAACTACAACAATAAATAATGATTGATTATAGTTTTAAGTGAAAAAAGACACATAAAATAAAGCAACTAGCTCCTACGATTATGTTGTCTCAAAGAATAAATGTCACAATTATTGTTAGTCAAGAACATGGCCTTTAGGATAAGAGTGTGCAACTATCATCTACTAATCACAAGAGACTAATCACAAAATCAAGACAACAAAAATACCTTGGCAGGCGTATTAACACTCGTTTGAAGCTTATCAGCAAGGCGCATATACCCAAATGACCAAAAAATTGAAATGAACGCCGCTGCAATCCCACCAGCGGTGGCATAAAAGATGGCAGGTGATGAGACCTTCGGATTGGAAAATATCAAAAATGAAAGAATCGCAGTCGCTGCCGAAGAGCATAGTAGCTGCCCCCAGAACACTAAGCCGCCCAACTGCTTGAAGTACCTTGATGTGCAATATAATCTCTTTGCAACCTTGGCAAGTCAATGCATAACCAATAATTATAAGAGCCACCAAATTAAACATAAAAAGACCAGAAAAAAAAAAAAAGAAATTTAATCCTCTTTGGTAAGTGATTGATCCAGTAAAACTTAGAGGTGTCAACCGAGCAAGATCCGCGGCACAGCACGGTCCAGCCATGCCTGGTCCTGGACCGTGCCGCCCAATGCCATGGCTCATGGTGTGCGGAGCAGGAGCAACCCAGATGCATGGCCCAGTCCACTGGCCCAAGGACCCAATTGTAATTGGTCAGCCATGTATATTTATTACTCTAAAATCTTCATCCCCTTTAGATCTAATACTCATTATTTATTTATTTATTTTTGGAAGATAAACAATATATTTGTTGCTCATAATTCAGATATCCAAATCTCTAAATTGACAATAATTATTTTATTTTAAATATTATTTATCATAATACTCACCCTTTTTTTTTTTTTTTGTATTTGATTGAGAATAAGAAAATCTAAACTTAATTTTTACTCTTTTTTTATTTTCTATTGCATTTTAAAGATAAATTATAATGAATTTCCTTTAATATATTGCATCACCTAATTTAAATAATGTGATGTGAGCAGCACACCCTAATTTTTGGTATAATTCTATTTAAACTTAAATTTACATATACAAAAGATATGATATATTATTTTATAGTTGTTTATCACATATTTTATAAATGATTTGAGTTTATTAATAAATTATTTTTAATAAATTATTATACAAAATAATTGGACTCTAATTTTTTTTTTTCCTTTTCCAAATATTATCTTGCAAATTTTAATAACTGCCATAGCTATACATAATAGAAATTCATTCAATATGGTTGATAAGTAAATTTCAAAGCATAATAAAAGTCAGCACACATGATAACTTTAAATATTTTATTATTCTTTATCTGCATAGTATAGGAATATTCCTACTTTTTATGCATTGTCCGTCCTTCACCGTGTACAACAACCCTGCCCGGTGCCAGGGCTGCAGCCTGTTGCCTGTTGCCTGTGGTGGCTAACTCAAGCTAGCCTGGGTTGTGCCTGGTCTGGCACTCAAACCAGTCTAGAGCTCTAAAATTGAATAAGTTCTTACTCACACGCATCTAGCATGCATAATAAAAAACTCTAGTATATTTTTATAATTGACATGTTTAACACTCTCAACATTATAACATTCTTATGCTTGAATTCAGACCTAACATGATCAATTTGGCCAGAAATAAATTGAACTCTAAACAAGATTAACATGGTGTCAGGGCAGAGTTTCTAGCAAAGTGACACCATTTTCAGGGTGCAAAGGAGATGATGCACCATTCTATAGCAGTAAAATACCCACTCACGGTGGATAATTTAGGCTTCTTTTGTGGTGGAGGCAACTAAAATGGCAGCTTAATTTTTGGGTGAGTAGGTATTGCTTTTTTAGAAACTTGACGAAGGATCACACGACGGCCGATACAAAGATGCTAGCCCAGAGGCCCCAATGGTTCTTTGGAAATAAATTTTGTGAAAATAATGTGTAAAAACAATGTGGATAGAAAGTGTGCGTGCGTGTGTGTTTGTGTTTGGCTTTTGTAAAATTCATATTTTCAAAAATTTTTACACAATGCTATATTTTTACAAACTAGATTGAATGTGTGATGTGATGAAAAAGGAGAAACTAGTTGAAATTAGTATGGGAAGCATTACTTTGGGAATAATCCAGTGAAAATGAAAGAGCAGAAAGGAAGCATCTTTTCATAACTCAGGGAAGCATCTCCGTTATACTTTGGCAATAAGCTCGTTGGGAAATCTGACATAAGCACTCTAATAGACATAAAGGCAATAGTGACTTGCTCTTGGTATGAAAGGATAAGGCATACTCCCGAGAAGCATGGGATATTGCATCCTGAGTTATGGCGAATTTTTTGCTTTATTCTTAGTATTGAGGTTGAATACTCAAGAGACAATATTTCTTTCTTAGATAAGATATGCCTTAGATATATTATCTAAATGTGTCAAACTAATCATGTCATCCAGGCATGCATCCAAAAGAGGGCAGCTCGACACAACCCATTGGCCCACAGGCTACCTGATGCCTGTCAAGCCATTTGTGACACGGCTCGAGCACTAGGCATGAGCCATGAATGACCGACACATCTCAAACATAACCTAGCATGGGCTCAAATCAACATAGCCAGAGTCATGTCCATGTTAGCCTTGTTTGATTCAAGCTAGTTGGGGTTGTTCACTTGAGCAGGAGGGCTGAGCCATGCCAAACCATGTTGTGCCACAGCTTTTGTGACGCGTGTGCCAAGTACCTGCTCGACAAGGCCTAAGTCATGTTGCAGGCCTGGCCATGGTTATTCCAAGCATAGCTCTTGTAGTGTCAGGTCACGTCTGAGTCGCTTTCCATTAATTGCGCAAATGATCAGAGGCGGTCCGCCCAACCAGTTTGCCACCTATAATCTTACCCGAACTCAATATATTGGGATGTACACATATTGACTCACTACTTGATTCAATCATAAACTTTAACTTTCCTAAATATAGGATGATCGTGGAAAGACTAAACTATCTAATAGTAATTAGGTCAAACATTACTTACATTGTCTATATAGTTAATTATTTTCTAAATTCTCCTACACATATTCACATGAATATCGTGTTAAAGATTTTCATCTATGTGAAAAATAATTTTAGGATATAAGATTATATTTAAAAGATAGTAAACATAATTAAATAAAGTATATTTAGATTCTAATTGAACTCACAACACAGATAACCTTCAACTACAAAAAAAAAAAACAAAAGGCTATAGTGTTAACTACTTGTGAATGCACAAATATGTTTAAATCATCACTAATGCACAGGATCTCATAAGAAATCCAAAGTTAAATATACTTGATCATAATTACTACTGAAATAATTGACCAGTGTGAAAGTTTGTCGAATGTATCTACCATTAGATTTAGGGAAAAAAATGAAAAAAATTAAAAATAAAAAAACTTCTTGTGAGTACCGATGGACCAATTACTTCATAGATGAGCTTTGTCTACCAATTTAGAGACCAATGACATTTTACCAATAACAGCTAGACCTGACACGTTGACACTGCATTCAGGAGAAGATTTGGGATTGTTCGGTCTTTATAATTTATGTACCAATCAACAATCAGGCAGGCAGACATTTTCACAAAGTCTCTCAAATGACTACATATTACTTTTCTCTCTTCCAAATTAGAGATTTCTAACACATACGTCTAAACTTGAAAGAGTTAATGAGTTTTAATTTAATTTTTATTATTTTATTTGTGATTTCATTATTTGAGAACACTGGACTTGTAGCCTACTTCAAACCATATATATGTTTTATGTCATGCTCTAATTAACTTTTCATAGTTAATAAACTTTATTTTTTTTTTTATATTTCTCCTGCCTCTCTCCTCCTCTCCCTCCCGTGGCCTTTGCCAACAAAACCCTAGAAGAGATTAAACAAGAATATATACTCATCATTTAAGTTAACAAATTTATCTCCATCAACTTCATCATTGCACATAATTTCTGCTTTCTCATTAGTTGAATCAACAAAACAATATTTATCTTCATCTATTAGTGAGTGAAAAAGTATGGTTCACGCACATGTTGAATATCTCAATTGACGAGCAGCCTACCATAGGGAAATGTGCACGCATGTTCGATTCCCCTTGGGAATGGATACTACAAGTATTATAATATAAGTTGGTGAGAAACAAATATACATTCATTCCCCTTGGGAATGAATATATTTTAAGATTATGTTAAAATTTAAGCCATAACACACCTAAAACATTAATAAAATTCATTGCAAAGATATCTATATGAGAGGCCCACCCTTATATAATAGGCCATTTCTATTAGGGCAAATGGGTTCTCCCATTCATTATACAAAAAAAATAATAAAAAGTTATCAACTATAACATCTTCTTTCTTCAAATTGGTGAGTAAAAATCCAGAATATGAAACTTGGAAGAAAAGAAAAATAGTTAATTTTTTCAAAATGTTTATGAAGATGCCAAACGCTAGATTAAAGATCATGTGCTTCATTGTATGACTATCAAAATAAAGAACATTAATAAATAAAAAGTCAATAATTAATCTCCTCAAGTATGTGCCAGATCCAAAGTATGCATTTTAACTAAATCTTAGAATAATCACATGTCTCTTACTTTTACATAATGACAAGATTGACTCATTTAAAGAAATACAAATTCTTGTGCAAGTTGGTGCCCAACTGTCAAGGAGTCAAATCTAGGCAAACATGCCGAGGAGATTCTAAGAAATAACTAATTGTTCTAACTACACATATTATATTTAGTTTGATAATAATCAGAAAGTTAATATTTCTTATGATTTTTCTATAAATACTAGAGTCAACTAAAAAATTTATATAGGAGAACAAATTAATACTCGAATCAATAGAAGTATATGCTAATACAAACCCTAACAGCTCAACCTCTGTAAGAGTATCATTTTACATACATCTTCTATGATGAAACAATATCGCTCTTGAAATAATCTTCATCTTAAAAAAGTATCCCAAAATTGTTCATAACAAATGTACTTTTGAATTGAAAGATTCTTAATTCGTCATCTCTCATAATCAAAATATCATTCAAATATACAATAAATAAAATCACTCAACCATCAGAGCTCACTTGGAAAAATTAAAAAAAAACATTTATAACACATGTAAACTAATTGAGATGGCTGCCTATGAAAATCTCACAAATTATACTCTCATAGACTACTTTAAGACATAATATTTTTTTGTAACCTAAAAATTATGTGTAGCTTAGCAGCTTGAAACTCAAGTGATTACTTCATAGATACCTCCTCCTCATTGTCACTTTAAAGAAATATATTTTTCATATCTAATTAGTATATTTTTCATCTGTATGATGCTGCCAATGAAATAAAAATTCATGCAAATGACATCCTAGTTGTTGAAAAAAAACACCTCAATAATTCTCATCAAATATATGTGTAAACCTCATCGTTACAAGTCTTACATTGAGGTGATATATATTCTCATATAAATTTGTCTGCATAGTAAACAATCACATGCATTCAATAACAGACATTCTCCTAAACCTTAGTACTAGTTCACAAGTCTTATTTAAGTTGAGAATATTTATCTCTTAAATTATAGCATGCTATTATCTTAGATAAAATAATACCTCAAAAAAAATTTTAGTATTATAATATAATCAAAAGAAATGATTAAAAAAGAGATAAAGATATGAATATAACAAAATGTTAGCTACTCGAGTTTATCAGTGGCTATCTCAACATTCAAGGAATAAAAAAAATAGTAAAAAAATAATTACGAATAATATAAGTATAGGTGCTTATACCAATAATCTAGGTATTAAAAATAAAAATATGAGTAACAAATTCAATAGGATATGAAGAATGAGAAATATCTATTTTTATCTAAAAGAAAAAATTATGTATGCTCTTCTTTAGTCAATATCATGGTAGATGAGTTTTGTAAAAATTTCTAAATATCTTAAATAATCAATATGTCTCTTGCAATAATCAAATGACCTTGAAAAGCTCAAATATTTTTTTAATATAAAAATAACTTAATCTAATTGAGAAATCATTTTATCATAGAAAATGTATGTCATTGATAGTAGAAGTGACCCAACCAAAATACATACCAATGGATCGTGTCTGCACGGCACAACCCATGTTAAAAATTATGTCGTTCCCAACACAACACAATGTCATAGGCAAGCCTAACAAAATGATATTATATATACAACATAAGCAGATAGTATAATCAATTATTCCTTAGATTCTTCTTGATATATTCACCTTGACATAGAGCTTCACGTACTGAGATATATAAAGTCTAAAGAACTTGGGATCAATTTTAGGAATCATGAGCACTTACAGGTATTCAATTATTCAGGTTCAAGTTAAGCACCAATATGTACCGAGAGAAAATCAATCACAATATTTTATACTTTTCTTATAGACAACCTTTTGTCACAAGAAAATAAGAAACATAAAATTATTTCAAATTTTAATATACAAACAAATTTTAGAGTGCTACTAATAGTTACTTATAAGATATTTTGAGAGAAAATTCAAGAGATGATATGACTATAGTTGTATTCAAATAACAGAGGAACCAACAAATATGTACTAGCTTGACAGAGATTTTGAAATTTCTAATTTTTCTTTTTTATATTTTGGTGAAAGCGCCCAACTTGTGAGCTGCCCCAATAATTTGGCCTATTATATAAGAGGCTTTATGCATGTCATTTAGTAGAGTTTTTAACTATTATTTTCTTTCATTTGTGTTAGAGTTTTACACTGTATTTACTACGTTCATTCCGAAATGATAATCCGATATCACACAAGAATTTATTCCGAAATGATGATCCAATATTATAAAGCAAAGTTTAATTTATTTGTAAAATCAGTTTTACTGCATTGATGGCTTCTTAACTATAACTGATAGTTACAGGAAAGCTCATCAATTCAGTTATTTATCATTGATGGCTTACATACATTTTTGAAATGTCAAAAATACATCATTGAGGGTCTTAAAAGGGTACTGCCGGAAAAAAGTTTACACTGCACTAATGAGCTCATCGATGTCTTTAGTTGTCTGCTGATACTGAAGGGACTAGTTGACATTGAAGAAGCCAAAATCTAGTTATTTATCATTGAAGTTTACTATTTATATTTAATTTAACTGATTTTGATATCAAATTAGTGAATCATGTACGTAATATAACATGGTCAAATTATACACGAATCAAAAGTTTTCGAAAAAGATCTTTGCAAAAAACATAATCACGAGATTTTCATGCTATTTGACCCTTTATTTTTAAAAAAGTACGTGAATCAGACTATCATTTTGAAACGAATGTAATAATATTTTATTGAAGTAACTCTAACAACATGATGATTTTATTTATTATGTATATGAATGATATTTTGATTGTGAGAAATGCGTTGTAAATAACCATACACAAAATATTTTGAATCACAATTCTAAATAAAGGATCTTGAGAGACTTAGTTTTAATATAAATATAACTTATTTTAAGAAAGATATTATTTTATCACAATAAGGTACAAGTTTAATACTCTTATAATAGTCAAGACTCTTAGGTTATGCTTCAGTAAATAGCTTTATTGATTCATGTATTATTTTTTTGTCTGATACGATTCATCTAGTTAACTCTACTACTCATAAAAAAAATCATAAAAAATTAACTATATGTTTATTATCATATAATATACAAGTTATACAGTCAGTATAATTAATCAATTCTTAAATTCACCTCAACAAATTTACTCATATATAGCTCAACAATTACAAGTGCTTATAGTTATCAAAGTATTTAGATTTGAGTTAGTCATCAACCTACACAGAGAGTAAGTCTACAATAAAATTTTATAATTTTCTAAAATAATTTTATCTAATAAAAAAATAAGAGATAAATAATTATTTTAAGATTTAGTACAAAAATAAAATTTAGGATTATAGTAACAGTCACCTATGATATGCTATGAATCTTGCACCAACTCATGGAGATTAGGCATCCACTTTCTTTTTTTATTATTCATTATTGTGATAATCAGCTAGTAAAACACAACCTCCAATCCAATAATTCACATGTTGATGAATCACATAAAGATTGATCAATTCTTCTTATGAAAAAATATTCAAGTTTAAATGATTATTATAATATATATTTAGACAAAAAAATATTCAGTAAACATCTTCACTGAAGTATTGAAAAGGCTTCATCCCATATTCTTCATCCCACATCTCTGTTTATAATTTTGTTTCCATTTCTTTTTTGTTTCTTTTTTTATTTTTTATTATGTTATGAATTGAAGAACCTAATATATTGGCTGCCCCAATCAGAATGGCCTAATATATAGTCTCTCATGTACACATTAATACATGTAAATGATATTGTGATCACGCTCATTGTCACTTGATAAAATAAAGAATATTAACTTAAGCATTCTAATTATTCTACAAAAATAGTCAAGGAAAGTTTTCTTTATTGTTATTCTAATTTTCAATTGTCAATCTCTCGATCATCCAACATGGTGATAAGTCATTGAATAACATTCTTGTTATTACTCTTAATAAGGCTTAGAATCTCATTTCTTAACAATCTAGAAGATCTAGAATTGCAAATAGGCATACACTCCAATCAAATAAGCATACACTTAAGAGCACATTTGTCACCATACATTTCACTTAGATCTAATAGTTAAGATGATCTTGATTAGCATATTTCTCTCTTTCAAATTCACATAAGTGAGTAATAAATCAATTAAATATGAAAAATTCATTCCTCTATACAAATCTTGAGAAGGATATATATATATTCTTTTTAACTATAAAAAATAAGTTTTTTTTATCATAAATTATAAATATTTGTGCCATAAAATTATAATAACTAATAAATCTCTTATTATATAATTATACAATATAGCTAACAAATTTAATTAAAAAACAAAATATCAATATATAATAACATTGTTCCTACTTAAAATAAAAAAAAATAAATATTACATATATCCAACATGAGAAATATTTATCTTATTATTATGTCATATTTGTATAGAGATGGCATGGATCAAGGAGGGGATAGTACCCCCCAACCACGCCACAACCCCACCCTAGGGCAAATTTTTTTGCCCTAGTTCCACCCCACCAATCCAGTTATGTGAAGAATCCCCACCCCATTCGAGGTGGGACACATTAGGGTGGATCTAGGCCAAGAAACTTGTCATTCCTAGGATAACATCTTTCATTGATACCCTGTGAAAAACTATATATGGACTAAAATAATCTCTTAGACCTATATTTATTTTTAATAAAAACAAATTAAATTATTATTATTAAATTCAAAAAAAAATTATAAATATCTTACATTTTAATTTTTCACAGTAAACATATAAACTCTTCTTCTCTCATCTCATCTCAATGCTTCAAAAATAATATTGCATTTTATTTTTAAGATATTTTTTAAATTAAATTTATAATTTTTATTTTACATAGCAAAATAATAATAGCATCTTAATATTTTATGATGAACAAAATCTAATTGTTAGAATATAAGATGCAAGTGCAACATCCAAATTGTCTGTTGCACAAAGAAAAATAAGACATATTTATAATTTATTATTATTCTTCATATTTTATTTTGAAACTTAGAATATTAAATTAATAAAAAATTAAATAAAATATAAATTATTTAAAAAATAATATTAAATGAATTTAATAAAAATATAAACATTTATAATTATGATAATCCAACCAAAAATTCTAAGACCAAAACTAAATATTCTTTTATGATCTCAACTCATTTACCTAAAAAACCCAAAATTAAAATAATTTCAGTTGTCTAGACATAATTTAACATAATTAAAAGTAAAAATAATAAGAAATTCAACACAATATATATTATAAAAAAATATATGCATATAAAAATAGTGATAACACGGATTACATCAAGAGAAATACCAATCAATACACTAAAAAAATATAATACATTAAATTTTATATAAATCTAACTTAATAGCAAGTTCTTTGAAATTAGATTAACTTTAAGTTTATTAACTCCTTTCATTTACCATAATAAGTTTAAGATAAAATACATGATTAAATTAATTATCATATATATTTCAAATAAAATTTTTAAAAAATCCTAAATTAATCAATATTGTACAATATTATAGACTTATTTTCAATTTGCTTGTCATAAAATTCTTAGGCCTACAACTACAAGTAAAATCATATGATAAAATATTTTAAATTAAAAAGATATTTAAAAATTAAAAAACTTAAGAAACATAATAGAGTAATAATAGTAATGACCGATATTTGTAGTCAGGATGATACATTATTTGTATCTCATCACCCATTATATCAATTTTAAGTGAAAATTTAATAAAAAAAATTAATTTACAAATATCTTTTTTTATCATTATTACCCCCGTCACATATAAATATCTGACAATAATTTTTATAAAATATACTAATCAAAATTAAATTTAGTATCACAATAGTGTCACGATTAACAGGTTTGTCAGAACTATTAGAAATGAACCATTATTTAATATTTTTTACATTAAACATATATGTTACTATTAATTTAATAATATAAGAAAAAATATAAGTTATTTTATCACATTAAAAAAATAAAAAATTTACTAAAATATCTTAGAATACATAATAAATAACATGAGTTTCATACTATATATTTATCTGCAAACATAGATAAATTTCTAAATAGATATAAGAGATCATTAAAATTATATTTATTTAATATCAGAGTCATATGTTGACTATCAACACATAATATCCAACTAAGTGATTAATAATAAGATAACAAACATATTATAGAAAATTAAAATTAGTAACACAAAATTTAAATTTTTAAAATTCTTAAAAAATGTTTATAATATAACAAATATTTATTTGTCTGTATACGCTCTCACCACTTGTATTATTCGATGCATATGTAATATTAATTATAAATTTACCCTTTAAATAATATAAGATTGAAACCAAATATTTAAAATACTGATTTTTTATTTTATCTTTTTATTTATTGATTACCTGTATAGATCATAGAATTAAAATTGAATGAGTAAAAAATATATCAAGATACATATTCACTTACATAAATCAAACAAATAAACTTAAATATTTAATTCAAAAAATATTAATTAATATGCTGATATTTTATGATACTAAATAAGATAATTATAGTGACACTCCAAGTACGAATATGAATATTATATTCATAGATAATTCCTTTTCTATTTAATTAGAAAATAATAATAATAAGATATTCTATCAAATAAGAGTGGACTATCTCATTACATAGATATTGATTACTATTTTATATTATCGAATGATGACATTAAAAATTTTAATATAAAAAAATTATAAAAATCATATGAATCTACTTATCCTTTTCTATCTAAGATGACACGTGATCAACTAACTCCTCTAATGTGTAGTATAGCTATAATTATTATTTAGATATAAAATTTAAACAATGATCAAATATCATAAAAATACTTTAATACTTAAAAAATTAAAAAAAATTCAAAAATAAATATTCAAAATAAAATAAATAAGCTACTAATGGATGATGACTCATGCGATGATATTAAATTATTGAGACTAACACTAATATTAGAATTAAGAATGAAAATCCAACCCAAATTACTAACACAAAATGAATTATTATTACCATGTTTGTCATCTTATATTTTGTGTTTATTTTGATGATATATACATTTAAAATTTAACTTAATTTTTGTTATTTACCGAATAATCCAAACTACATTGCCATTGCACCCATAGCACAACCCATTTTGCACTATTGACTTCCTACAACCCATGAGATGCAACCCATGCCCCACAAGCCACAATCCACAAGGCCACAAGCCAACTGGTCCCTCATAGTGGGCCTTGGGTCCTTGATCACTGCCCAATGGCAATTGGACCTGGTTGACCAAGGCCATTCAAGTGTGTCAAGTTGTTGTCCACGCATTATTTTTAGGTCACCAAGGACTAAGGAAGATGGTGAGGAGTTATGAGCATGGAGGCCACTTATGCAAATTGAGCAAGCATGGGAATCATCCATGAGATTTAGAAAGGGACTTGGACTTAGACCATAGAGTGCTAATGTAACATATAGAGGCATCAAATATATCATACCATGCCAGCACAATTTATATTTTAGGCTCTATCATTCCATGTTGGCACAACACTAAAAAAAGGGAAAGCAATCTCAGACCATTGGCCCATCGATTGCCCAAGTCAGACCATGTCATCTCAGGTCAGGCCAAGCTCAACACATCTAAGCACTAGTCAAGTTTCAAACCCAGGCAAGCTTGGGTTTATCCCAAGCTTGCCTGGGCCAGATCTAGGATAACCAGGCCACAACCAGCCTACACGAGCCAACATGCCAGTGATGTAATGCCACATCTTTTGCAGAACAAACCATGTCATGCCTCACAGGCTGGCCCATGCTTATTCCATAAGCAATTCTAGTCATGATGAGACATTCCATGGCCCAATTTTCATGAGCCATGACAGACCATGCCACCATCCCATTTGGACACCTCTAGCAACATGAGCCATAAGGTCATGAAGAACCACAAAACTGAGAAATGGTTCAAAAAATAGCAAGGAGTGCAATTGGGGGCATAGAAGATGATGATCAATCTTAAGTACGAGATGGGCATCTTAGTTAAGAAATTTGTCATGTAATTCATCAAATGAAATCTAGTTTTCATAAGATTGATTAGCATTGCACAACTTGCAGCCATTATTAGGGTGGCGGAGGATTTTTTAAACAAGATCATTCATATCAATTTGAATGCCTGTAAGAACAAGAGCATCAACAATAAACTTGATACCATGCATGAATTCCATTATGCATTGAGAGCAATTATATGACATGTGAGATGACACTTGAATTGAAGAATACAATTTCATGTAGAGTTAGCAAATGTATTGGCAAAAATTATCTAAGCAGCAAATGAGCTCTTGAATATAATACTGAAAAAAATCAAGATGGGAAAAATAGACTTAATGATGGCATCGAGAATCAATTAACCTTGATGAATACAATAGGAATAATTCACAATAGTAGTGGGAGGATACGATTTTGTACCATCAATGAAGCCTAAGATCATGGTTGAATTATAAAGCTTGAGATTGAATATGTTGAATAGTATAGTTCTTCGACATGAACTTCAAAGGTGTTATCACGTTGATGGAGATAAGAGTTTGTGAACTATTTAGGAAGTTAATAACTAAATGATGAGTTGCAACACAGGTTGAGAGCTATGATGGGAGACATATGTGTATTACTATTTTGGCTATTGATCTCATCCTTTGAGAAATAATCGCCTCCAATTTCAACACATTGGAGCACCTGCTCCAATGTGCTGCACCTGCTCGCGTTCATAAAATCTGACGATCTAACATTACGATAGCGTTTCACAATAATGCATTTTCAACTATACAACAAACCACAAATCAAAAGATGAAAGATAAGATAAATTCGAGATTGAGCACCTGATTGAATATAGTCCTCTCAACTTCATCTGGCCAAGGAGATGTAGAAGTGGAAGGACGCAGAGAAAAATAAACATTCCTTTTGGCAGAGAAGAATCTCCGTGTATCATTCGCCACCGTATAAGATAGTTGACGGCGACAATGAAGTCTCGGGGATCGCCATGTGCTACATGGCGTTGAGTGTTGTTTGAGAGGCAGTGGAAGACGGCTAACCGGCGCAACTGCCGTACAACAGGAGTAAACGAAGGATGTGTGCATGTTCTTCGTCTTCCCTTCCCAGCAGAATCGGAGCAGCAGCAAATTCTCGCAGGAGTTAAATATTAGTATTATTCTGTTAGGGCAAAAACAAGATTAATAGTATTTCATGAAAATTAAAACTAAAGATCAATAATTGTAAATAAAAAATTTCACAATAATAATATAATAATCTAGATAATAAAATAAAATACAAAATAATTACACTTAGAATTTTAAGATTAATAACAACTCTAATATATTTTAATTCTGAGTTAAATATTTGTTTTTTGCTAAGTTTGACTATCACAAAATAAAATATTTTTTTTGTTTTGCCAAATTTTTCCAATGACATTTACAATGGGCCAAGCCCAGCACTTCACGATCCGGAACCTTACCTGGACCTGGGTCATGCCAGCCTGAGCCACGGCTCGTGTCATCCTAGGCTAGAGGTTGTCGTGGCTCGTGCCAGGTTAGACATGACCCATATGTCTGGCTAGTTAACACAGTCTATCAGCATGATGACTGTGACCTGAGACCATGAATGGGTCATTGGTCATAGAAAATTCATTAATTAGATTTTTGTGACCCGCCCACACCACATAGAAAATTTATGTATTTATGTATTTATGTATTTATGTATTTATGTATTTATGTATTTATGTATTTATGTATTTATGTATTTATGTATTTATGTATTTATGTATTTATGTATTTATGTATTTATGTATTTATGTATTTATGTATTTATGTATTTATGTATTTATGTATTTATGTATTTATGTATTTATGTATTTATGTATTTATGTATTTATGTATTTATGTATTTATGTATTTATGTATTTATGTATTTATGTATTTATGTATTTATGTATTTATGTATTTATGTATTTATGTATTTATGTATTTATGTATTTATGTATTTATGTATTTATGTATTTATGTATTTATGTATTTATGTATTTATGTATTTATGTATTTATGTATTTATGTATTTATGTATTTATGTATTTATGTATTTATGTATTTATGTATTTATGTATTTATGTATTTATGTATTTATGTATTTAGATTTTTGTCACCTAAGACATGGGTCTAATTTATTTGTCACATCCATGTGGTGAGTTTTTTTTTTTAATAAAACCCGCATGTTGACATGGTAGATGCCATTGGGAGCTTTGTCCCAATGGCTCATGGTCGTGGACTCACCTTGAGTCCACACAGTGGCCACGGCCTATGGTGATGATGGCGGTGGTGAAAGCGGTGGCCGGTGGATAGTGCATAAGGTGACGTTGTCCACAAAATTGACAGGATCAAACATGACTCGAGACAACCCAGCACGTTAGGTATGAGTCTGCCTGGAATTGTGTTGGTCGTATTG
This sequence comes from Sapria himalayana, assembly GCA_029783825.1. Lineage (NCBI taxonomy): Eukaryota > Viridiplantae > Streptophyta > Magnoliopsida > Malpighiales > Rafflesiaceae > Sapria > Sapria himalayana. Next base: position 870,058 of record JAREIK010016554.1, on the reverse strand, counting down.
TGCCGGGCACGGTACAACACGATTCGTCTGATACCTTTATCTCAAGATTCTTTTTATAGCACACCAATCTTTTTTATTATGATTTATTGTGTTTCGACTAATAAATTTCCCTACTTATGTAATATTTGGACTTGTATAAATAATGACAAATATTAAACTTCCAACCTATAAATTTTGGAGATAATGCATTGAAAATATTTATGATTTATCCTTTATTTTAAGTATTCAATCATTCGATTTTAATTGGCTAGGAAATGGTCCACCTTTAGTATATTTAATTACTGGAGAATGGAGAAATATCTATCAATTCATTACAATTTTTCAACATCACAACTCATCAATAGCACTTCAGCACACAATAGCAGCACTTGCACACATCAGCAACACTAGCATTGGCACATAACAGCAGCAATATCACATAGTAGTAGCAGTAGCAACACTTGCACACATCAGCAACATTAGCACTAGCACATAGTAGCAGTAGTAGCAGCACTTGCACACATCAGCAACACTAGCACTAGCAAATAGCAATCGTAGTAGCAGCACTTGCACACATCAGCAACACTAGCACTAGAACATAGCAGTAGCAGTAGCACATAGCAACAGCAATAACACATAGCAGCAATAGTATCACATGGCAGCAACAATAGCATATAGCATCAATAGTATCACATAGTAGCAACAGTACCACATGGCAGCGGCACTAGCACATAGCAGTGGCACTAGCACATAGCAGCAGCACTAGCACATAGCAGTATCACTAGCACATAACATCAACAACTAGTAGCACTTCAACAAATTGGGGATATAAGGGAGTGACACAACTTCCTTAAAACAAAAATCACGAGTATAGTAATTATGTTATTTGTTTCGTTTCTATTTGCCCAAAAAAAATGAGAAAAGCCATCAAATAGACCCAACACGAAACTCATATATTTTTGGTTTTAATGTATCTCAGGAACAATTGTTTTAACAGGTCCAAAGCAAAAATATTTATGTTTTAGCTCCCATTAAAAAATTGTAACCAAATAATACTCAAAATATAAAATATTTATATTTAGAACTATTTTTAAAAAATTTTTGAATTTCACCAAACATGTATATAAGACATCATTGAAATATTGAATTTTCAATAATATTTCGAAACGTGAACAATATTTTTGAAGCATGAATATCTAGGAAATGTTCTATATATGTTTAAATCATAAATATTTAAGTTTTCGAAACATGGCACAAGATGAAAATATGCTTAGATATTGTATTTAGGTTTCTTTAAAACTACATGTATAGTCAACCTATATATATTATATATAATTTATATATAAATACAATATTTATATAAACATAATGTTTTATTGGGACTGACTGAGATACTACTCAAAAAATGAAAAATTATCTCAAAATAAATTATTAATCAAACAATTAAGTTAGCTTGATATTTTTGACTTTTTAAAATTTTTAAAATTTCTATTAGAAAATTTACCCAAATGAACAACAAATTCATATACGTTTCATGTTTCTAAAATTTTCTATCAGAACTATATAAATATGTATATTTCAAATAGTTCAAAATATATATTTATGCTTGTATGATTCTGCCCAAATATAAATAAATATATATATATATAGTCAATTATCACCATAATTTAACACAATTACAATAAATATTTTACCCCTAAAATTAATTGAATATCCACACAATTATAAAAAAGTCATAAAGTCTAAATTAACACAAATAAAACAACATATAAATGTTATTGAAATTATCCTTAGAATTGAGTTTCAATTTTGGATATGAAGTTCTTGAAGAATTTTGAGCACAACCGTTACAATACGCTCATAACAAGAGCACGACATGAACATAATATGAGCACAACACATAACAACGTGAATACTTTTCTCTTGATTATCATACGAATCATACACGAACACCCCCACGACTTTGCAAGAACTTCACACAAACTCCACATGAATCTAATAACTATCATAAATAGAAAAAACATGAGAATAAATTGTACCTCTTTCAAAATATTATAGATACTTATAGTTGTTCAGTATATTAGTTTAGAACATGTCCATAGGAGAAAACTTTAACAAGAAAACATGACATGTTCCCATTTTCTTCACTCAAGCACATACCCGATTCATGTAAAATGTGAAGAATTACCATTTAGTTTTTCAAAAAATCACCATGCGTGACTTTTCTATGCGATGCATAAAGTGATGTTTTCCCTCTATATTTTTTTTTTCATCAAAGCATGAGTCATGTTGTGTTTTCTTAGTCTTAATTTCATTTCATTGGTTTTAAAATTTTTGGTAAACACAATTGTAATGGGAGCACTCACTCTCACTTAAATTATCATAAAATTAAAATAAAATAATTAATTAACAAAAAAAAAATATTTTAGTCTGCCTAAACCCTGCCAGAGCCAACAATCTTCCCCTCTACCCTATTTGAGTAGTATGAGACATAATATTGGTTTGGGTTTTGAGAATATAAGTCACAGAAAATTCCTCAGACTACAAAATCATTTCTTGTTCCTTATATGAGAATTTTTTTTTTCAAAAATTACGTTTCGAGTTTAACTTTCCATTCAAGCCATAAGCTTCCCTTTGATCAAACATATATACGAGAGCAACCAAAGTAAATGTGTCTTTTTCTACTTCCAGCTTATAAGCTCCTCCTTGATCAGTGTGATCCCCAAGAGTGGCTAGAGTAAAAGTTATATCTATATGGTTTCCTTCGAGATTTCTACCTGTCCCATAACAAATACTTGAGAAATCTTGATTAACCATCCTCAATCTCTTTGAAAAAAGTGTCATAGTAATATAACTTTCATTAATCATATCAACTATCCTACTATCACCAAGTAACCTTTGAATAGTGAGTTAGATTATTTTTCTATGAAAAGTACATTATATAAACAAACAAACTTAAGCTCATACATCTCCAAATTTATGGTAGTAATTTCCTTCCAAATATATATCTAATTCGAGTTAGCCCTAGCTTTGATAATATAAAGAAAATTTATCCTTCTATCCCATGTTATAGTCATCGACCCTCCATATAAGTTCAATTGGCTTTCCCTGAACTTTCCTATGTGACTTATATTGTTCAACACTCCTATGGATAATATATTCATTCGAACCTTTGGAATATATCAGACATCATTGAGAAATAATTAGTATCTCATATTTATCATTGAGAACTTTACCATCGAGAAATTATTAGTACCAACCATCTAAATTAATGCCTAATATTATTAATATTCTTCTGTCATCCATCCTAACTAATCCCTGGTCACCGAATAAAAAAATCATAAGTTGGTATAGATGTAATGTTGTAGCCGAATATGCTACCAAAAAGCTCATGCAACCAATTAACTTTGCTGTAGAGTTTAATATTATTAAAAAGGGCATTGTTGCTTTCTATAGTAAAGGTACTAGGTATCCTTCTATCCCCATCTCTATTCCCATGCTCATCTTGGCATTTCCTCCACATGGCATTGTCCCTTTCAAAGAGTTTTATTTGATTATAATAGTAATACTTAAATATACATTTTTCTTGAAATAATTATCACTTTCCTTCCTTAAGCATGGATTTTGAACTCATCATACTTTTCTCATTTTTTCGAACAAAAGAATATCTAGAAAAATCTATTTTTCTCTGTCTTGTAATATCACTTACCAGACTTTCAGTAATGATAATTATAGCAATGATGTTATTAGGAGACAAGGTACTCAAAGAGATTACGAGTGTTTCTCAACTCTTTGGAAGTGAGCTAAAAGACATAGATGTCTAAACCTCATCATCTAGTATATTTTTCATAGATACAAGTTTATTGATCAATGCTTGAAAAATATTTAATGTGAATATTCATATCATATCCATTTTAATATTGTATCCTAACCAAGTACTAGATTATCAGGGTCTTATTTCTCAAAATATTTTTCTCATACATTAAGTCTAACTTTTTTTCACATTTCATCTGCTTTTATGATAGCTGAGATATGGTGGAAAGTTATATTTCCAACCCATTATCTCATTGTGGCAGAGGGTTCGTAATGTGATTCCTTCCACTTGGCCTCATTCATACATTCCAACCTTCTATCAATGAGAGTCCGTTCAAACAGAATCCTCATCATTAAAAGATATATCATTTTTATTTTACAGGTTGAATTGTTGGAAACTCCCAGTATAATCATATTAGGCAAATTATTTTCTTCATCTATCTTTAAGAAATAATCTAGCTTTTGCAAATAAATTTACCAAATATGCTAAAATTTGTTGCCTCCGATACCATTTGTTGTTATTGATCAAGATACCACCTAAAAAACTAAAAATAATCTCGAAATAAATTCTCACTCCAATAATCATGTTAGTTTGGTATTTTTGACTTTTTAAAACTTTTAAATTTTTTGTTTGAAATTTTATCGAAATGCATAGTGGATTCAAACATATTTCGAGCTTCTAAAATGTTTCTATTAAAACTATATAAATATATATATGTATAAATTATTATCACAATTTCAAACAATCACAATATTTTCCCTCCAAAATTGATAAGATATTCACACAATTTTAATACAATAATAAAAATATCCAAAATCCAAATTAATACAAATCAAATGAAATATAAATATTATTGAAAATACCTTCATAATTGAGGTTTAATTCTTGATTTAAATTTCTGGAAAATTTTCGAGCTTCACTGTCATAACACGAGCACAACATAAATATAACATGAATACTATACAAACTCAACATGAGCATAACACACAATCATATGAATAATATTCTCTCAAACACCACATGAATTATGTACAAATACTGCATGAACTTTGTAAGAATTTCACACAAACTCTGCATGAATCAAATAATCCTCATTAATAGAATAATAAGAGAGTATACTACTCATTTTTTAAAATATAATAGAGATTTATAAAAGTTCTATATATTAGTTTAAGATAAGAGGCCCATAGGAGAGAGCTCAAACAAGTCACCATGCATGATTTTTTCGCATGGTGCGTGGAATGCTGTCTATATATTTTTTCTTTGTTAAACCATAAATCATGTGTTTTCTTACTCTTCAATTTCATTTTAGCAATTTTCATAATAAAAAAAAAACAACCATTTTTTTTATTTTTTGGTGCACACAATTTAAACTAGACCACCTTGCTCTCATTTATATTATCATAAAAAAAAAAAAAAAAAAAAATAAACCAGACAACAACAATTGTACATATTTCAGTCTACCCAAGCTCGAGCGGATCCAACATGTTTATATGTTTCTTTTATATAAACATAAATATAAACATAAATATAAACATAACATTTATATAAATATGACTATATATGGATATAAACGTAATATTTATTTATGTATAGATGTATAAGTTACTTCTATATAAACATAACATTAATATAAACATATATATTAATTTTTTGAAAACTATATGTTACTTTTATGTAAACATAACATTTATATAATAGTATACAAACATTCATAATATAAGTTACATTTATATATAAATTATATATAATATATAAGTACATAACCCATATAATATATAGTTTTCGAAAACTATATGAAAACATAAATATGCTTGCCAAACTATTTAAAATAGGAGTAATTATATTCTGGTTCACAATCTAACAAATTATTATATAAAAAGATTGTCACATTTTAATATTTTAAAAAATACACTAAAATATTTAGTGCATTCAAAATAAAAAATATTTTTTGAATTCGAAATTTAATTATATATATATATATATATACACACACACATACACAAACTTATATTATAGTGTGCATATATATATTTAAAGGTTCATATGTGTAGGTGTGTGTGTGTGTACAACCTTAAAATCAAAAACTTAACACACACACACACGCACGCACGCACGCATGCACACACGCACACCTATGTGTGAGTGTGTGTGTGCGTGCGTGTGAATGTATATCTTATATTTATAAACCTATATAGCACACACACACGCACACCACACGCACACCACACACACACACACGCACACACACACGCACGCACACACGCACGCACGCAAACACAATATACGAGAAGTGAAAACTTTTTTCGATCCACGGTTATGACATGATGTCGCAAACATGCATACAGATTTTCATTCTAGCTGGGCAAAGCAACATGGCTGGTCGTGGCGGTGTTGTGAATCACAAGTGGGATGGGTTGATCCCTCGAGAATGCCAATCCCTTGAACACATTCTGCGCTTCACTGTCGATCATCAATGGGAGCAAGCACATGAACCGATTCACGCTGACATCGACAAGACAAAAGTTTGCGGAGTGGGACCTGGAATGCCATTTGCCAATTCCGTCCAGAGATCCCTCGGGATTGTGGGCCTGGTTCCGTGTGCCATAGGAGGGACTGCAATTAAGGAATGGGCTCGCGACGGCGAGTTGTATGCGAACATGGTGAAGAGAGCGAGCGAGAGCGCGAAGGATGGCGGGGGGGAGATCAAGGGTCTTTTCTGGTACCAAGGAGAGAGCGACTCTTGGAATATCAATGATTCTCTGGATTATGAGAATATGATGCGAACAGTCATAAATAATGTTAGGCAAGATCTTGCTCTGCCTTTTCTGCCCATCATTCTGGTTCGTGTTCATGCGCTATCTTTAATTTTCTGCAAATATTACTATACTCGTGGAAGATTTAATGTTCGTATCTTTTTCCTCACGCAAGCATTTCATAATGTCAATTGTATTATAAGAAATTGTTCTTTTGATGCTTCCGTAACAAGTTTGAGAAATAATGATAATCCAAGACAGAGCCTTAATGTTATAACTGCAAACAACTAAGTCACTTATCAAAAAATTGTAAACACAAAAGCTTGCAACAAGCAAGTCAATCTTAGATTATTTGTAAACTTATAATTTTCTGTAAGTTCCAATTGAAGATGGGGAATTAGGATCTTGTAGCAGTAGATTAAAAAGGCAAATTATATATGGGTATCCACACCAAATCAAGAGCAAGTTATGATGTACTACTAGCTCTGAGATTGACCATGCCTTGAAAATGCAAGTTGTGCAACAATCAAGTCTCTAGCTTAGAAAATTGAGATACTTGAATTGTAGTAAATGCGTATGTACAATGAGAAAATAGTTCAAACAACCTATTTAATAAGGGGTTTATTACAGATCATTCTCAGCACTAGACTTAGTCCATACTAATATTTTTGGATCAATATTAGTTCTATCTAATACAAATATTAACTATTTTATATTGTTTGTGGATGATTATATAAGAATGATGAGAGTTATCTATCTATCTGTCTCTCTATTTATCTGTCAATTTATAGACTTGTTTATATGTTTATCTATGTATCTTTCTAATTATTTATTTATCTATCTATGTATCTGTTTATTTATTTATCTATCTATGTATCTGTCTATTTATCTATTTGTTTATTTGTCTATTTATCTATTTATCTATCTATCTGACTATTTTTCTATCTATTTATATGTCTATCTATCTGTGTATCAATCAATCAATCAATCAATCTGTTTATCTATATATCAATCTATCTATTTATCTATATGTCTATCTGTATATCTATCTATATATCTGTCTATCTTTCTATCTATCTGTCTATTTGTTTATCTTCCTATTTATATACCTGTCTATCACTATATCTCTCTATCTTATATATCTGCATATCTATCTATATGTCTATCTATCCGTCTATTTTTCTGTTTATCTATAATTTGAATTTCATATAATTCAAATTAGAGGTCTTCATAGTATTTCTATAGGCTGAGAGACAATTTGAAAAGCTCATAAAAGACATTAGAAGTGACTGAGGATTAGAGTTCCTCTCGAAGAAGTTTATTGGTTACTGTAAACATACATGAATATAAAAATAGCTATTAGTTCCTTATACTTCTCAACAAAATGAAGTGGTAGAGAGAGGAAAAATATGGCATTTGTGACAATGAACAGAGTAATGCTGATCGAAAAGAACTTGCTTATCTTCTTAATAAAAGATAAACAAGTTCTTTTGGTCAGAGAAATACTTTTGGGTAGATACAGTAAACAATGTTGTTTATCTTCTTAATAAAAGTCTAACTTAAGCTCTATAGATCATTACACCAACATAATCCTGGAATGAAAGGAAACCTGCGTTACATCATCACTTGAGACTGAGATATAAAGGCTAAAACTTGTATATCTTAGATGAAAACACATTTCAAATAAGTAGAAATATTTTGTGTGATGAACAATTTGATTGGAGCAATAAAGATCAACTGCCCAAACCCCTATTTGTGATTGCATACTTAATTTAGTCTAAATATTAACTCTCCTCAATACTAAAGTTGATAATTCATCCAGATCTATTTCTGTAACTCCAAACATTAATCATTTTTCTTGTGAATTTCACTCTTTTATTTCTACTCTCACCTTTTATACCAATCAAATACTGAACCCTAAATGATTTTTATGAAAAATGTAATTTTATTATTGTAGAGCATCAAAACTTGAAAGAGGATCTGCAATAATAGTTGTCACGAAGAGAGATATATGGACTATTGAGAAAAATGAGACTTGAACACTAATTGAAATGCTAGAAAACAGACACATTGTTGGAGTCAAATGGTTGTTCAAAATAGAGAATATATCCCAACAATAATAAACCTTTTTTTAAGCTCGATTGGCAGCCAAAGGCTACTCATAATAAACTAACATAAATTATGTTGAGGCTTTTGCTCCACCAACTTGAATGGAAACTGTGAGGTTAGTAATAATATTGGCTGGACATTGTGGGTGGCATCTGTACCAACTTGATATCAAGAAAATTTTTCTGCATGGCAAATTAGAAGAGGAAGTGGATGTTCATCAATCTATTGAGTTCATAGTGAAATGATATGAAAATTATGTATGTGCTTGATATACACAAATAAACACATTTGTCAGATTAAAGGTTTACGAAAAGTTAAAGTTAGCCCACACTATACATTAAGAGGAATGATACTTTGGGAATGCTAATTATAGTCTGTATGTGGATTGGATGATATTATATTCTCAGGCAACAAGGTAGATATTGTTGATCTCTTTAAAAGAGTCGTGATAGAGAAATATGAAATATCTGATATGAAATATCTTCATCTTTTTTTTTGTGAATTGATACACTCCAAGATAATAGTAGAGGAGTATTCATCACATAATCTAAATATATACAAACTATGTTAAAGAAATAGAAATAGACAACTGTAAACTAGTCTCTACTTTATTGATATCAAACCAAACACTCAATTCTGCTGGTGAAAAATTGGTGGATGAAAATTTGTACATAAACTTGGTTGAAAGTTTTCTATAACAACTAGATTAGACATAATTTACTTAGTACATATACTATCATAGTTCATGTATTTTCTAAATCATTGGCATCTTTAACATAGAAAAAAGAGTTAAAAAAAAACAAAAAAAAAAAACAAAAAAAAAACAAAAAAAAAACAAAAAAAAAACAAAAAAAAAACAAAAAATAAATAAATAAAACAAAAAAATAAAAAAAATAAAAAATAAATTAAAATAAATTAAAAATATAAAAAAAACATAGCAAAAAGAGTTTTAAGATATCTTAAAAGGGATATATAATTTTATTTAAAATATTTCAAAATTATGAATATCAAGATATATGTAATTGTGGTAGTGATTGAGGAGGCTGTACAGATGACTATAGAAACATATTCAAATACGTTTTCTTTCTTCAGATTGCATATGTATCATGAACCTAAAAAAAAATAGCTCATCATGGCTTTATGCACAGGCAAAGCAGAATATATTTTTACTTCTATGGCTATCTCTCAAGCAATTTGATTAAGAAAATTGCTTATTGACATGAACGAGGAAGACCTTGAGTCAAAAATATTAATGAAGATTACAAGTCCACTATTATCATTGGTAAAGATGTTCTTCATCGTCAAACAAAATACATATCATTGAAACTTCACTTTTTCAAGGAAGCAGTAGGAAGCAAAGAGATTTTATTCACCTATTGCAACATTGAAGATCAAATTATTGATATACTGACAAAGTCTCTTCATATAAGAAGCTTAGCTATTTTCATAAAAATGCTCGGGCTCAAAGATCATTACATTAAAAGGGAGAAACTATAAAATATTAATGAAATAATAGTGACCTCAATTGTGTGTTTATAAATACCTAGTTTTCTTTTTTGTGTTGTATTTTATTTTATTTATGTTCTTTTTACTTTTAGCATGACTGTAATAAATATATATGAAAAAGGATACTGAATGCAATGGTGATTTTCATTTTTGACATTATACTAAAGAGAAGTTTTCTCATTGCTTTTTCTTTTCCAAGATGAACTCTCCTCTCAAAGATGTGAACTAAAAAAACTAGAAATATGATTTCATAATATTTTTAGTACTTTAGTTATTTTTCTTATATTTTTGAGAATAATTAAAAACTTTAACTTTCTAATAGTTTTTATGTTTGATTTTGCATATGTTGTCAACAAGATTAATTGTTTTCTAAATATTTCTATTTTTTTTTGTGTTTTTTTTTGTTTTATTTTATTTTATTTATTTTTTTATTTTGTTTATTTTATTTATTTTATGTATTTTGTTTATTTTGTTTATTTTATTTTTTTTTTATTTTATTTATTTTTATTTATTTTATTTATTTTATTTATTTTTTTATTTTTATTTATTTATTTATTTTTATTTATTTTTATTTATTTTTTATTTTTTTAATTTTGTTAATTTTGTTAATTTTGTTAATTTTGTTAATTTTTTTTATGTTTTTTATGTTTTTTTATTTTTTTATTTTTTTATTTTTTTATTTTTTTATTTTTTTTTATTTTTTTATTTTTTATTTTTTTAATTTTTTATGTTTTTATAGTTAATTTTTTTATTTTTTTATTTTTTTATTTTTTTATTTTTTTATTCTTTTATTCTTTTATTCTTTTATTTCTTTTATTTCTTTTATTTCTTTTATTTTTTTTATTTTTTTTTTTGAAATTTATATGCACGTCACATAATTATATATTAGAAAAAGACATCGGACCTCATGAATTCATCTAATAATTAGAAATAGTCTTGACAAGTTGCATTCAATATTGATATAACATATGGGACGAACATGGGCATGATTTCTTTAATTTGTAATTTGCTTGCGTCAAATATTTTGTTTTATAATTATTACATGTATGTAGTTTGTTCCTAGTATGTGTCTACTAGGTTGTGAAACTTTCTATTAGCTATGTTTTATTGAGGACGTGCAAAAGCTCTGATACTTTCATGCATCGACTGCAATAATGCGGAATAGGTAGTGTTAGCATCAGGGGACAAGTTCATGGAGATTGTGAGACAAGCACAGCTAGCTCTCGTTAATATCCCAAATGTAGTGGGTGTGGACGCAAAAGGATTGGAGCTCAACGATGATAAGCTCCACCTCACCACCAGAGCCCAAGTTAAGTTGGGGCAAATGTTGGCAGATGCATACATGAGTCATTTTGTTTTGTAAGCCATTATTCGCTTTCTTGTTTGGTTGTGAGTTGTGATTTTTCAATTTTCCATTTATCTTTATACGTATGGGCTATGGTAGCCATGGAAGAAGCTTGATTGAAATAATCAGTAAGATGGAGACTCTTGTTATATTGATCAAGTTCAAGTTCAGTAAGAAATAGTTGATTTTGTTGGGCCACTGGCATCTCATGAAATTTGTTTTTGGACTAGAGGTGTCAAATGGGTTGTGCTGCGCCGATATGACTTATTTTGGGTGGCCTAGTTGGGCTACTGTGTCGTGCAATGCCAGACATGACATGACATGGAAGTCATGTCATGTTCGGTACGACATGATTGGCATGATTTCGACTAGACTTGTGCTTAACGTGCTGGGTCATCTCGGGTCATGCCTGATCATGCTGATTTTGTGGACAACGCCACCACATGTACCATTCATCGGCCACCTTCAGTCCACCGCCACCATAGAAAATTTGTTATCCAGTTTTTTGTGACCCATGACTCATTCATGGTATTGGGTTACTGGGTCACAGTCACCGTGCTAGTGTGCCAGGCATGACTCATTTGGGATTTGCCTCGTGCCTTGCCCGAGCCACCCGACCCACTTGACACCTATATTTTTGATTCGAATCCTCTAACATAGGGGTTCCATTATTATTTTTTTATTTTCATCCTCTTGGTCACTCTGATTTGAGTTAATAAATTAAATTAGAAACTTGATAAAAATCTACACATGTATATATATGTAACTACAAATATTTAGGTCATGTTTAATTATATGACATAATTTTTTGCTTTCTATGCGAAAATATTCATTTCATATTTGTGTATTTTTTTAGTTTTTTGAAAAAAAAAAATCATAAAATGTAATAAATTGAAAAACCATAAAATTAATAATGAAAAGTTTACAATCCAATGTACTTATGATCTTAATACTAGATAAAGGAGGCATAATTGTTTGGGGCATCACACATGTTGGTTGCTTCCATCATAAAATAAAAAATTAATATAAAAAACAAAAAAAAAATTATAATACTCTCGTTTAAGGGACTGTTTGATAACGTACTTAAAATCTTCAAATGATTGAAAATTAAAATTTTCAATAGTTTGAAATTTTAAGTGCATTTGATAAAAAATGTTGGGAGCTGAAAATTTAAAATTTTAAGTGAAAATTCATTCAAAATTTTTAAGTAGGTAGAGACCTACTTAAAATTCATTTTGTCATTTTTTTGTCATTTTTTTTCGTTTTATCATTCACTCTACCGTTTAGTTTGTGAATCTGTCTTCTCCTCCTCATTTTTCTATCACCACAAATTCTAACCCAAATTCTCTTTCATGATTAATTTGAAAAAGGAAATAACAAATCAACTAGTTATTCATTAATTTTTGTTTTTATATTAAAAATTTGGATCATTTTAAAGAATTTAAATTTTATTGGTTATTTTTTAAACATTTTTTTTTTCTTTTTTTGATTTATAATTTATTTATGGATATGTTTTTAGGGATTTTAATTTTTTAATAATTAATAATTATAGTGAAAAAAAAATTTATTAGAAATTTTATTTATGTTGGATAATATGTAATACAATAATAATAATGATAAATATGTAAAATATATTATTTTAAGCATTCAGCATTTATAGTTATTAAATAATATATTTATATTCAGTATTTAATTAAAAGTAATTTATCAAATAATTTTTCAATATAAATTCAATACTTATAAAATTCAGACTTAATTTTTCAGCACTTATTTTTCAGTACTTAATTTTTGTAATTTTATCAAACGGGTCCTAAGTCACTGCATAATTATCTAGAAAATAATGTTTAAAGAAAAGATAAGTAAACTAAAACTTTTTTAATATATTCATAAATATGTCGACACTTTAATATGTTAGAAGAATGTCTGTTATGGTTATGGTCCTATCATGGATATTCTTTATCATGAAGAAGTTATAAAATTAAATAAGTACAAACCCATGACATATATATATGTACAACCCCATGGCAACTCATATGAGTGTTCCCATCACAATAGAAAAATAAATTGGTGTAAATAAGGCTCTTGTTTACAACGAGATTTGTGACAATCTTGACTCCAATATTTAAAGAAACTATGTTTTATTAGTCTTGAACATAGATCTATAACACTTAGATGAATGTACTTACAATTATATTAAGGTATGATCCCTAATATATGCAAAATGAGGAATTTTTATGTGACCAATAATCACAATGCTATATTTGTCCAAATAACTTTGAAGTTTATATGATATTTGATGTGTTAGTATTGTGTAATCAGACACAATAGCAAAAAAAAAAAAAAAAAGAAATTGAAATACTATTAATTTGGTGCATAACAACCAAGACCATCAAATTTGAAGAAAGAAAAAATTAACTAATAATTTCTCATGATCTTGGCGAATGTGTTTGATACATGATCTATTATAAGGATGTAAATTGTGATTATGGTCTCATGATAGATCTTCTCCTTGAGAGAAAGAAACAAGCTATTTTTTGTGCTTTGTCGCTTGTGAAACATTGCATTCGAAATAATGTCTTACTGCATGACTATCTCAGTAGAACATAGTAGGAGAAGTGACTGGAAATTTGATTTTCTCTTGTAGATGCTTGATCTGATGAATCTCATAAGTAGGCATGTCTATTGGAGTTTAACCAGGAGAACCAACATGTGAAAAAATATATAAGGAATACATCCTCCAACATAAAACAATATTTCTACGAGCATATATTATTTATGTCTCAAGAAAATATTAGTCTCCCATAATTATTTATCTGAAATGCTGACTGAAGGTACTCATCGAATTGATTGTTTATCATCTCTCGTAACTATGATTTCTTAGAATATTGTCTATATATATGATCAATAACATAAATATATCATATGAGTTTTTTTAGAAACATAAGAGCATCTCCAACCCACTCTTTATTTATTCATTTTTAACTATTTTAGCTAGTCAAACATAAAAAATTCTCTCTAACCTATTCTCTATTTTACTCTCTATTTTTTAGTCTACTCAAATGGCTCAACAAATGTGGAGATCCATTTGAGCTCTCTAAATTTTCTCTCCATTTTTTTCTCTATCTATATATATATATCTCTCTCTATATGTTTGATTTTTTTTAAAATTATTAAAAGTTAGGTGTAAAATAGAGAGTGTGGTTGGAGTGTATTCTAAAAACTTGCTAGCTAAATTAGTGATTTAATATTTAAATATATTTTGAGTAGCTATTTTGTTAAGTGTGGTTGGAGATACTCTAAGAAATAATTTGGCAAGCCAAACATTCAAAGATTACTTTAGCCCTTGTTAGGTCTTTTTGCAATCTACAAACTGGATCTAAGTACTTTATCTTGTCTGAAAAACTAGGTGGCTGCTTCACGTACACTTCCTACTCAAGATCGCTATGAAAAAAAATAATTTTCATGCTTAACCGTAATATCATTCTTCTTTGAGAAGATGAAAGAGAAACAATTACTCTTATGGAAGCTATCTCAGCTACTGGAGTTAAGCATATCTTAATAGTTGATTTTGAAATCTTAGTGAACTCACTCACAAGCACAACAAGTCTCTACTCCAGATGATGTAGCCTACTTACCATCAATACTAGTTTTTGCAATGTATATTTATTTTTAACTAGCAATAAACTTATTTGAAGATAGTTTACTATCTCTGAAGTCTCATTAGATTAGAAAATATTTATCTTTTTTACCATAGTTTGACATTATATTGAATGAGATAATGTCTCAAAATGATATATGAGTATTCTAATATTATCAAGAGAAAAAAGAAAAGTGATGAATGAATGTATATTACTTGAGTATAATCATATATGTGAAATAAAATATTAAGTATACATTCTTAATTTCTTATAGAGAGCAGTTAGACAGTTAAAATTAGAAAAAATAACTCCAATACTATTTAGTTTTTCAGAAGTTTTTTCTCAATTCTTAATAAGCTACATATATTCTCTTCTCCTAGAATATACTTAAAGGCCTAAGTGTTTCATTTAAATTTGGGATTGGAATCAACTGTAGACTATAGGCTCATCTAGATTAGTAGTGATATTATTTTTCAAGGAAAATTTTATTTTTTTCATAATTAATTTGTTATGTACTTGTTGGTACATATATCAACTCTAGAGAAAAATCATCATAGTACGAACCAAAAAGTAGTTGAGTAAGACACTCTATTCTTGTTGGAGGCCTAAGTGTGGGACTCTATAAGATTAACAAATAGTAAAAGATTCAGATGTCGCTTCTAAATCTTTATCATATCTAGAGCTAGACACATTAACGAATGAGTAATTCTTAAAAAAAGGTAACATTAGTATAAGCTAGTATTCTATTAGTTTTGAACGAATGATACTTATGTTTTTTTTTTTTGAATACTAGGCTAATTTAAAATGATATATTTTGCCATGCGTGTCATCTTGTTATGTCACATTGAGATATCTTGAATAAAATAACTGTTCTTGAAAATTATGGGAGAAACTAATCAAATATTTTCTAAGCTATAAGTTCAGGACATACAAAAGTATCTTAGTTATCTATACAAAGATAGATAGATAGACAGATAGATAAACAAATAAATAGATAGATAGATAGACGGAAAGATAAACAAATAAATAGTTAGATAGATAAACTGATACACATATACAAAGATACATAAATAGATAGATAGACAAATATATACATAGATACATAAATAGATAGACACATAGATAAATAGATCAATACATAGATATACAGATAGACAAATAAATAAATAGACAGATAGACAAATAGATGGATAGATAAATTAATAGACATATACATAGATACACATATAGACAAACTTATATATTTATAGATAGATTGAATGATATATAGATAGATAGATAATAGATAGACAAATAGGCTGATAGAGAGATCGATAGATAGACTAATAGACAGATAGATAGACATAGAGAGAAAGAGAGAAATAGATATATTAATTAATATCTCTATCCAAAATGAAAATACAAAGTAAAATGAGGATAAATATAAATAAACATAACAAAATTTCTTTTGTCATGTCCAGTCTTAAGTCTATTTGGTCACAACATGTTTGAATGAGTTGTATCAAATAAGTCATTACTCACATAGATTTGATGGGTAAGATAAGAAGATCTAGTATGACTTTTTTTTTGACAGTCTTTGTGATCTAAGGTAGAGACATTTCTAATACTCGAATCCAAAATTCTCAGTTTGTTTAGAGATGAATAACAAAGTTGAGAATGAACAAGTAACATATGAATGTCACTTAGACAACAAATAAGCAACCAAGCCATAGAAGGGAAAACATGTAAGTCTTCCTGTTCAATCTCAATATTGCCATAAGAACAAATGAAACCAAAATTGAAAGAAATAAAGTATAAAATTGAATGTCGCTAGTCTAGAAGGTTTAAATATGTTTGCTCAGATCATGTTAGTAGTCAATTTTGTTTTGTGGGTTTTGTTTTGCCTAGTGTTTGAGATAATCTATGAAAGAGAAAAATGTCTTTCGTTCTCCTAAATCAGAGATTTAAAATTATCTCCCACTCTCATTTCCCCCCTAATGCCTAAGATTTCACAATTTTGCTCTCTTTTTTTTTTTTTTTTTGCATTTTGATTTGTTTTATCTCATACACTATGTGTATAATAATGCTATATATATAATACCATAATTGTATAACTAATTTTTTAATTAATATTTAAAAAAATGATAGGAACTAGGTTAGTGTTGGGCTTGATTGGGCCAGTTGTTGTTGGGGTTGATTGAAATTTTGTCCCATTCTGTGGAGCCCATTGGGTCAGATTGGGCTTTATTTGGTCTCATCTCTCTTTTAATCAACTGTGCCTCAATTTAGCCCATGGCCCATGTTATTGGTTCTGTCAAATAGCTTCATGATCTTAGATTCGAAACTGATCAGATGTAATTTATGTGATTTTTTAGGGTAGGACTATCATAATATTATTATTTTTTGATCATGTGTTCAGTGGGGGAGCATTATTTGTTGGGATTTATTTTTTTTTTTGTAGGTATACAAATATTTTTTTAATATAAAGTGTTATATTTTATAGAATGCATCAAGAAGCTCATTCTCATTATATTGGTATGAATAATATAATAAAATTTTAGACTAATCAATCACATCACAAATTTTATTTATTATGCTAACTAAATTTATTATTATCTTGATAAATTAAATAATTTTTGATAATTAAATTTGGTAAGAGCTCAATATAATAATTCTTGTCTTAGTTTTTTATTACTTAATGATTTTTGTATCACATCAAACATTATAATTTTTACATCAATATATATATTTATTATATAAACATTAGACTAAATTTTATATATTTATTTTAATGTTTTTTTTTATTATATTGAAATGATTATTATCTTTATATATATGTAAGTATACATGTATATATATAAAATAGAGCATGGAATTTGTTGAGAGAATAAAAAATTAAAATTAATAATATTTATATAGTCGGTCGGACCGAACCGGCCCAATGTAGACGGTACAGCTGTATATCGGTTGCCGCACATGTCTCTCGGGTTGCGGTGAAGTAAGACGGAAGGCGATTGTTCTGGTAACTAAGGCGTCATCGTCAACCACGTTACTGTTGGGTTGATTTCGTGTTCCTCTGGGTCAAAATGCTGGGCATCGGCAGGATAGATCAGCCTTTTCTTCGAAATCCTAAAATGGCTGCCTACTCTCCCGTAAACCAATTCTCTGCTCTGTCCATCCACCGTATCTCACCGTTGACTTTCTCCATCAAGCGCAAGACGGCAGGCGAGAAGCCCATGTTCGTTTCCTTCTCAACGACGAGGCCCAACGTCCTGGTGGCGGAGAAGCTAGGCGAAGCAGGCCTGAAACTCCTCAAAGATTACGCCGATGTGGACTGCTCATACAACCTTTCGCCGGAGCAGCTCCGTGCCAAGATCTCCCTGTTTGATGCGCTGATAGTGAGGAGCGGCACAAAGGTTGATCGCCAAGTGTTTGAATCGTGCGGCGGGAAGCTCAAGGTTGTGGGTCGGGCTGGCGTGGGAATTGACAACGTCGATCTGTCTGCTGCAACCGAACACGGGTGCTTAGTGGTCAATGCTCCCACTGCCAATACTGTTGCGGCAGCCGAGCACGGCATCGCCCTTCTTGCTGCCATGGCGAGGAATGTTGCTCAGGCTGATGCTTCCCTCAAAGCCGGTTAGTGATTTCTTATTCATCTGGCCGGTACTATATTAGCATATTAGCTTCTGCTTTGATTCAATTAATTTCCATTGATGACAATAAGCTATCTCGTTTAGTTTTCCATTGAAGATAACAAACATTACACTACTTGTAAAATGAAGCTAATGTTGTATTTATTACCCAAGTTTCAACTTTCAATTCTAGTTTTAAAAATCATAAGGTACACATATGTGTCATATGTGAGCCTAGATGTGGCTAGGAGCACTTCTTGTGTCATTATTAGATAGTTAATTATTCATATTACACACACACAATCATATATATATATATATATATATATATATATATTAGAATATATATCAATATATAATGATATAATAAACATAAAATATAAAAAATATCATATAATGTTATTTATGCTTAATGAATACAAAGTTATTAAAATAATATTGCATAAATTAAGAGATATTATTATAAATTTTTGTTATTTATGTGTTTTGAAACATAATTTATTATTTCACATTTTAATATGCCATGTTTATGATTTCATATCTTTTTGACAAATCATGTTATTTTTGAAATTGAAGTTTCATGTATAATTCACTGATCAATTGATATCATAGATATAAAGAATAAAAAGTATTAATTATTTATTTAAAATTGTAATTATATAATTTTATTTTAACAAAATTAAAATATTTAACTTAGGGCGAATTTATTTTTTTGGCTGAATGTTGAAACCAATTTGATTTTAGGATTCAGCTATTTGTTTTTTTTTTTATATTAATTTATCACTGAATTTTTTTAAAAAATAGCTGAAATAAAAAAGTCAAAATTTGATTTTTTTCATTCAAAAAAAGTTCACTCCTACACAATCAAAATCCTCACTTTGGTCTCCGCTCATCTATTCAGCATTAAGTAAAAAAAACAAATGACTTAATATTCAATGCTATTAAATACTATTTAGTATTAATCTAAAAAAAAATTCTATTTAACATTAAGTATAAAAAATAAACTTCATCTTAGTGATGTAATTTTAGTCTAGATTGCTTTCTTATTTTCAAAAAGATATTAGGCACTCATGTGTAAAATTAATTTAACTATAATTTGTTATTATTTATTGGATTATCATATGTTTCTCTATCTCTTTCTCTATCTCTTTCTCTCTCTGCTTTCTCATAGGCATTTTATATTATTCCTTTGGATGTCCATGTATGAACCATTAGTCCTAGGGTTGGTGTGGAGCATATAAGATTTTTAACCCATCAACATAAATAGAATATTTGGCAAAGATACCTAGGGTGATCTTGCTCGGGATTAGGTGATCTTGCTCGGGATTAGGTGATCTTGCTCGGGAATAGGTGATCTTGCTCGGGAATAGGTGATCTTGCTCGGGAATAGGTGATCTTGCTCGGGAATAGGTGATCTTGCTCGGGAATAGGTGATCTTGCTCGGGAATAGGTGATCTTGCTCGGGAATAGGTGATCTTGCTCGGGAATAGGTGATCTTGCTCGGGAATAGGTGATCTTGCTCGGGAATAGGTGATCTTGCTCGGGAATAGGTGATCTTGCTCGGGAATAGGAGATCTTGCTCGGGAATAGGAGATCTTGCTCGGGTATAGGCGATCTTGCTCAGGGTCAGGCGATCTTGCTCAGGGTCAGGCGATCTTGCTCAGGGTCAGGCGATCTTGCTCAGGGGCAGGCGATCTTGCTCAGGGTCAGGCGATCTTGCTCAGGGTCAGGCGATCTTGCTCAGGGTCAGGCGATCTTGCTCAGGGTCAGGCGATCTTGCTCAGGGTCAGGCGATCTTGCTCAGGATCAGGCGATCTTGCTCAGGATCAGGCGATCTTGCTCAGGATCAGGCGATCTTGCTCAGGATCAGGCGATCTTGCTCAGGATCAGGCGATCTTGCTCAGGATCAGGCGATCTTGCTCAGGATCAGGCGATCTTGCTCAGGATCAGGCGATCTTGCTCAGGATCAGGCGATCTTGCTCAGGATCAGGCGATCTTGCTCAGGATCAGGCGATCTTGCTCAGGATCAGGCGATCTTGCTCAGGATCAGGCGATCTTGCTCAGGATCAGGCGATCTTGCTCAGGATCAGGCGATCTTGCTCAGGATCAGGCGATCTTGCTCAGGATCAGGCGATCTTGCTCAGGATCAGGCGATCTTGCTCAGGATCAGGCGATCTTGCTCAGGATCAGGCGATCTTGCTCAGGATCAGGCGATCTTGCTCAGGATCAGGCGATCTTGCTCAGGATCAGGCGATCTTGCTCAGGATCAGGCGATCTTGCTCAGGATCAGGCGATCTTGCTCAGGATCTGGCGATCTTGCTCAGGATCAGGCGATCTTGCTCAGGATCATGGCGATCTTGCTCAGGATCAGGCGATCTTGCTCAGGATCAGGCGATCTTGCTCAGGATCAGGCGATCTTGCTCAGGATCAGGCGATCTTGCTCAGGATCAGGCGATCTTGCTCAGGATCAGGCGATCTTGCTCAGGATCAGGCGATCTTGCTCAGGATCAGGCGATCTTGCTCAGGATCAGGCGATCTTGCTCAGGATCAGGCGATCTTGCTCAGGATCAGGCGATCTTGCTCAGGATCAGGCGATCTTGCTCAGGATCAGGCGATCTTGCTCAGGATCAGGCGATCTTGCTCAGGATCAGGCGATCTTGCTCAGGATCAGGCGATCTTGCTCAGGATCAGGCGATCTTGCTCAGGATCAGGCGATCTTGCTCAGGATCAGGCGATCTTGCTCAGGATCAGGCGATCTTGCTCAGGATCAGGCGATCTTGCTCAGGATCAGGCGATCTTGCTCAGGATCAGGCGATCTTGCTCAGGATCAGGCGATCTTGCTCAGGATCAGGCGATCTTGCTCAGGATCAGGCGATCTTGCTCAGGATCAGGCGATCTTGCTCAGGATCAGGCGATCTTGCTCAGGATCAGGCGATCTTGCTCAGGATCAGGCGATCTTGCTCAGGATCAGGCGATCTTGCTCAGGATCAGGCGATCTTGCTCAGGATCAGGCGATCTTGCTCAGGATCAGGCGATCTTGCTCAGGATCAGGCGATCTTGCTCAGGATCTGGCGATCTTGCTCAGGATCAGGCGATCTTGCTCAGGATCAGGCGATCTTGCTCAGGATCAGGCGATCTTGCTCAGGATCAGGCGATCTTGCTCAGGATCAGGCGATCTTGCTCAGGATCAGGCGATCTTGCTCAGGATCAGGCGATCTTGCTCAGGATCAGGCGATCTTGCTCAGGATCAGGCGATCTTGCTCAGGATCAGGCGATCTTGCTCAGGATCAGGCGATCTTGCTCAGGATCAGGCGATCTTGCTCAGGATCAGGCGATCTTGCTCAGGATCAGGCGATCTTGCTCAGGATCAGGCGATCTTGCTCAGGATCAGGCGATCTTGCTCAGGATCTGGCGATCTTGCTCAGGATCAGGCGATCTTGCTCAGGATCTGGCGATCTTGCTCAGGATCAGGCGATCTTGCTCAGGATATGGTGATCTTGATAATTTGCCAATCAGACTACTATACTGTTAGGTGATCTTTCATAAGTTTGATGTATTTATATGGATTATGTATCAATACATGTTTTTTTTTAAATTTTGGCCTATCATAAAATAGTTATAATGTTAAGAATTATGATGCTCATTAAGACATTAAATAATGTGAAAATTGAAATTTTCTTTTTTACTTAATAATTGTGATCTTAGTTTTATACGTTGTTCTTGATTTTATTGAAAATTCTAATAATTTTTTTTAATTATATTCATAATTTTGTGCTATTTTATTGTTTCTTTCCCACCATGCCTAATGTTCATGTATAGTATGAGATTAGGAAAATGAAATCAGAATCAAAATTATGGGCGTATCATGGCTATGCTTTGTTAAAAATTATGTTTTTTTCTTTAAATTAAGCTACCATGGATGGATGGTGGGTGTAGCAGCAGTATCATTGTTACTTGTTGAAAGAGTTGTGTTTGTGTGGTGGTGATTTAGGAAAGTGGGAAAGAAACAAGTATGTGGGGGTATCACTTGTTGGAAAAACACTGGCAATTATGGGATTTGGCAAGGTTGGATCACAAGTTGCCAGGCGCGCCAAGGGGCTCGGCATGCGCATCGTTGCCTATGATCCATACGCGCTTGCAGATCGTGCCCGGGCAATTGGTGCAGAGCTGGTGAGCTTCGACGAAGCAGTCTCCACTGCAGATTTCATTTCGCTGCACATGCCGCTCACTCCGGCCACCGCAAAAATGCTCAACAGAGACACGTTCTCAAAGATGAAGAAGGGGGTTGGAATCGTCAATGTCGCTCGTGGAGGCGTGATTGATGAAGATGATCTGGTGGACGCCATGGATGCTGGGATCGTCGCTCAGGCAGCCCTCGACGTCTTCGCCAACGAGCCCCCCCCTATTGACTGCAAGCTGCTGCATCATGAAAACGTCACCCTCACTCCTCATCTCGGTGCCAGTACCGTCGAAGCTCAGGTCTGCCTCATCATCATATCCTCGTCATCATGATACGTATTACTTCCATGCCTGCTACAATATATGGGTTTTTGGTTTTGGGTTTCGTTTTCAGGAGGGCGTTGCTATTGAAATTGCAGAGGCTGTGGTTGGAGCGTTAAAAGGTGAGCTGGCGGAGACCGCCGTCAATGCTCCCATGGTGCCAGCCGAGGTTCTGGCAGAGCTGAGGCCTTACGTCGGGCTGGCGGAGAAGCTTGGGAGGCTGGCAGTTCAGCTGGTTGCCGGAGGAAGCGGCGTGAAGGACGTGAGGGTGACGTACGCATCGAACAGAGCGCTGGATGATCTGGACACCAGATTGCTCCGCGCGATGATCACCAAGGGCCTGATCGAGCCGATCTCGGACGTGTTCGTGAACGTGGTGAACGCCGACTACACGGCGAAGCAGCGAGGGCTCCGATTGACGGAAGAACGCGCCTTCCTCTCCGGCTCGCCGGAGAATCCATTGGAGTTCATCCAGGTTCGAATTGCAGGCGTGAATTCGAAATTCGCGAGTGCGGTGGCGGAGACGACGGGAGAGATCGTGGTGGAGGCGCGGGTGAAGGACGGCGTGGTCCCCCATCTGACCAAGGTGGGATCTTTCGAGGTGGACGTGAGCTTGGAGGGGAGCGTGATACTGTGCCGGCAAGTCGACCAGCCTGGTATCATCGGCAAGGTGGGGAGCATATTGGGAGAGGAGAACGTGAACGTGAGCTTCATGAGCGTCGGGAGGATTGCACCAAGAAAACAGGCCGTCATGGCCATTGGAGTCGACGATGAACCTCACCCACACCTTCTCACAAAGATTGGTCATGTCAGCCAGATTGAAGAATTTGTTTTTCTCAAGTTATAATGCCTTGGTGACCATCGTCACCACTCACCACTCCCCCCCTCTCCCCCTTTTTTAATGTTTTTGGGGTCTCATAAGCGGCAGTGCATTGCATGGCGCGTGTTTTATCAACATTTTAACATTATTTCAATTTTTTGGCTTTGTACCACACGATTAATTGAATATTTACATTTACTTTTTTTTGTAATTTTTATAATCTTCAAACAGCCATAAAATAATTGTTCAATGGTCTGCCTTTGTCTCTAATTTAGTTTTTTGCATATATTTTATATCACATGCACGCGCACACACACACACACACACACACACAAAAACACATTCAGCTATATATATACATATTTTGTATATTAGCAAATACTTTTTTGGCTTTGTATTAAATAAATGTTCAAAAGCCTGCCTTTTACTTAATTTGGATTTTTACATATATATGACATCATGCGTGCGTGTGTGTATATACACGCACATATAGACACAAACACGCATTCAGCTATATACACACACTAACATAGATGATTATATTCGTACGCATACATGTATGCTTACACCATAAATTACGATGAATATGCAACATTTTACTTGCCTTTTAATGAAATTTTTATTATAAATTAGGAAGTAAAAATTGGCAAAACATAATCAAAATCGGCCTGTGGGCTACCTCATTCTCAAAAACTAACTCGTAACTTATTATAATTTATAAATATACTGATGGAGAAAGGGAGAGAGAGGGAGAGAGAGGGAAAGAGTGAGAGACATAAATTATAGCTTATTTGGAAGAAATTAGGTTGGGATCCTCATGGATGACGGGCTGTGTCCTCAGCAAGTGTTGGTGCAAGGCTTCAAGTGGATCCGACTGGAATACTGGATGGCTTAGAACTGCTTTCAGTTGTCTATCTTCCAACAATCTGACACCACAAACGATGCTAAACGATTTTGTGCAACAAAAGAAAAAAAAAATGGAAGAAGAAAATAATAGGGAAAAAAAAAAGAGATAAATAAGATAAAAAGAAAAAAAATAGAAAGCAAAAAAATAGAAAAAAAAAGAGATAAATAAGATAAAAAGAAAAAAAATAGAAAGCAAAAAAATAGAAAAAAAAAGAGATAAATAAGATAAAAAGAAAAAAAATAGAAAGCAAAAAAATAGAAAAAAAAACAGAAAAAAAAACAATGAAAAGTAAAAGAAAAATAGAAAACAAATTTAAAATATAAAAATGAAAAAAAATGAAAAAAAATGAAAAAAATGAGAAAAAATAAAATAATATAAAAAAATAAAAAAAATGAGAAAAAATAAAAAATAAAAAAAAAATAAGAAAAATAAGAAAAATAATAAAAATAAGAAAAATAAGAAAAATAAGAAAAATAAGAAAAATAAGAAAAATAAGAAAAATAAGAAAAATAAGAAAAATAAGAAAAATAAGAAAAATAAGAAAAATAAGAAAAATAAGAAAAATAAGAAAAATAAGAAAAATAAGAAAATAAGAAAAATAAAAAAAAATAAAAAAAATAAAAAAAATAAAAAAATTAAAAAATTAAAAAATTAAAAAATTAAAAAAAATAAAAAAATTAAAAAAAATAAAAAAATTAAAAAAAATAAAAAAAATAAAAAAATTAAAAAAATTAAAAAAATTAAAAAAATTAAAAAAATTAAAAAAATTAAAAAAATTAAAAAAAAATAAAAAAATTAAAAAAAAAACAAAAAAAATAAAAAAATAAAAAAAGAGAAGGAAAAAAAAAAAGTGAAAAAAAAAAAGTGAAAAAAAAAGAAACATACACAAGTTTTTGCCTAGATTTGCTGTTCAGTTTGAACTTGGTCAACGGAATTTGTTTCCCAAGAAGAGATTTTTGTTTCTGCGGAGGAACAGGAAGCGCCTCCGTGAGGGAGGAGAGGTTAAAAGCCTTCAATTTGTTTCCGCTTTTTCGCCCTTTTTTTTTCTGCATCAACTCCACCATCTCATTATCCCATTTCCCAAACAAACCACTACGCTATTTCTCCTAACCTATGAATCTAAATATTATTTTTTTTGAATTATATTTCTATATTAGCTTTTTTTTCCACGACATAGATTATTTATTTAAATATTTATTATTCTTTTATTTATAACATTATCATTACAAATTTTCTCATATATCTATTTTAAGTATGCATTTGTATTAAAATTATTTAATGTATATCTTATCTTATAATAATCCAGTATTCTAAAATATAAAATAAAATATTTTATCTATATCAACATAATTATTATACTTCTATCATGTTTGCATGTGCGTGTGTGCATGTGCGTGTGTGCATGTGTGTGCGTGTGTGTGCGTGCATGCGTGTGTATTATTATGAAATATATATTAAAAATTATTATGAAATACATGAATTAATATTCATTATATTCAATATACCTATTATGACACATTCATAACCTACACTCCTCGTATTAATGTCCATCTCCCTATTCATTGTATATATTCAATAAATTGACATTAATGATATGTGCATTCTTGTTTTCTCATAAATAAAAACTTTATTTTGGTCATTATTGATAAAGAAAGAAATGCTTGTAATAACATTTTTCTACGGACTTTCTATACTATCATTGGTGTTTATCTATTTTTTATTTTTAATCTCTCTATATTATTTCTATTATATTCTTACAACGCAATATTTTATAGCACATCATTAGCACGAAGACCTATCAAATTTTAGTTTTTTTCTTTTTCTTGGCATAAAGCCAAATTTCCAACCTACAATTATCATTCTGGTCATGAAATGGAGGTGGATATTTGAAAATCCTACTAATTAATCTAAAGATTCATTTATTTTGCAAGAATCATGGTAAATATTGAAAAACCCAAATTTTTCATCCTCAAAGTGAGTGAAAATAATTATCTATTATGGTACCTTTAGATGGAAATACATCTCCAGGATCAATATCTTGCATATGCAATTACAGAAGATGGACCTCAAATGCAAAAGATAAAGCAAATATACTGATTTTTATTCAACATCATTTGCACGAGAGCCTGCAGACTTGATATTTATCCATTCGAGATCCTCGAGCCTTATGGAAAAGATTGAAGGATGAGTATGATCATATCAAGACTGTTATCCTTCCTCAAGCACAATATGACTGTCAAATTCTCAGACTACAATATTTTAAATCAGTGTCTAACTATAGCTTTACTTTATTTGATATTGTTTCTCAGCTTGAATTAAGCGGTATCAAACACATTGATGCGAAACTGTTAGAGAAAACTTTCTTCATTTTTCATGTTTTGAATATTGTATTGCACCAGCAATATCAGCAAAGTCAATTTCCTACATATTTTGATTTAATTTCTGTACTCCTCACTACTGAGCAAACTAGTGAATTGCTGCTCAACAAATCATAATCTTAGATTTGCAAGTTCTGAGAAAATTATTGGTCTTTTTAAGAGCTATAATAATCATCAAATGGGTAGCATAAAATTTAACCATCCTAGAAAATCCTACTTAAGCATAAATCATGACAACTAAAAAAAGCCACAGAAGATGGCTAATAAAAGTATTTTCCATCGTTGTGGCATGACTGTTGAATCTAACACCATTAAAATTTATTCTACTGTCATAATCACTGTTGAAGCAAATAATATCTTAGTTGGTAGAACTCTCCTTGCTCTTGAAATAGCAAATGCATCCCTAGATGTCTCTGATTTTTATAAGGACCTCTAATTACTTTGATGAAGCATCAGACTGGTAGATGACATCTTAGATTTCTAATATATTATCTTTTATTGTTCTATTATATAGTCATGCAATGAAATACTCATGAACTTAATATAATATTTATCATTTTAAAATTTTATTTGATCTTATAACTAATACGAAAATTTTATGATACTTGACATCTAAAATTATCAACATAAATGCAAATAAATAGACTGAGAAAAATAAAGATGTTTGTTTGCTTGATGATACATCAATGCATATCATATTTCGTAGTAGATATTTTTTCTCAAGTATTACATTACATAAGACACATATCCATACAATATCTAGTCATATTTTGATTATTGATGATTTCAAGAATACCATAATTATTTTGCCAAAAAGCAGCATCTTGCATATCGAATATGCATTTCTAAGCATTAGATCATAAAGAAATCTGTTTAGTTTCAAAAATATACGCCGTAATGAGAACAATGCTGAGACTATTTATGAGCAAATATATATATATATATTGGCATAACCTCTTATAATATGATCCTTATGACTATCGATGAGAAGCTAGAAACTTCTTCTATGAGTTTGGATTGTATCATGATTAAGATCGTTGAAACCTACTCCATCATGTCTTCAAGATTGATAAATACTAATCAATTTGAATTATGACATGATCACCTAGGCAATCCTAGCACTTCAATGATGCGTAGAATAATCCAAATATAAAGGGGTATCCTTTAAAGAATACAAAAATATTATTGTCCAAATATTATAATTATAAAGTTTTTTCACACGAAAAACTCATTAATAAACCTTCTATAATAACAATTGACCTTGAATTCCCCTTATTTCTGCAAAGAATTTAGGATGATATTTGTGAAATAATACAACCACTAAGTGAACTATTTTGATATTTTATGATACTAGTGAACGTATCCTATAGATGGTTTCATATTTGTCACTTATCTACACACAAAAATCATCATTGCACCATATTATAAAGCTCAGGGCACAATTCCCTGACTATCCAAATTAAAGATATAAAGATGGATAATACTAATTAATTTATATCAAAAAATTTTGATACATATTGTGTTATACTCAAAATCGAGGTTGAGCACCCGGTTACATATGTTCATACTCAAAATAAATTCGAAGAATCTTTGATTAAACATATCAAAATCATTGCTTGTACTCTATTATTGAGAATGAATCTCAACGATACATCATGGGATCATACAGCTTTGCATGCGGCAGCCCTAAAGGTGTCAAACGAGCCTAGCAGCCTGCGCCTGGCCTGAAGGCCATCCTAGTTTAGTCGTGCCTAACCGAGCACGACATAGTCCAGAACCATGCCCAGGTCCACCAGCAAACCCTCGGCACAACATGAGCCATGCCAAAAGAATTCAGCTCACATCCAAGCACAACCCGAGTGCCTGGGAAATGGGCACGACAGGGCAATGACACGACGAGTGACACATGGACCCAAGCTAGCTCGAATCTGATTTGATTTTGGGTTGCAAGCCGTGCCAAGCCTGCCCTCTAGTGAACCGAGCCTTGCCATGCATGACATGGTTACTGTAACATATCATGCCTAGAATGTCACACAGGTCGAAATGGGCATGAAAAAAATAGGACATGCCAGCCCGGACACGGTTTGTTTGACATATGTAGAAAGCCCTAATAAGATTGCACTTTACTACTAGTCTCTTGCAATCTCTCATTCAAATGGTTCTTGGTTATGAACCTAATATTTCATATTTACGCATATTTAGTTGTGCAGTATGTGTGTCTATAGCACCATCAAAAGAAATGAAAATGGATCCTAAACACATTTTAGGTATTTATGTTGGGTTTAATTCACCGTCAATTATTAGTTCTTAGAACTAATGACTGGTAATCTGTTTACGACAAGATTCACAAATTATCATTTCAATGAAACTAGTTTCATCAATTGAGACAACTTAAAATTAAAATGAATGCGATGCAAAAATCAGTTAATATTCTCCTGAAATAAAAAAAATTATCTCAATTAGACACAAGAACTACTAAGTGCAATAACGAGGTACAACGTACAATCTATTTACAAGCTATAGCCAATAGACTTCCTAAAATATTTAATGACATTACTAAGATAAAAAAAAATCATATTCCAACTGTAAATGCTCTAGTTAGGATATCTATTCCTAAAATACAAGCTAAAATAAATCAAAATCCCCCCATTTGAAGCATAATAGACCAATGAGATCAAAATATATTTTTTCACAAAAACAAAAGAAAAAGAATTAAGAATCCACTCTAAAAGAGCATAGTGTTGTGCTTACTTCTAAAGAGCTTATTGCCCTTGAAAAGGCACAAACTCATGAAAACCAACCATAGGCACAAACTCATTAAAAACCAACCCTAGGCACAAACTCATTAAAAACCAACCCTAGGCACAAACTCATGAAAAACCAACCCTAGGCACAAACTCATGAAAAACCAACCCTAGGCACAAACTCATTAAAAACCAACCCTAGGCACAAACTCATTAAAAACCAACCCTAGGCACAAACTCATTAAAAACCAACCCTAAGCACAAACTCATGAGATTTGGGATTAAAATGAAATCATCATTGTTGATATTTTTACATTCTCAGTTTCTCTATAAA
Organism: Sapria himalayana; assembly: GCA_029783825.1. NCBI lineage: Eukaryota > Viridiplantae > Streptophyta > Magnoliopsida > Malpighiales > Rafflesiaceae > Sapria > Sapria himalayana. The sequence goes on along the minus strand of JAREIK010016554.1, from coordinate 839,617 downwards.
TTATAGATAATGTTTGTGAACCACAATCTATTATTTAATGCCATAAAAAAAAAAGATTTATCCAAGTGAGAAAAAATAATTAAGACTGAATTATCTTTCCTAGCTAAACAAAAGATTTTTGGACCCATAACTCGCATCTCCGATAATGTAAAACCCATTGAATATAAATAAGTATTTGATAACGAATCTAATAATATAGTAGCCATTAAAAAAATAAGGTTGTCAAGTATAAAGCCCTACTCATTGCTCAAAGATTTTTTTCAGAGACCTTGGAATAGGATTGATTATGATGAAACATATTCACCCGTAATGAATATGATTATTTTTCATTTTCTCATTAGTATGGTACTCTCTGAAAGATCAGATATGCATCTTATGAACATTATGATGACATATCTATATCCTCAATAAATTTTCAAATTATTCAAAATGTCTTATACATGCACTCTTTGTAACTTATTCTCAATAAATTTCAAAAGATCTTTGTACAAGTTAAAACAATCCAATTGTATGCGGTATCAACTCCTAAGTGAATGCCTAATTAAGGAAAGATACAAAAATGATCATATCTGTCCATGCATATTTATTAAGAAATCAAAAACTAGATTTGTTATTATAGGAATTTATGTCGATATAAATTTAATTGAAACTCCAGAAGAGTTAGCTAAAACTACTAAGTATTTGAAAAAAAAATTTAAAATTAAAGATTTGGATAAAACAAAACTTTGTCTTAGCTTAGAGCTTCAACATAAAACAAATCAATAAAAGTTCATCAATTAGCATATATTGATAGATTACCCACACACTTCAACATGGACAAGACTCATCCATTGAGCACCCTATGGTTGTAAGATCTCTAGATCATCAAAAGGATTAGTTTCGTCCTATAGAATTTGATGAAGAGATAATTGGACCTGAAATATCAAATCTCAATGCAATTGAGACTTTTAGTACTTGGCACAATATACGAGATCAAACATTACTTCTGCAATAAATTTATTGGCACATTTTAGTTCTGAGCAAACTCAAAGAAACTAAAATGGAATTAAACATATTTTTTGTTATCTCCAAAAACCATAGATATAAAATTATATTATTCCAAGGATTCAACTACCTCTAATTCAGTTAGAAATTCTAATGTCAGATATAGATTTGATCCATATAAAGCTCGCTCTCAAACAAGTTATTTATTTTGTTATAATTCCACCGCAATTTTTTGGTATTCTACGAAATAATCTCTAGTAGCTACATCTTCTAACCACTCTGAGATTATTGCTTTATATAAAGCTGAAAGAAAGTATATTTGATTAAGATCCGTTATAACACATAATCACAATATTTGTTGCTTAACACCAATTACAAATTCTCTCACTATAATTTATGCAGATATTGTTGCTTGTGCTACACAAATTAGGAAAAGATATATCAAAGATGATAGAACCAAGCATATCTCGCCAAAATATTTTTATATTCACGAATTCCAAGAAAGTCGACAAATTGATATTAAACAAATTCAATTCGTAAATAATCTTACATATCTTTTTACATAATCATTGCCAATGTTAATTTTTGAGAAATTATTATATGACATTGACATCCACCGAGTTCATAAGATGTAAGATTAACTAGCCCCAGCAATGACTATATAGCTCAAATTGAGAGAGAGTTATTATGGACTATGCATTACACTCCTTTTCCCTTTTGTCTGGTTTTTGTCCCACTGAATTTTTTCTGCTTAATGATTTTAATGAGACAGTATTATTCAATGTGCATTCATGAATATATTTGAATATTTAAGGAGTATTATGAAATACATGAATGAATATTCATTATATTCAATCTACCTATTATAACACATTCGTAACCAATATTTTACGTATGAATGCTCATCTCCTTATTCAATATATATATTCAAAACATCAACATTAATGATATATGTATCTTTGTTTTCTTATAAATAGAATTAGAAGTCTTTGTTATCATCTTAGAAAAGAAATTTATGTACTCATCTCTAATAAGAGTCGTGAAAGTTGAACTTTGTGAGGATCCATATATAGTTATGATTGTAGATATATCTCTCTCAATATTAAATAGTGCTCTTGGTCTCTTCTCTAAAAATAATAGTCAGCACATCTCTATTGTATATCTTTTGTTCATACAATATGTATATTAATAGAAAGAATCTTCTACATCGACATACAAGCAGCACATACTGCATATTATGACTCCCTTGATTAATAACAACAATGAGTTTACATCTTTAACACAGTACAGAGACACATTACGCACACTTCACTACTCATAATTCTCAATTATGCCATAAATTAAAAGTTTTTTTTCCATTTTACTCTTACATGATCACTACCTAACCTAAGGTTTGCACGCACTATGCATGCAAATAGGTTTTGCATACCTTTGATACACATCTATCACCTAAGGTATGTGCATCCACGCCAACATTTTGTACTATATAATACATGCATGCATGCCTTGCAAATTAATGCACAAATAATAGTTTACAAGTAGATGTGTTTAAATCATCATTAATGTATTGAATCTCATAAAAACTCCAAAGTTAAACATATTTAATCGTGATAACTACTGAAATAATAAAATAAAATAGAAGTTTGTAGTATGCATCTATCCTGAATTTGATAAGAAATGATTGGAGGGTGAAAAAATAGTATAGTTTACCCAAACTTTACTTTTTTCTAGGGTTTCTACAACCTACTCTGATACCATCTAAAAGTAATATTCACATGTCACAAAACAATAACTCATATGAGCTCTATGAGTATAAAATATACAACAAGATCCTATAAATAACTTCTAACTTAGATCAATACAACTCACATTTATACATTATCTCAAAATGTTCTCATTTTCTTAAACATGTATCAACTTAGACTACATTCGAGATTAATGAAATTTTTTAATTTTAAACTATCATTCTAATTGTGTTAAAATCTTATTCAAAAGAAATTATTAAAAAACAAAATGAATAAAATATCACATGCTAAATAGAAAAATACAAAACTCATCAAATATAGATCTATGATTTTTAGAAATAAGACTGTCAAAATATTAAATTCTACTAAATCCCATTATAATTGATCCTTATACACAAAGTATATAGCCGTTTATAAGCAAAAAAATATGTCAAACCAAAATATATATTCATTTTTTCACAAAAATGAGTAAGATTAATTAATTTAACATATAAAATAAAAACACAATTAAGGCAATATAATAAATACATATTATTGTGAGCTCAATATTTATTAATTTTTTAATTTTCTAATAATTAATTTAAATATATCATAATTATTATGTTATCTAAATAATAAAAAATAAATATTAATTAAATGAAAACTAATAGATACGTAAAATAATAAATACCAATAATCACAAAATTTCTAAACTCAACTAATTTTTCAAAAATAAATGAATTAGCATCACTTTAATTAACATTATTAATTTGTCATACATAAAATACTAAAATAATATTTTTTTATATTATTGTTAATTTTAATATTAGAATACAAAAATTGAATTATATTGTATAGAGAGATTAGTTGCAAATTTTTGAGATTTTAAACCTCTAACTTTACAATATCTCTCAAATTCGACATCATTGATAATTTAAATTATTTACATAAAAAAGAGAATCACAAATATATAAAATATAATTACTTACTAACTTTATACAAAGATTCACAAAATAATTAATGATATGATATCTACAATATTTTAATTGAATTTAATTAGAATAATAAGAATTTTATTAGCAATAAATAAAATATTATTAATTTTATCAATAAGTTTAAATCTAATAAGTTGTTTGCAACATCAATTATGAATCTATATAATATAAAATTATACTAATATAATTCTAGTTAGATATAATAGCCCACATAACAAATATTAATATTAATATGAAAATTATTTGAGCTAAAAAATAATAATATTGTATCATATCATTTTTAATTATATTTCTACTCACTTTTTAAATGTGCAGACAAAAATAATCTATAAATATGTTCATTAAAATTAAAGTCATCAAAAGTAAGGAGCAAATTATAAAAAAAATTGAACAAATTAGAAATATTCTAATCATTATGAGATCATATAAAAATTATCCAAAAAATGGAATAAATTTCCTTTCGTAGTAATTATAAAAAATCAAACTCCTTAGCATTAATTTTTATCCTAACACCGATTTAAAAATTATTGCTCCTTGTTTAAAACAAAAATATCCTTTTGAATAGATTGAATAGCATGTGATTCTACAAATGGAACCTAATCTACCCAAAATTTTCTTGTGGTTGTAGACAGAAACAAACATGGTTGACCACAAAAACCTAAATTTGTGATCCAATAACATGTTTTCAGAGAGAGCACAAGCACAATTCATACCTTAGCAATAACCTTTTTAGCATTCAAAGCTGCGACAGTGTCTTTGACTCCTACAATGAATAAATTCTTGAAATGAACAATGGCCAATTCTATTCAGCACCCAATGGAACAAACTAGATTGAAAATGCTCGAACCAAGAAGCGATAGCTAAGAAAAATCATTTCAAATCACGTCTGGAGGAAATAAAAAACAGAGATTTTATGTTTTTTGTTTTGATATTTCTCTTTTACTCTCACTGATTATTATGATAAAACATTGCCTATCGTAGCATGGGACATAGAGATAACAGATAGGAATATACATGACAGATAAAGAAAGCAATCTCACTGGTGTAGAACTGAAGTTTCTTTTCATATTTCTGTTCTGCTTTTGTCATAGATCCTTGCCTGGGCTCACACAAGTGGAGGGAAGCCATTTCTAAACAGGAATTTCTCATATTTGAAGCAAAATAAAATGTAAAATAACAGCACAGAAGTGATCTGAAATACCTCGACTTCCCCATGTTTACTTGGATTCAACCTTTCGGATAAAAAGAAATATAACTTCAATCGAGCGCACACTATAAGCGATGGAAATTGATATGGATGATGCTTCTTTGATCAATGTCGGACGATGAATCAGCCATGTGAGCCATCAAACTGAGAGAGAAAAAAAAAACAAATGCCAGTGAAATTCATTATTATGGGGAACCTGATCGAATCAAATCTAATAGACGCCAAGAAGAAATTAATGTCGTTAGATAAGGCACAACAAGTAATGCCACAAAAAATTATTTTTGTTATGATTCACTAATGGTCAATTGATGATGTTTTTAAATAGCTGGAAGTAAAATTTAAAAACTGCTATTCCTCTCAAAGGGAATTACAGATTAAACAAGCCATGGTGGGGAGCACTCAACAGAATAACTCTAATACGGAGCTTCGCGGTATTAGGGTTTCAGGCAGAGATCAGATTAGGCTGAAACCATGTCTAACCTCGCCAACGGTTCCTGTCAAAGTCACCGTCAAACCAAATTAGAGTTTCTGGCAGAGATCAGGTTAGAGGAGAACGATACTCACTTTTTTTTTTTTTTATTGAATAAAAAATAACAATAAAACACATACAAACTCCATGGTAGGGCAGGGCAGCCAAAATATTAGACTTACCAAAATGAAAACAGATAAAATTACGGCATCGAACCAGGCCGGTCAACCCGATCAACCCATACCAAACTTCAACCCACATCGCCCAAGTCAAAGATTTAATTCATTTTATTAATATAAAGTTCTAATGTTTTTGGGTTTAAGGCACAAATCACAAGTCAAAGTATTCATATCCAAATTTTTTAAAATTAATTTAAAATCTCAATTAAAGTTATACATTGTAAAAAAAATAAGCATCATTGAAATATTATAAAATTAATTTTTTAAAATTTTATATGATTTAATTTTAAAATCCGACTTCATTTATTAAGTCGTACATGATATTTACAAATTTTTAATTTTATATTTAAAATATTAATTTTTTATTTGTATTAATTTCTTTTTATAATTTGTATCATTACAATTGATGAATAATATATAACATAAAACTCAATAAATATGTATATATTTATACTTAGATAAAGTGGTGAGTTGACCAATATATATTATCATGATTAGACAAAATATGTTATTATTTGATAGACCTTGTTAATTAGACATAAATATTCATTATTTTGAAATTTATAACATAAATAAATTGAAATAAAATATAATTAAAATGTCATATTGTCATTAGAGAAATTTATGAGCCCAATTATATTAAAATGATGGGTAAATACTTCCTAAGACTCACCCACTCAAAAGAAAAAGTATTTTGGAACATTTGTAAAGACACCTAAATGGTGTATTGTATTGTAGTAAAAGAAGTCTTGATGACTGCAAATGATTCCATGAAAGCCTAACTTCTTGACCATATTGATCTTAATCTCAATACTAACTTATTGAACTTGCTACATTACCATAAGAGCTTATTTGAGAATGAAATTTTATGAAATGGAGTTGAAGAGTTGTTACAAAAAAGATATATCCAATAGAACATATGCCCAGGTGAAGTGTTAGTCTTACCCATGCCAAAGAAAGATGAGATTTGGTGAATGTGGGTAGCTATTAGAGTAATCGATAAGATTATAACAGAGTATAAGTTTCCAATCACTAGATCAGATGACATGTCAAACTAACTGGAAAAATCTATAGTTCTTTCAAAGATTGATCATTGCAATAGGTACTATCATGTGAGAATTTCATCATAAAATAAATGAAATGTTGCCTTCGAAATACACAATTAATAATATGAGTTATTAGTGATGTCATTCTGTTTTATCAAGTTTTTATTATAATTCATGGTCATGCCCAAGAAGATCATATATATACCCCAACTTTTACGAGAGATATTGATGATCTTACAATAGAACAGACTTTGTATCAATCTCATGAAGTATAATTTTATAACTTCTAAGTCACTATTGTTGAGGTTCATCATTAGTGTTGACAATATTAGAGCAGATGAGAATAATGTGCTATGCTATCAAAGAATGATCCGTACCTAATTTTTGAAAAAAAAAATTAAGTAAAGTATGATGCTAGTAGAGTAGGTGTGGAAATTGATTTTTTTACTAAAGAAAATCACTAGTGACCTTTAGGGAGAAACTGGGTAATACATGAAAAAAATAATCTATTTATGATAAAAATTTTATGCAATTATGCAAGGCATGTGGTGTTGGAAGTACTACCTAATTGACAATGATGCTGTTAGACTAACTGGGAATCTTTATAGAGGTAAAACCACTGTTGTAGTTGACGATAAATACAATTGGTCGCAACTAAAGCAAGATGTTGGTAGATTAATGCAATGATACTATACATGTCAAACTATAAATAGCCAAATTGATAATCCTAATCTCTATACTCATTTGTTAGACCCTGAGGTGTTTGAATTACTATGACTTCAACAAGGTATAGATTTAGTCTTTGTTGTGATGGATTGTTTTTAAATGATGGCATATTTCATTACGCATAGAAAGACAACAACTACTAATTTGGCTCCATTTCTTTTTGAAAAGATTGTACATTTACATAGAGTACCTAAGTCAATCAATTCAAGTAGGAATACTTATTTTCTTAATTGTTTTTAGATATCTAATTTAAGAATATTTGACTCATTATTGAAATTTAGCAGCACTACTTACTCTTAGATAGATGGATAAGCTGAAATTTAAAATGAGTTAAAATGAAGTAATATAGAAAAGGTTTCGAGAATTCTTGAAGATTTTTGTTTATAATATGTTCTTAATGTCATCATTTTTGTTCATAATATGTGTTGTATTGGTTGCTTCCTCCCCAATAGGATCTTTTAACTTTGTCTACAAGGTCTCTTCATGAAGAGTATCTATGTAACTAATGAAATGGAGTTGTAACACACTTTGTGATGTCATGACTAGATAATTTTGTGGATCACTTTCTTTAGTAAGATAACCCACGTCATAATTGGTTGACTTCTTCACTCTTGCACTTCCTGAACATTACATCTCAAAAGTAGATGATTATTATGGGCTCTAGGTTACAAAGTATGTAGCCTTTGATGCATTCCTTGTAGCCAATTAACTCACATAATTCTATAATTCAAAGTCCAACTTGTTTCTCTTTTCCTTTAGCACATGAATATATGCATCACACACAAAAATTTGAAGTGCAGTTCTTTAGGTTGTAGGCTAATGCAATTACTTCATGCCTAAAAATTGGCTCCAGACCTACCCAACTCCTCATGTACCTTGCCTTCTCCTTTAATAATCTATCCCACCTTTTAGTCACTCAATTCTATCGTTGTGTCATCGTGATAATGTTCTACTAAGTAACACTCTACTCAGCACAAAATCAATCAACTAGAAAGTACTCTACACTATTCTTTATATGTAGAACCTTAATCTTTTTGTTGAATTAGTTCTCCACTAGTACTTTGAATTCCTTAAACTTTTCTAACATATCAACTTTATTTTAAATAAAGAAAACTTATGCATACCTAGAGGAAGCATCAATAAAATATATATGATATTTAATTTCTCAAATAAAACCTCAGTTATTTCTCCAAATAAATCATAATGAATTAAATGTAGCATAGTCATTGATTTGGTTTTTATAGATTTGAACTTAACCCACTTTCACTTCCCATACAAGAAATCCTCATAAAAGTCAAACTCTTATGAATAATCTGGCAATCCTTCCAATTTTATTCGAAATACAATTAACAGACCCTTCTCATTGATGTGCTCTAATATTTGATGTCATAATATGGTTCCTTGTCAAGACACTAGTCTGGGTCATGAAAACATATTTTATATCTTAACTTTGAATCAGTCATGACATTGAATTGAGTGACAACTTTATGTTTCCATGTTGCAATTACGATTTGTTGTTTTCCATTGACTGTATGTTCTCGAGATCTCCCTTCTTCTCAAAAATGATGGATCCACTAACCCGAGCCTTGTTAGTGCTTGCCAACAACTTGTATAATGTTATGTGCCTTGTTCCATGAGCAATCATAATCACTCCTTAAATTATCTCGAAATACTTATCATCATAATAAAAGTAGATCACAACATTAATCATCATACTCAAAAAATTTAAACTTCTTCTTAAATCTAGAATATGCATAACTCCTAAAACATACTAAAAGATCTCATCATTCAACTTCATTTCTACCTTCCCACAAATAACTATCTTCATATAGAATTATTTTTCATAGTCACATTTTCTCCATCATTAGGCTCATACTACCTGAATAAATTTCAATGAGGAATCATGTGATATGACACCTATATCAATGAATTAGGTGTCCTCATCATCATGAGTGACATTATTTTGGTAGTCCATTCAGTGTTCAAACTATCAAATATTCTTTTACACACACACACACACACATGCACGCAGGCACGCATATATATATATATTAGTGATTTGTAATAAGGTGTAAACATAAAATTGAGATAATTATGGATTGATTTCAATACTATTGAGTTTTGATAGAATTTAATAAATAATAATGAAATTGATAAGTTATTGGAGGTATTAGGTCGAGGAGTATAATATAAAACCTCACAAATTTTGATATTCATTCTTAGTCAAAACTCTATCGAATTAGTCATAGTAATTTTTGTATTTCACAATCCTACCAGCTCATTAATATAATTCTTCAACTATACAGCATATTCTTCATAAGTATGATATTATAATAGAGTGATAGCTATACTTTTCTCATAAAATCTAAATAACTATAACATTAATTTTACGTCATAGGAATGAGCAACCAAGTGTTCTATTGGTGCTCAAAGTCATGACCATGTCTTAACACCATGACTATCTTTAATGACTCAGTAATCTCAAATTAGAGCCACTATTTTTTAGAAAACCACGCATTTTGAGCTGCAAAAAAAGTATAGAATCAAAACTATCTAGGCTAAAATTATGATAAATATTTAGCAACTCAACTTTTGGTACATGAAATGTTACAGATAATATAACTTGAGTACAAAATTTACCAAGACATTGGCTCTTGTCCTTAAAGGAATGCAAAACCACAATTTTTATATTCGAGATAATTGTCAGTGCTATGGAATTTTTATAATGCAGTGGAAACTTATAGTGTCAAAGACACTTGAGATACAAAATATACCATTTTTTATGTCACGACCATTTTCTACTACTTTAAATATATGATACACATAAGAAACCTTATCTATGCTACATGTCACGTACTTAGTTTGAGTGGTGATGTGAGTGTGACACATGAATTTTTCCCAGCATCATGGCTATATAATGATCAAGGGACCAATGCCAACATTGTGGCCATCACCTAGTACTATGACCATCTTACGATATGAGAGACTATTCATAATGTTGTAGTCATTCCAAGTACTATGATTCTATATGAAGAAGATAAATATATGAAGTCATTACTACTTCATAGTGCAACGACTTTGTGTCATGGAGACATTAGCATAAGTTATAGTCATTACCTAGTACAATGATTTTATATTATAGAATAATTAAGATATATTTCAGAGTCAGAATCTTTTTCTAGAGTTAAAGCATCAAACTTAAGAGATGAAGGCTAAAATGGTAGATTTCGTTTGAAAGTCATAACTTATTACTTAAAGTAATGTAGAATTGCTCATATAAAAGAAAAAAAAGAAAGAAATTCTAGAAACCTCTTTATTTCTTCTTCCTCCATGTAATAAGAAAAGTCATGGTGTAGTTAATAAATCCTATAAGTGAATTTCACATGCTAAGACTAAAGAATAAATTTGAGAATTTTAATCAAAATAGTGTGTGGTCTATGTTTTTTTTGGTTTATATGATGTGATAATGGTTTTATAATAATGCACATGTTTTGATTTTTTTTTGTTATGAATATTGATGGATTCAATAGAACTTAGACTAGGATATTAACTATCAGTAGATTTTTCTGAGATTATCATGGTACAAAATAATATGTAAATCATGAGTCATACTTATGGATATGGCAGGAAGAAAGTGATGACCATTTCGACTATGATGCGTAAGATAAACATATATGTAAAAACTCAAAATTTAGGTATGTTAATCATTACAAGTATGCTTTTTATGAAGCCAATAGTACGAATACTTTTATAAGCTAAGCTATTAGATACATCTTAGAATATCTAATTTTTGATTAGGATAGATATAATATAGAATATTCTCTTAAGAATCTCATTTTTAGTGTGAGAGTCACATTATCATCAAGAAAGATTATGATATGTAATCCTCTAACATTCATGAGTAAATTGACTCATAAGGTGGTGATAACTCTTGTGGATTGCTTTTACTCATATGGTTTCTATCAATAAAATTTGAGGGAAGTATATGTTATTTATTTGAGTATGATACTTATGGAACTAAAAGTATAAATACTTACAAATCATATTAATCTTAATTTTATGATAACTAAGACTAAAGAATAAGAGTATACATATGAATATACTCATCAAAAATAGTAAATGAGCTACCTAAAAGGTATTGAATTATGAATGACTTTTAACCAAAGATAATTTATTATTTTGGTGGCGACATATTAAGTTGACATCTACAAGAGAACTATTATTGGGATAAGCTTAATGGTAATAATCATGTAGTATGCTATTTGGGTAAGGAGTCATTACCTAACAATCTAACTTTTATTCTATTTAAACATAATATAATTCAAGCTAATTTGAACATATATTATATAAATCAAATAAATAAACCCATGAATCTAAGTTTGATTCCATAATATGAATTTTGAATATCTAATTTATTAGAATTGAGTTGTCTTGCTATTACATAATCAAATTATTGATATGATTTTTGTGCGAAGAAAAGTACTCTTTATTACTTATATGAGTTGTATACTTGTGAATCTCTATTAATGAGATATTATTGCTAATAAGCTTTTAGGATACCATATAATTAATAAAATTAGATAAAATAATAAAGTTGCAATATAGTCCCTCTTGAAGTGCTCAACTTACCAAACTTTTAGTACTTTCATTTCAACTTATCTTTATTTTTTGATCTACTTTCTGTAGTTGCCTTGCTTTCTTCTTTCTTCACCCTTACAAATAATATATTTTATAAGTATTTTCTCTTACTCTACCTCTTTATATTCTCAAGTAGTAGTGTTGAAACTACTATGTTATAAGATAATTCTATTGTACTACTACCAATAGTGATAATAAAATTATCCCATATATCTGGTAGTGAATATATGAGGATTATTACATGTCATGATCAGTAATATCATAACCAATAGATGACAATTAGTTGATCAGTATGTGAAACTTATATAAGTGTGAAGTAAAAGTATTAGCATGGTTCCTACACAATTTATATAGATTCATTATTAGAAACAACTTGCTAACCATGACATGCTCTGATAAAGCATCTCAAGCTTCTTCTATAGATCCTTCATCGATCTTTCACCAAAAATATTAACAAAGATTTCAACTACAAAAAACAATCATATTCTTTATCACTTATCTCATTTGATAGTATCTAACTTGTCCCATTTGACAATCTTGATAGAAGTCAATTTTGGATTCTATTTGCTTATTGTTGGATTTGTATCTTATCTTTATTTTTTAAAGTTCATAATTCTTCCCTAAAAACTTATTGATCTCAACCCTAGATAATATCAAACTCCCCATTCTCAAATTCACTCTCTATAGATCTTCTAAATTCTAGATATAACGCCAAACCAAGCTCATTGATCCTTAGGCTCTAAAACCAAACCTTAGATCTAATATCAAATATTAAAGATTTTAATATTGTGTGGATACCAACTTTTAAGATTTTAGGTATCATAGTAATTTTCTTGATACCAAAGCCAAGAATCTGAGATTTCTAGCAAAATTATCTCTAATAATAATATAGGAATCATGATGATGTTTAGGGAAAGGGGAAAAGAACTCTCTTGAAAGAAACACACAAAGTGCGAGAGAGAGAGAGAGAGAGAGAGAGAGAGAGAGAAGGGGGGAGAGAAACCACGAGAGGAAGAATATTTCATTATTATTGAATAATTCTATTACAACTTACAAATTCCACACACTCACACACACTTTATATTTCAATTACATTTAGAAGTGCATATAAAATAGTAAAATAACAAACTCATTTCAAAACTTAAGACCTAAGTAACAACATAAAATTCATATTGCAGCTTTATTCATTCATGTCGTGATACAACATAATATGACTCGACTTGTATCCTTAAGCCATCTAGTTACACAAATACAAAATAAGTTATGACTTAATTCATGTCATGATACCATAATTCAGGTCATGACATAAAATATATATTATAGCTTTATATGTATGAACTAATACTAACAATTTGATGTTAACTTATTCCTTAATTTTGGGATTATATATAGTAAGATTTTATCCTTTTATCCAATGTAATGTCTTTACAATAAATATATGTAATGCATTGACTATTTTTCTCAAGTAATCAAATATAATTCAAAGCCTTTGGCTAAGTTGCAAGTTGATCATCTCGAAGTAAATAAATTTATATTCCTAATTTCTACAATAAACACTTGAGGAGTTCAAGAAGAGTTTACTTTAGAGTTTTGTGAGATTCAACACAATGGAATTTCAACTTCTACTAATAAGCAATGGGAACAATTAGAAGTTGTAGGAATAGGTTATCAAGAGCATGATAATGGATATCCTTGCATGGAAGAAAATTCTACTCCATAGAAAGATGGAGATATGAGCGGATGAATTTATAGAGTAGAGATTTTTTTTTTTCATTCATAAAAATTCAAAAGATTCTATAGCAGAAATAACTTCAATCCGATTAGATGGGAATGCTATTCAATAAGGTGACTGATGTGAATTTTGTCATGGAGTTGCTTAATGGGAGCAATTTAAGAAAGAGCTTCTTGTTCATTTTGGATCATTCGAATATGAGAATATTGGAGAGCTTGCCAAAATTCACTATAATTCTATGGTGGGAATCTTGGATCAAAGGCCTTAGTCCAAAAAAAATTATTCTAGAAAACTATCGCTCCAAGAATGCTAATAAACAAGTGATTAGAATGTCAACTACTTCTACTAATTTTAATCAAAATCTTAACACTAGTCAACTAACCCAAGAGGAACTCACTAGCATGGCTTGCTTCATTAAAATATTTACACAAGCAAAGCATTTTTGTTGCTCCAAAGAATTCTTCCTTAGAGCAACAAAAATAGGTCTCTAAGCTATTGGGTTTTAACTATGAGATTATTTATCAGAAGGAAACTGAATTTGATTATAGATATACACTCTTGCCTTCCAAAACAAGCTGAATTTATTGAAATTATCCATTTCCAATAGAAAAGAATTGGAATTGATTAGGAATGAATGGTTGGAAAATCTTGAAGAAGATCAAACTTCTGCTCCCATTTACAATTGGAGCCTCATGGATTTGTGTTACAAGAGCAAAATCGCCGTAGCACCAAATTCTAATTACCAAAACATAAATTTGAAGGAATTCCATAATCATTAGTTGTGGGTTATTCAAGGTTTTATCATCCATATAAGTGCATGTGCTATCTTTTTATAGGAAGGGTTTGAAGAATACTACTTTTTAAGAAGTTTGCATGTGTGTGTGTGTGCATTCGTGCGTATGCGTGTATAATACTCCATCAATGTGAGGTACTCAATTGTAAGGTACCATATTGAATAAGAGTACAAACTTAAGTTGTGTGTATGTGTGTGTGTATTTGTGTATGTGTGAGTATGTGTTTATGTATGTGTGAGTATGTATGTTTGTGTATGTGTGGGTATGTGTGTGCGTGTATGTATATGTTTGTTTGTGTATGTGTTTGTGTGTATGTATATGTTTGTGTGTTTGTGTGTGTGTGTGTGTGTGTACATGTGTCTGTGTGTTTGTGGGCATCGGTGTCTTTGTGTCTGAGCATGTGTGTGTGTGTATATTTAGTACACCAATGTGAGTTACGCTTACGCTGTCATTGCCAAAATCCTACAAAAGAAATAATGACATCAAGGAGACAACCAACCTTGATATACTCATCAATAGGTCGGTTGGGATAAAATTTAATTGATGATGATGATGTGTAACTTGTGGCATTTTCTATTTTCATCATCTGGTTAGCGAGGATAAAAAAGAAAGCTTGAGCACGCTCTTTAGAGTTTGAACCAGGCCTTGCCTAGGCTCGAGCTTCGAGCCGACTCGATTGAAATCAATTTTCAAATGCATAATTAACATGTCCCTGACAAAAACACAGCGGCAGAGAGCGTGGTGGGGAATGGAAAGCCGACTGATAAATTAGAAAGGCCAACCCGGTGCCGCAGGTGGGTGGGGTTCATCCAACATGCATGTGCACGCCCAGGTCCCCAAATTGTTCATCACCTTCGAGCGCATCTTCCGAGAGGTGAACCGCATCGAGCTTCTGCTTCAGAATTTCCATGGCGTTCAGTACCAGCTGATAAGCCTTGATTGCACCAGTTGATTCGACCGTGAATATAAAACTGTCTTCCTTGGCACGAATTTCCACCAGCCCGGGCTTCCCCATTGCTTCTGCTTTCCTGATCACCTCCTCATCGTACGTGTATGCTTCCGAATCAACCACCACCACCTTCAAATGATCAAGCGTGAGCAAAATCAAACAATTTATCAGCCATAAGCACAAAACAAAAGGAGAATTGGCAACAAAAGAATCAAAATCAAACAATTTATCAACCTGCTCAAGGATATGATCATAATTTACACACACACACACACACACACATGTATACACACACATACACACACACACACACACACACACATTATATATATATATTCTATTAAAGATTAATGGGAGTGATAGTATTCAAGAAAATATATATATGTAACAAAAATACAGTATTGGTGAGTGGTGATCAATCACACACACACATACAAAATCACAAAATCACACACACACACACACACAAAACATATATATGTAATAAAAATACTATATTGATGAGTGGTGATCAATCAACTCAGGATTATGATCATCTAAAATATAAATATATTTAATTTTTAAATTTTTATGAGATCTTTTGTGCTGTTAATATTTATGTAATCGCTTCAATTATTACAATAATCATTACTACAAAAAATAATAAAAAAATAATACAAATAAACAAGAAATAAACAAAATAAAAAAATTAAACAAAATTAAAAATTTAAAAAATTTAAAAAAAATTTAAAAAAAATTAAAAAAAAAAAAACAATAATCATTTCTAAGAAATAAGTATTTTAAGTTCATCTCTTACTGCACAGATCATATTCATCATTTATGTATTGTTTCTCTTATCATTCTTATTTCATACTCTCGAGTAATTGATTGATTAAACAAGTACTAATACGTCAAATTTCATAAAAATTCTAAACTTAAATATATTTGGATGAGAATAGTACTGAGATGATTGATCACCAATAAAGTCATCGTGTCGCATGCATATGTTGGAGGTCATGCAATAATTCGAAGATAATTATCTTTGAAAAAATAAAATAATTATAAAAATCAATTAAAAATATTTTTATTGATTAATCGAATACACATAACATAAAGGATACAAGAGATACTCAACTTTCATAGCACTGATGCCCCCTTATTTAAATCATGAATTTATTACTAAAATTTTATGAACTAATTATTTTTTTTTCTCATAGCTTAATTATGCCATCAAATTATGTATTCAAAAAAAAAAAAATTGGAAGACTCATTCTCACATATGTTATGTATTCTTGCATTTTTGTGTAATTTAAATTTTGTAAATCATATTCTTAAATAACTTAATTATAATTTATTTTTTTTCACCATCAAATATTATTCTATGAGAACAATCAACTCATGTGCTCTCGAATAATTATCTTTCTTTGAACAAATTAAAACTGAAAAATGAAATAGAAAATATATTATTTCTCTTGAATATGTATTTTACTAATTAAGAAAATATATTAAAATTTCCTATCATAATTCATACATGACAACACCAATCATTTTATCCTTGTTATAGATATTTCTTAAAATCATTAATGATTATCTATGATTTACAAGTATATATTTATTAAACAAAATCTTAAATATTTATTAAATTAAAAAAAGAGTTAATAATTTAATCACGATATAAAAATAATAATATCATAAAATATACCTTAAAAAATGTCACATTGTATGAATCATAAAAAAAATACAAAAATATCTATTACGACAATAATAATATAATTGCTTCGCCAAATTTTTTATTTAAAAAAATTATTTACCATTCAAATTTTTTCTGTACCTACCTATTGTTTCAACTTTTTTCTACTTTCTTGTGTATACCTAAAAAGAAAATTATTATCACTCAACTCGTATCTATTAGATGGATCATCTCTAATCAGACTATGCCGAGTGGAGACATGATTCACTCAGTTGCCTGATATAGATTACTAGATTACTCTCTATTAATCTAGTAATAGAGAGTATATGAGTTTTTAGTAACACATTCAAATATAATTTAACAATTATAAAAGATATTATATGACATGAAATAATCACCAAGAATCTTATTTACAAGATTTTTAATGCAATTGCTTTGTTTGATCTACACAAATGTATTATAGACTTTTTTTTTTGTTTTTTTTCAAATATGCCTTGCAGATAGAGGTGTTAAACAGGCCAGACTGCCCCGACCCGACTCGGCACGGGCATGCTACAGTGTCGTGCCCTGACACAATACGCATGACCATGCACTGAACGTGATCAATAAGAGTCAATGCCCGACAGACGAGGCTCGCTAAGCCTCAAAAGGGCGAAGACGCGCGGCAGCGCGGTGCCGAAACCCTAATTTTTTTAAAAAAATTAGGATTTCGACCGACCCGATTGGGTCAAACACAATGGTTTTCAAGTAGAGGGTCCATGCCGGGTATATGGTACAGTAACCGTGCCCAACCCTGCACGGCAAGGTACTATAGCGTGTTAGGCCAGGCACGATATGGTTACTGTACCGTATTGTGCCTAGTCTAACCAGGTTAGGCAGTCTAAAACTAGGCTAGGCCGGGCTAGCCCATTTGACACCTCTACTTGAGGACAAGGTAATTAAACTCATTACGTACATGAATGATAGAAAAATGTTAAAGAGAATCAAATACTTTCTTGGTCTAAAGGTTAATTACTCAACGAGATACATTGTCTTGTCCCAGGTAAATATGTACCTGAAACTCTTAGAGGGATTAGACTTTTAGATTGTGTTCAAGCAGATACTCATATTAACCTTATATATTGATTTTAATACCAATACGGCTCAAACATTTGACTCTGTTACTTATAAAAAAATATTATAAAAAATTAATCATCTAACTATAATCAGAACAAATATAATATATAAATATTTTTTAAATTATTATCCAACATATATTTGTATTAATCTATGTACTGATTTTACTTCTCCAATGACTTTCTCGATTAACTCTACTATTTATATGAAAATTATAAGAAAGATTAATTATGTAATTATTATCAGATCATATATAGTATTATATACAATTAGTATAATTAATCATTTCTTAAAATTTCTCGGGCAGATCCACCCATCCACAACTCTTCACATGCTAGAGTATATGAAAATTTTACTAAAACTTTAAATCTCTTTCAGTAATTATAGATACTTATAATTAGATGAGCATTCAAATTTGAGTTTATCACGAGTTAGATGTGTCGGACGGACCGAGTCAGGCCAATTTTTTTAGGCCCAACCGAGCTGGCGTGCCGTGTCTACAGTACCATGTTGGGCGTCGACTCGTCATTCCCCCATCGTGACCATGCTCGGTGTGTGGTCACCCGTGTCGTGTCTGGCACAACACACAAGCTGAAATCCCTTGGCCCAGCATGGCGAGTGCCGAGGGTGTGCCCGGCACAGGCTCGGGGCACGGCACTGTAGCGTGTCGGGCCTGGGCAAGCCGGGCCCATTTGACACCTATATAACTAGCTTTTACCAAGAAAATGTTTATAATTTGATTTTATAATTTTTATAGAAAAAATATTCTTTTAAAAAACTAAAAGAAACTATTTTAAGATCTAGTGCAAAGATTGAATTCATGACGATGATAATAATTATTAGCGAGATACTTTAGATTCGCTACATACTTGATGAGATCGGATATCCACTTTTTGCTACTAATATTCTTTATTGTGACAGTCAAGAAACAAGACATAATATTCAATCCAATATTTAACAAATATATGAAACACATCGAGATAGACTATTTCTTTTTTAGTAAAAAGATTCAGAATAAAATTATTATTATAACATATATTTCAATAAGAGATCAATCAACAGACATCTTCACAAAGACCTCAAAAAACTTTAACTTAATTTTCTTTCCTTCAAACTTAGTATTATAGATATTTACGCACCAACTTGAGGGAGCATGTTATGGTTTATAATTTTTTTTTTGTTTTTTGCTTATTTTATTTTTGATGCATTATGGGTGAGAGCACTCTACCTATCAGCTACCCCAATCAAAATGGCCCAGTATATAATGGTCTCTCCTATACATAGTTTCATAGAGTTCTACACTTTCTTATTACTTATTAGACCAAGTTCTTTTACATTTTTTATGATAAATCTTTATTATTTTAAGAATTTATAAGGAATAATGATGTTTGTAGCAGCCAAAAGAAAATAAATATGTGTTAGGAATCCTGTATACTAAGTTTAAAGATTAATACATCAAACTTAAAAATAATTGAGTCGCTCAATTCTCATAAGCCAAAATATCATTAACCTTATCACATTAACATATCACATACTCAAAAAAATAAAAAATTTTAATGCGATACCATGCACATCATGATATATACCATGATATGGTATACATATCATGATATATTTTATAATCTATAGTTACATATCACAATAAATATGTTGTATATATAACTATATATAGTCATATATATAAATAAATAAATAAATAAATATATATATTTATATACATCATGATATATAACTATATATATATATATATATATATATATAATTATCTATATGTATATATAATTATGTATATTTAGTTATACATACATACATACATATATATATATACACAAAAATATATATAGTTACACATATAACTAAATCTACATATAACTATGTATACATAAATATATATAGATAACTATATATATATGTAAGTGTAACCATATATATAACTCATAAAATAAAACACAACACAGCTTGGCTACGCAATTCAAATCGATCTCAATGCACCTGATGAGTATCAGGATCTATGCCAAACACTTTGGTGGGACTACTTTCTACCCAGCTTTCTTTTTCTTCAAGCGTTAAAGTTTCCATCAATTCTCCATTTATGTGAATCTCTGGTTCGTACATGAAAGTGACTGTGGCTGCAGGAGACCACTTTGCATGATCCTTACCAATCCCTTTTCTAGCTATTGCTCTTAATCTCAGTTCTTGCCCACGGCGTAACTTCACAATAATAATTCCCCTGCATAAAAATAAAACACAGTCATTTCCAGCAGGTTCTTGCCGTCGACATTCATTGACACAACTCATCAATATTCTTGCTGATATATATGACAATATTAGGTATGCAAGAAAAAGAACGAAGCACTTGTATAGATTAGGATGATTCTAATTTACAACTATATTAAAAAATAAATCTCAACATCCTCTCAAGATCATAATACATAATAACTCATAATAACCAACATAAGAATAATAAAACTATGAAACTATTAACATATTCATAATCATAGTTGTTAAATCGAAATTCGAATAAAATACTAGAATACTTAATTAGTGAATTGAGAATCGAATCAAATCGAATCGAATCGAATCGAATCGAATCACAAGATTTATTTTATATTTATAATAAAAATTAAATAATTTATAATTTCATATAATTAATAAATTGCGAGCTATTTAAATATGTTTAAATAACAAGTTTAAAATAAATAAATTTCATATTTTTTCTCTTTTTTTTAATTTTCTTCAAATTCTAATTTTTTGTCCCTTTTCATTTCTTCTCATAAATTCATTATATTTATACCGAATTATTAACATTCTTCTCCCCTTTTGTTTATTCTCATAAATTCGTAATATCAAATATTGGAGTTATTTTTTTTTACATTAATTAATTATTATAGTTGACAATTATTTTTTGATATTTTAATTTTTTTTGTGACTTGTTGAGAATCTTGATTCCTTGAGAATCAGTATTAAATTGATTCACGATTCAGTCTTTGATTCATGCATATTTTCAATTCTTATAAAAAAGTCGAATCGTTTACCATTTGAATCATGAATCATATGATTTTGATAATAATATTCATAATATATGTAAATATAGGTTTATCTCGTGCAAATACTGAATTGAAATAATACTTAATTTTTATATATTTTATCTACAAATAAAAAAAAATACTGAATTGAAAGCTATATGAAATAATATTGTAGCATCACATTAAAAAAATATGAAAAAAAAAACAAAAAATCTTAGCTCCTGAATAACATGTTTGATTCAAAATACCTCATAAAAGGTAACTCACACCTTTATATTTATATTCAACATCTGGACTAGATTTGAAAATAATTTTTTGCCTCTTATTTTCATGAAGAGATGATAACCTCCTAAAAAAGATACATAACTTCATAGTAAAGTTTTTTTTTTGTCAAAGCTAGCATCTAACTCGAATCAGAATACTTAACAAGTTAATAATAATTATAATCTTTAAAGGAAATGCCAAAATATTCACACATCATTCACATACATAAGAGGTAAAATAACTAAGCATCTCAGATAAGAATAATAATTATATGAAATTAACTAATATAAATTATATCTCTTCTCTATTTTATCATGAAAACCAAGTAATTCATACAATAAATCTTAATAATCAAATATATTGATAAATAAAAACAAGATAAAGACGTGTATAAAAATCCTCACTGTGAGTTTGGACTTCAGTATGTCTAGTTTATCATTATAATCAATCCTTGTAGTAAATTATTACATGCAACCAATAATATGTCTTCTAAAAGATTAGAATAAAAAATCAAGTCTCATTAGAATAAAAAGATTTTATTTTTTCTAACATAACTTAACATCATCCTAAATGAAATAACATCCCAGACAAAAACTTGGACACTATAGTATTATCAAGAAAAGATAAAAATAAAAAATAAAAATAATATTAAATTAAGAAAATACCTAAAACAAATAATAGATAGAACAACTACTATGCTTGTTCTAGAGAGTAGTCGTAATATCAACACAAAATAAGTCTTTAGTAAAATTGATTTACAACTTGTATTATTGCATTTTTTTTTGAATTAAAACAGAGTATACTATTGGGCAATTATGCTTCCACGGTAGTGAAATTAAGAAATAGAAACAACAGAAAATAAACAATATATATATCCAATCTAGCAACCATCCACAACAGAATCAAAAAACGAGAAATAAATACCGGAAATAATGTGATTCGCTAGTCGCTCAGTACGACTAGCTACATCCACCAGAAAACACTTATTGCGTTACAAATTAAACCAACAGAAAATCATCTTACAGTATCAACACATAGAACAGTCACGATAAATCGTGTAGAGAGAAGAGAGAGATGATGAACAGTTCCACATGTCCAAAAATAACAACCCAAAAATAAAATTACAAAATATTTTATATTAAAAATTCTCTCAATTCATTTAACCGGAGAGGGACCTCCGTTATTGTGCTACTGCTGTATCCCCGACCTCTTAATATTTCCTTTCCTGCACTTACATAAAAATATTAAAACAGAAAAAATATTTAGTTATACAAACAGATTATTAAAAAAATAAATTACATATATAACATACACGATATATACATATAAGAGGTGTTCTCATATTTTTTTACTTATATATATATACACACACACACACCAGCAAATATTTTTTTACCAAGATATGTCTCTTCAATGCATTGATATTTTTTTTTGAAGCACCATTACAATTTGAAGTCCCTTAAGGACCCATTTGACATTTTATCTAAATTAGGATAAAACATCAAATTTCAATACACCATTGATAATTTTTACAAAATGACAAATTTAATATTTTTATCACATAAATATTAAGGAAATTTCAATTGAGATTGGATCATGCCAATCAAACTAATTTCAACACAACATAATTATAATATATGATTTATAAAATATGTATTAAAAACTTTGAAATGTATTATAAAGCATTAGTACTTCTAAAAATTTTAATTATGTCTATTAAATTGTATTTTTAGCATTTCATCAAAAAGTAAATATAAAAAAATTAAGATTCAACATTAAAATTATCACCAAAACAAATTCTAGATATTATCTATTATAGCTTGATGTTTACTTATTTATTTTATTTTTATATTATTTTTTATGTTTTTGATGAGAACACTCAATCTGTTTGTTGTCAGGGTTCAGTTTGCCCATTTTATAATGACATGCTTTATTATTTTATTTATTGAGCATTATTATATGTTATTTTTCATATTATTTCATAATATGGTATCATATCAATATTCTAGAAAAAAAATAAATTCTCAGGAATGTCTGAATAAAGATCACAAATCCTAAGAAAATTTTTTACCACGTGTTTTCACACACCCACCTTACTATAACTTTCAAGATATGACTATGGGCAGATTTCAACTTTTGATTATGATGTGGCAGTCCATTGGCATAGAGTTGCCTTAGAGGTATCAAATGGGACTGGTCATGCCGACACTGCCTGTTTGCATGACTTTTGGGTAGGTTGTGACAAGTTGAGTCAGGCCAAGCCAAGCTAGTCCGATTCATATAGACTAGTCTAGGTTTAATCCAAGCTAGCATGAGTCAGGTCAAGTTGGCCGATTTGGCCAGTCAGGCCAAAACTAGCTCGCATAAGCCATCGTGACATGTTATGTCATACCATGCCTCCCATGCCTAAAAAATTGGCCCCACATGGCCCAAATCATGTAGCATGCCATGCTGGGGCTACCCACCCCAATTGACACTTCTAAGTTAGCCACACTTTTCTTATCTTGCATGAAATACAAGATCATATGCGATATTAGAGTATCCATGAACATTATTATTATTATCTCAAATGACCCAGGTTTATAATATAGTTATTTAATTAAGATTGTATTATAGTTATTTAATTAACATAGTTATGTTTGATCAATGAGCCCAACCATATAACTATTCATTTTACACAATTCTCTCGATTGGCTATGTAGTTCTTGAAGTTTTTTTCCAATTAAGGCTGATGTACAACAAATGAGTTATACTTAGAATCTAATCTCATAAATTTTATCATATTATTTATTTATTTATTATTACTTAATTTATTTTTTCTCTTGATAGTATTACGATATTAAAATTTCTTTCTGATAAATTATCTCACCTAAGAAGATATCCAAATATATTTGAAAATTTAAAGATCCTTTACTCCAATAAGATTTGAGAATATATATATATATATATATATATATATATATATATATATATATATATATGAGAAAGTTTATTGTTGATTACAAATAATTATTTTAACAAAGACACTTAAACATGTAGTGTACATTATAACATCTCAGACGTGTCTCATTTCTCTTCTTAGTAGGAATGACAAGTGGGTCATGTAGCATAGGCACGGCCTGCTAGAGATGTCAAACGGACTGTGTCGTGCAAATTTTGTGTGTCCACACATGACTCGCCAGCCCGAGTTTGGCCAAATTCAGGCTAGGGCATGCCGGTGCATGTTCAATTTTCTAGCTTAGCGCCTTAGCCTAGGACCTAGCATAGCAAGGTCCTAGGAGGCCGGGACTTCGAGTTCAAAGTCTAAGACCAACTCGCACAGTCGCAATCATGACTCGACTCACCATCTCGGTCTTGGAATTGCAGTAATCTCAAATGTCATAACTCATAAATCATAACAACATAAATCATATTTAAGTTACCATTTATGAGTTATGAGTGAGGCATTACATTATATTCTTTATTAAATTCACATAAATCACAAAAAAAAATATTAAAAAAACACATCAATTATTTATTCATCATTCAATTCAAAAAAAAAATTACATAGTCAAAAGCATAACTCACAAATCATAATAACACCAAATAAACTATAAAAATTATTAATCTCAATCATAATAATAATAATGTAGTAATCTCAAATGTCTCAATGACTTAATCTTACTGCCAATCCGTATAAATATCCAACTAATTATCATCATATAAGTATCTGATGACATCATTAGCAGTAAACTAAATCTCCTCAAAATTTTATGAATTATCATTTGCCAACAACTCATCCGCTCTTATTACAGCACGATCTTGATCATAGATGGTCAACCTTTAATCATCCTAATCCTTTATGCATGCTAGTACCTTAATGATATCTAATCACAATCTTAATCTCCTATCCAAAATTATATTAACTGTAATAGAAAAAATAGACTCCGGTGTTATGCTAGATACCGAAGGAGGCAATAGATCTCATATCATCTTAAATATCACGAAATAGATGAACTCATAATTTTCATTATTATAAAATATCAAGATTCTGGTTATCATTATGTGATAGAATTAAACAATAATCAGTATCTAAGTATCAAGACAACTTACTCCTATTTAATAGTTCACTCCGTCATTTCACCCCGGCTAAAAAATGGAGAAGATATCATCTCCAAATAAAATATTTATATACGTACTCAAAGTATGGCTGCTACTACTATCATACCTAGTATCATAGCATGTAAATGACTCATTCAACTTTTAATGAATGAACCATTCAGGTTGGTGTTCCTAGTTCATGCACAAAGATACAAATGTCAAAATATTCTTTATCCTTTTCACATTAATCATAGGGACAATGCAGGAAACCAAATAATAAAAAAATAAAATGATGAACCAGTATTTTAAGTATTTAGTTTCTATCTTAAAAATCATATCACTAAATATCGGGTCATCTCTAAACTTCATAAATGTCACTAATATTACATATATATCCAAGTACAATACAAATCATAAAAATATAAACTAATATATATATAATTATCATGTCATAATAAAATATTTAGGAATTTCATAAATAATATTCTTGTTCTCAGTCAGTATCATCAATAATAAGTTCGTCACTCTTACTATTGATGTACTTAATCAGTATCTTACATCCATTTGGAATTATTTTCTTTTGACTCTAAGATAACTAGAGACTACCAAACTAATATTGTATGTTAGGTATCCAAAAATAATTTAGTAACATTTTTTCTAAAGTGGGGAAAACTACCTTAATTTTTGCTTATTTTATGAGATAAATAACAATTATACATGTATCTAATATGAAATCTCACCCAATGACTCATTTCTAATAGTACTAATAAATATGTTAATGACTAATTTATTATTAGATACATTATTAAATACGATACTATATATTTTATTTTGAATATTATATTCTCTAAAAATTCTCATCAAACACTTATACATAACCATGCCAACATGAAGATAAAAAATTTTTGAAAATTATAATATCTTTTTATTTAGTATCCATTTAGAATCTACATAGTAGGCAATGAGACATACATAAAATGTATCATCTCCATCTAAGAAACACGGACACGGGGATATGACACGGTAGGATACGAAAATACGACAAATTCTAAAAAACTATGATACAGATACGACTAGGATACGGCATGATAAAAAAATAAAAATAAAAATTATTAATTATAAATATTAGGTATTTTATAAAATTCATAAAATTAAATTAAATTAAATTATTTTTATTATATAAAATAAATATATATTATTTATTTTATAAAATAAAAATATTTTATTTTATTAAAATATTTTATTTTATGCACATCCCCACACAAATACGCCCGCCCCTGCCTCCCCCTCAAACAGGCCAGCCCCTGTCTCTCCCCTCAATTTGTGCCGCCCCTTCCTCTCCCCTCAAATCACGCCCGCCCCCTGCCAGTGGCCAACGTCGACCATGCGGCGACGTTGGCCACCCGACGTCGTCGGACGTCGGGCACTATAGGCATGAATATGACTGCCGTCTGCCGACGCAACCATCAGATACGCCAAGTGGCGTATCGGATACTGATTGTTGCAATGATACGCCACGTGACGTATCGGACACGTATTCGTGTCGTGTCCACGTGTCAAGGTGTCGGACACGCAGACACGGCTGTAGGGAGCCGTGTCCGTGCTTCCTTGATCTCAATTATTCTAGATATCGGACATCATGGATACCACAACATTATATTCCCTATACTTATTAGTTATTATTTATTTTTCTAACTTATAATATTTTAGTATGTTATTACTAGATGTGGACTTAGAAATCCTATAATATACATGTTGCAAATAGGTCTATATGATACTGACAACCTTTGAAATTTCTAAAAATCTAATTGGAATCCTCATCATAATAATTAGTTTGATCATATCTTCCCTTCCTAACTAATTGCGATATATTAAAGAAATCAACATTAAAACAAAACTAGATTCAACCTTAAATGACCCACCGCTCAGTTGGGTTTGCTTATGATCTAATGCATTATATTTTTTGATGCATTATTCGGTATGTCTCTTTATGTGCTAAGTCCCACATGCACTCATACACATTAATATTTTCTTATAATAAATGCATTGTAATGATTCATCATTGATACCTTTAATATTTTTATTTTATATAATGTTAACATGAGTCCAAATTATAAATTTTTTTCTAATCTTTATTTTTTAAATATTTGGGTTGAAACTATGAGAAAAGATAAAGTTTCAATGGCACAGGCCTCAAACCTTCATATAGGATTTTCGTTATCAATATTAAAATTGTATATTTATGTCAATGTTAATCTCATTTTTATCATTAAATTCATTATTTTTCATTTTTAGATTTTTATTAATTTATTAATTATATTCTAGATTCTATTTTTTTAAATTAAATAGTACATTTTTTATTATTTTTTAAAATTAAATAATATTTGTTATTAAAATATTAATAAAAATTAAAATTTAAAAACAAAATAAAATTTAAAAAATAATACATATTTGGCATTTGCCCGTTTATGGAATGCCAATTCCCAAATCCTGATTGCCAAAGATGATGTTTGATATTCAAATCCGATGTCCGCAGCACAATCCGCACCCAAATCCCAAAATCCAAATGCCCGAACGAGACTAAAAGAGGGCCGACTAAGACTTGAGAGATTTAAGAAATTAATATTAGAGAAAGAGAGAGAATACAAGATGTGAGAATGAGAAATGAGGAAGAAAAATATATTGATAATATAAAGATTTAAAAAAATCTTTTTTTTATTTTTTTTTTTTATAAAATTACACTTATCTCATGTTGAAGTCATATGTTAAATATGAATACGTGATATCCAACTACATTAATAATAAGAGTGACAAACTTATTATTGATATCAGAGACTAAGATATAAAAGCTTTATTTATGAAATTCCTGAAAATTTTTTATAAACTAATATTTTTTCATCTATTTACACTCTCACCACTCGCATTACTCGCATATGCATATGCAATATTAATAGTATATTTAAAAAGTTTAGAGATAAAAACTAAGTACTTAAAGTACTGGTTCACTATTCTATTTCTTTATTATCTGACTGTCTACATATATTTTAGGGCTAAGATAGAAGGGATAATGAATATTTTGACATACATATTTACGTGCATGAACCAAGAATACCAACATTAAAGATTTATTTACAAAAAATTAATTGAATTATTTACGTACTATAACACTGGGTATAAAGTAATTGTAACCAGACTCCAAGTATGAACATATATACTATATATGAAGATGATGACTTCTTCATTCAGTTAGAAAACAAAAAATGATGGGATGGACCATCGAATATGAACAAACCATCTCAATACTTAAACACCGATTACTACTTAATCCTATCATATAACGATAACACGAATCTTAATATTTTATAATAATAAAAATCATATGAGTTCATATATCTTATACTGTCTAAGATGATATGGGATCTACTAACTCTTCCAGTGTTAAGCATAACATCGAAGTCTGTTATTTTGTTACAATCAATATCATTTCAGATAAAAGATCGATATTGCGATCAGATATCATTGAGCCACTAACATGCATGAATGATTATTCGAATTCAACATTGAGTTTTCAATTTCGTACTGGAACAAGAGTTGCAGAGATGCTAAATGATGATAACTTGTGAGACTTTGATGATGCTAAGCCCACCACTAATGATACCATCAAACACTTAAGTAATGATGATCAGTTGCATATCTATACCAATTAACACTAAGATTGAGCTTGTATGATTATGATTGATGATTTTTATGTCATGCTGTTGTGACATTTTATTTTAATTTTTTTTGAATTAGATGATACCATGATGAATATGTTTTTTAACATTTTTGATTATTATAATTTGTTATTTGTGTAACTAATTTATTTTTTTTTTGATTTATGTGAAATAATATAATATCGTAACTCATAATGTATAACTTAAAATTTTAAATTTACAAAAAAAAATTAAAATCATAAATCACAGCCGGTGGCCAGTCGACCAGGCTGCTAGCCTCTGGGCATGAACCCGCATTACCCGATACGACCAGGCATGACCTAGCCCGACACTACCAAGACTCAAGCTGGCCAGGCCATGCCGACAATATTCAAGTTGTGCCTGTTGATATTGGGCTTTGGCCAATCATTTGATGAATTGGGCTCACAGTAATGGACTTCAATTATTGAGTTGCTGGTTCTCAAATAAAAAAAGCATATCGAGTCTCATTTTTAATAAAGTTACTTTTGACTTGATGTTTTATTTTTATTAAGAATATATGAGTCATCTTTTATCAGATTTGTTTTTTACTTAAATATCATTTTTATTATTATAGTCCTATGCTTGCTCTATCTCTCTTTTCGGGAGTTCCTTCATCTTCGTCTCTTGTAATTTTTCTCTCTTTTTTTAAAATTTCTTCTACTGTGATCCTTGTTGTATCAAGGAACTTGGATTCAAATACAACAATTGATATTAAAGCCTTGTGTTTATCTGAGATCGAAGTTTATTTGAAACGATTGTTCAAAATCTTCTCTAGATTAAACGATTCTAAAAATTCCTATTCTAACCTAAATAGATTTTCATGAATCCATTAAATCTAGTGTAATCTATTTATATCAAAAGGTTTTGTATTAAATAAATACTAATTTCTACAAGATCCTCATTTTTTCTGCTCAAATTTCTCAAAAATTTTTTAACAAAATGATATTCAAATATCTAAGTTCATCAAGCTTGGAATCTATTCCTATCCTATATCTCTGTTTGATGGTGAAAACTTCGATTATTGATATGTTAAAATAAAAATATTGTTTATATTACAAGATATATGTGACCTTGTTGATTCAAGATACACAGAACCTATGAAGCACAAACACAGACACGAACATGGGGATACGACACAGCAAGATACGGGGACATAGATGTGTTAACAGGGCCGGGCCAGCCCAATCAGGCACGGCATGATTTAGCCGTGCCTGGGCCGGCCCGGCATGAAAATTTCCCGTACCCAGGCTCGTGCCGTGCCGAGGCCAACCGGGCCTCGTGCCGTACTTGATCCGATACGATTCAGTGGCCCGAGGCACGGCCCACCAGCACGGGACATGACCCGTAGACCCACACCCAACGACCCATGTCCCCATCCCATCGCCACGCTAGGGTGTGGATAGGGAAAACACGCGGGCATGGGTCCAATTCGACCCAACCCGCGGTCATGCCCAACCCGAATCCCCCCCCCCAACGATTTAAAAAATATTTGAATATCAGCCATTAGATTTCGCCTCCAATGACTAGGGGGTAAAATCCAATGACCCTCATGATTCTGCCCCCTAAAATTCAATAAAAACTTTAAAAAACATAAAAAATACTTTAAAAAAAAAAATTCTTTTAATCTATAAAATCCTCCCCCACCTCTTTATAATATTTATATTTTTCATAAATATTTATTCTCAAATTTCACTCTAAAAACTCTTGCTCTTCTTTCTCTCGTGACTCGAGATTTCATCATTCAGCTCGACTTTTCAGGACTCTCAACTTAGGTTTGAAATTTTGAACTAGACTGTTGTGCACAATGCACGTGATCTACCTCACTGCTTTACCGGGTATTTTAAGTTTTTTTGTTTACTTTCTCTCTCTCTAGTCTCTCTCTAATCCTAAAATCTAAAATCTATCATCTAGGTTCTACCTCCTGTTTAACAAGAATATTAAAAAATGATTAATACTAATGAAACATTATTAAATTTTGAAAATAAAATTCTTACACAGAAATCTGAGGTTGCTGAAACTTTAGTTTCTCCATTCGTCTCAACCCAAATATCTAAAAAATAAAAAACTAGAAATACTTCTGTAGTTTGAATTCATTTTAATATAATAAAATAAAAAAATATTAGAAATGAGGAAGAAGAAATGACAGTGCAAATATTATATGAGAAATTTAACTTGTAAGAGTTCGTTTGGGACTGGACACCTTAAGAGATATGCCGAATTATGCACTAAAAAATATGGTACATTAGATCCTAGGCAAACCGAACTAAGCACTGTATTTTTTGAGATTGAATCTGGTTCAGTCTCAAAGTTTACTCCCTTCATATACCGCAGTGAGTTAGGTAAGGAAAGCATGGCCAGACTTATCACATTGATGGATCTTCCAATCAGATTTTTAGAAGATCTAAGGATAATGCGCATCATGCAAATATATTTTCAGACTGCTTATCATAAAATTTCTAGGTCCACATCTCAGAATGACATACTAAAATTGTATAAGTTAGAAAAATAAAAAATAATTAATAAATTTATGGCATATAGTGGAGTAGTGTCCGTGATGTCCGATATCTGAAAAAGTCACGATGAATCATCTTATGCATGTTTCACCAGTTACTATGTAAATTCTAACTAGACAATGAATAAAAAAATTTTAGGATTCTTTAAAATTCTTCATCCTCATGATGACTCGATCATTTTTGAGTGTATGATGAAAATCTTTAGAGAATATAAAATTCAAAATAAAATTTTCAATATTACATTCGATAACGCATCTAATGGAATAGCAATTAACATGTTTGTTAGAAATATCAGAGACACACTATTATGAAAAATTTTTCATGTCAGATACATGTGTCACGTAATTAATCTGATTGTACAAGCATGTATGAGACACCATAATGCACTAAAATATATTCGTACTCCTCGCAGATAATAAGAGTTTGATAGTCTCTATTTGTCTGTGAATCTTAAGAAGAAGAAATTTCAATCAGATATGAGACACCATTAGAATTACACATACCTGATATTGGAGTCGTGTGTTGGATACGAACACGTGATATCCGACTACATCAATAATAAGAGTGACGAACTTATTATTGACGATACTGAATAGGCTTCAGAAATTTCATTTATGAAAATCCTAAAGATTTTTTATGATACGACGAACATGTGTTCATCGGTTTATACTCTCACGACTTGCATTGCACTCAGGTGCATATGCAACATTAGTAGCATATTTAGAAAGTATCGAGTTGACCTGAAACTTAACCATATGATTGTAGAGATGAAAATCAAGTACTTAAAGTACTAGTTCACCGTTCCATCTCTTTATTGTCTCACTGTATGCATGGACCCTAGAATTAAGGTGGAAGGAGTAGATAACACCCTAACTTATATTTCCTCGTGCATGAACTTGGAAGACCCACCTGAAATATTCATTCACGAAAAGTTGACTGACCTATTCACATACTACGATATTAGATATGATGATAGTAGTAGTGAGACTGTAATTAGGGACATGGATACCTTCTTCGAAGATGATTTTTTAATTCAGTTAGCGAAGGAAAAACGACGGGACAGACCATCACATAAGAGCGAGCTTTCTCGGTACTTAGATACCGATTACTGCTCAATCCTATTACATTCTGATACTAAAAATCTTGATATATTACAGTGGTAGAAAATCATATGAGTCCACCTTTCCCGTGCTATCTAGGATGACACGATATCTACTGACTCCTCCAGTGTCAAGCATAGCATCTGAGTCTATTTTTCTGTTACAGTGAACATGAGTTCGGATAGAAGATCGAGATTACGTCCAAATATTGTTGACACCTTGGCATGTTTAAAGGTTTGAGAGGATTCGAGATTTAGCATCAATGATCGTGCTGGAGCTGGGACAGGAACTGCATCCACTGTGAAAACAAAAGAGTTGATTGCTGATGATGATGATTCATATGATAGTGATCTTGATATTGCGGTTGATGAAATTCATGATATGTTGATTGATGATTGACGTGGTTGCCACTTTCCCTGCCCATTGTCAGACACCAGTTGCCAATGCCACGCCACGCCAGTACGTCACGCCAGATTCCATTTATCATTGCCACTTGATTTTGATTTTTAATGTCTACGGTCACGGACACAGTTGATAATTTTTTTGATTTATTCTTGATTCTGCTTTTTGATTTCGATATTTTATTTTTTATTGATTGTATGTTTTTTTTACGTTACGTTGTAACTTGTATTTGCTTTGGTTTGATAACTATTGACCGATTGGACATTTGATTTGATTTTGTTTTTGTGAATTTGTAATTTTTTTAAAGAAATTTTTTGTTTAATTTATTTGTTTTTAAAATTTTCATTTAAAAATTAAAACTTTATAATTTAATTCTAATAAATTATAATCTAAATTTATTAAAACTTAATAAAAAAATTTTAACTTAATTAATATTTTCAAGTTACAAATTTTTAATAATTTTCAAGTTACCAATTTAAATTTTAAACTTTATAATTTATTTAATTTTTAATAATTTTCAAGCTACAAATTTAATATTTTAAACATTATCTATATATAATATAATATATATTTTATATATAGTTTAATACAATACTTTAAAATTTTTTTAAAAATTATATTTTTTATTTAACCAGGCTCGTATGGGCCTGCTTTAGCCTGTACGGACCTGACCCGGCACGGCACTTTTACCATCAAAGCGATGGGCTATGCCGGGCTGGCTTTGATAAATCATGCCGGGCCAGGCACAATACAGTAACCGTGTCATGCCTGGCCCGGCACGATAGCATGGGTGTGCTCAAAAAAAAAGGGTCAGGCCAACCAGGCACGTCCTGTTTGACACCTCTACAGGAGATACAATAAATTTTAAAAAACTAAGATACAGATATAATTAGGATATGACATTATAAAAAAAATTATAAATAAAAATAAAAATTAACTTCTTTATAAATATTAGTTATTTTATAAAATAAAAATAAAATATTTTATTTTATTTTATAAAATAATATTTTATAATTATCTTATATAATATAAAAATATTTTATTTTTATTTTATCAAAATCACACCCTCAGCTTATAGAATTGTGCCTCCCCACAGAATCACGCCCGCCCCCTGCCTCCCCATAAATCACACCCACCCCACCACCCCACAGAATCACACCCACTCCCACTCCCCCACAGAATCAGCAATTCGGCATCATGGGCAATGTCGGCCACTTGACATCATCAGACGTCGACCACTCGGAATTGTCGGCATGGATACGACAACCGATGCATCTGTCTAATACGCCACGTGGCATATTGAGCACGTATCCGTGTCGTGTTCGTACCGTGTCCATGTGTCCGGCACGTGGACACTGCTATAGAGAGCCATATCTGTGCTTCCTTGCACAGAACCATTAAATCTTTCTTCTCTAGAAAAAAAAGGCGTTAAAAGAATAAGAATTAAAAAAATTTAATGCCAAGATACTGCTATTCATCAAACAAGGAGTCGGTAATACTATTTTCCCTCGATTATTGGATTGTAGTCAAGCCAAAGAGGATTTGGATCTTCTTAAGGAAGAGTTCCAGAAAAATAAAAAATCCTGAGAAGTTCTTCTTCATTCATTAAGAAAGGACTTTGAGAATCTGAGGATGAACAACTCAGCTTCTCTAACTGAATTCTCCACTCAATTTTTGTATGTAATAAATCAATTAAACATGCATGAAAAAATCATTACAGAAACTCAATTAGTTGAAAAAATACTTATATGCATGCATGATAAATTCAATTCCATTGTGACAGTAATAGATGAAATAAATAATTTATCTAACTTGACTACTCAACAAATTCTCAGCTCTCTAAAATTGTACGAGAGCAGATTACTCAAGAGGACAAAATCATATGTTGAATCAACCATGCAATCAAGGTGGGAGACTCAAACAATGAAGAAAGATAATCAAGCAACAAAAATAAAAAATAAAAAAAGCCATCCAGGTATGTTTCTAAAATTAAGAATAGAAATAAAAATAAAAGTCATATTTTTTCTGTAACCTCAAATATCTCTCAGAATGATTCACATATAGTTTGTAATATATGCAAGAGAACCAACCACATTGAGAAAGAGTGTTGGTTCAGAAAACAAAACTAATACATAAACTATAAAAAGTTTAGACACCTTCTAAGGATTGTAGGTTGAAGCACATCTAGTGTGTAAGTTGTGCAGAAAAAATAACATCTGCAAAATACTTATTTTATATGTCTGAACGCCTGAAACCAAAAAATCTCATTCTCAAAATATATGATTTTCGAACAGTGATATTCAAACCACATATCTGAAAATCACAATATATTTATGAATTTACATCCAATAATAAATTCACATGTTAAACTAGAAAATAATAACCTTATTCAAACAAAAACAAATGGCAGAGTCATTATTTCCACACCCATAGAAGATAAAATCATAAGTAATATCCTACTGATTCTAATATTGAACCAAAATCTCTTCAATGTTGGACAATTAATAGAGAAAAAAATTAGTTTGGTATTCAAAAATAACATGTCATATATTTAATCAAGAGTCAGAGGACCCTCTGTAAACAGTAAAAATATTAAGTGAAATGAGTTTCCCACTGACACTCGATCAGATAGTAGACAGAGTATTAACTATGAATGTTAAACATGAAGTATCCTTGTGGCACAAAAGGTTTGGGCACCTTGACTACACAAATTTAATAACATTTTTTCAAAACTAGCTTGTGAGAGAGGTACCTTCTAGCCTAAGCATTCCCACTTCGATTTGTGAGGAATGTACCTTAGACAAGCAATTCATATATACATTTCCCAAAAGTACTGCCTAGAAAGCATCTCAACCTCTATAGTTAGTTCATTCAGAAATTTATGGACCTATATTAGTTAAATCATTGGCAAACAACAATTATTTTTTGTTATTTGTTGATGATTATACTAGGTACATGTGGGTGTATTTCTTGAAACATAAGACTGAAGCACTTAATTATTTCAAGAAATTTCAATCCTTAATAGAAAGATAATCTGGCCTAAGTGTGAAAATACTTAGAACAAATAGAGATGATAAATTTTCTTCACAGAAATTATTAAATTTCTGTGAACAGAGAAAAATTCAAAGACATTTAACCTTCTCCTACTCACCACAACAGAATAACATTGTGGAGAGGAGAAATAGAAATATGATAGAAATGACCAAAACTCTTTTAAATAAAAAATAAATGCTTAAATATTATTGGGCAGGAGCTGTAAATACAGCAGTTTATCTGCTCAATAGATGCCCCACTAAGATATTAAATGATCTCACTCCATTACAAATTTGGAGTAGGAATAAACTCAATATAAAATATCTAAGAATATTTGGGAATATTTGTTACTCTTACATATCAAAACCTACCAGAACATAATTAGACTCCAAGAATCTAAAATGCATTCTAGTTAGATACAATCTACAATTTAAGAGTTGTTGACTGTATTCATCAGAAACAAAAATATTTTTGATGAGCAGAAATATAATTATTAATGAGAATGCTAGATGGAAAACAAGTTTATAAAATTCTAGGGTGCGAGCTACTAACACACAAGGCTGGAATTTAAAATTTTCAACAAGTGATAGCACAAAAAGCAAGCCAAGATATGTTTCTTGTTCTCCTTCTGAGTCAAAGTCAGACAAAAGAAAATGATGACATTGTTACACCTATCCAATATAAGTCATTAAATAAAATATACTAACGATGCAACAACTCCTCAGTTGAGTCACTCAACTATGAAGAGGCAGTAAAATATCAAATATGAGTTAATGCTATAAAGACAGAAATATTTATCCTAAAAAAAAATTATACTTGGACTTTAGTAAACTTACCCTAAAGTAAACACAATATTAGAGTTAAGTGATTATTTAAAATTAAGAATCAACCAAATATTAATCAACTTTTATATAAGGCTAAATTAGTGACAACAGATTATTCACAAAAGACTGACACATACTATTTCGAAACCTTTGCTCATGTAGCAAGGTTAAAAACTATGAGATTCCTAATAACCTTAGCTGGACAGAAAAATTGAGCTTTGTTCCAACTAAACATTAAATCTGTTGTCTTGAATGATAATTTCAATGAATAAATTTATTTCGAACAATCCATTGGGTTTGTAAAACGAGAGACTGGACACTGTGTTTATAAATTAAACAATATTATTTATGATTTTAAACAAGATCCCTATGCTTAGTATCAACAAATAAATTCATGTGTTGAATCAAAGATTGAAACGAAATGTGAATGAGTCAACACTTTATATTAAAAAAATTAAAATTTCTGAAATATTAATTATGTCAATCTATGTAATAACATAATATTTACAAGTAATAAATCAAAATTAATAAAAATCTTTAGACACAACATGCAAAACAAATATGAAATATTAGACCTAGGATCCCTGAATCACTTATTGGAACTTGAAATCTTTTAAGACTTAAAAAGTATATCAGTATGTCAAACAAGATACATTCAGTCTATACTGAAGAACTTTGACATAAATGACTATAAATCAGTTTCTACACCACTGGTTGTAAACCAGAAATTAATTTATGTCCAAGGTAAAATAGTTGATGATATATCATAAGAAGCCTAATTGATTGTCTACTGTATGTTCCTGTCATATGACCTGATATAGTATATGCAGTATACCTTTTGTCTAGATTTATGCATGTACCTAACTATATACATCTTAGTGCTAGTAAATGAGTCTTAAGATATCTTAAAGAGACTTTAGACGTATGTCTAAAGTATTCTAAAACTATACACACAAAAATATCTGATTATTATAATAGTGACTAGGGAGATGTCCAAAATACTATCGAAATACTTCTGAATACATCTTTACTCTAGGAACTGCAGCTATCATTTGATCATCCAAGAAATAATCCTCAATTACACTATCCACTATTGAAGCTGAATATTTTTCTGCTTCAGTAACAACATCACATACTTTATGGATGAGAAAACTATTGACTAACCTGGATGAACCTTTTAAAGACCTAACTAATATATTATGTGATAATTAATTCACAATATCCACAGCTAGTAATACTATAATGTATAGCAAAACAAAACACATAAGACTTAAATATTATTTTATTAAAGATACAATTGAGACTAATGAAATAAAATTGATATTTTGTAGAATTAAAGAATAACTGGCAGATATCTTCACCAAGTATTTGCCTAAAGAAAAACTAATGTACCTAAAATAAAAGTTAGGACTTAAACCAATTACATCAAATGGAAAAAAAAATTGATATTAAGCCTTGGTCAATCATTTGATGAATTGGGCTCACAATAATACACACAATGGACTTCAATTAATCGGGTCACTGGTTCTCAAATAAAGAAAGCATGTCGGGTCTCATTTTTAATAAAGCTGCTTTTGACTTACTGTTTTATTTTTATTAAGAATATATAAGCCATCTTTTATCAGATTTGTTGTTTATTTGAATATCATTTTTATTATTATTGTTTTGTGGTTGCTCTCTCTCTCTCTTCTCGAGATCTCCTTCATCTTCTTCTCTTGCAATTTTTCTCTTCTTAAAATCTCTTCTATTGTGATCCTTGTTGTATCAAGAAACTTTGATTCTATTACAACAGTATCATGTTGAGCACAGCACAATGGCCTAGTTGGGTCACCAAAGAATGGGTCATGCCGACATGGCATGGCCCATTTGACCTCTACTTATTTGTATATGTTTATCACCTTTTTTCAAATTTTTATAGTGTGACTCATGAGTATAATTCATTGATTATTATTATAATTTTGAACGTCTTCCTTGCTCTAATAATTAAAAATTATAATGTATTATTTTTATTCATCCGATATCTTTTACATTATCATTATCTTGTTTAACAACATAGTCAATTATACTTCAACAAAAATATCATTATGCCCTAAAACCTTTCTTACATTAAATTTTTTTGAGAGTTTCTCTAATATCAACGAGTTTTATCTTGGCTATAAAGTAATAAAACTACAATTATGTAGCTCTCTATCATATTTGATATTTAAATCTAAATTCATGAACTTATTTAAGAGATCATAAAAATATATCTTTCATTACTTTATGACTTGTTTATATTTTATTAGAAAAATTATTTTCATTCTTAATATATTTTATATGACTAATAATCTACTCTTCTTCTTTCTCATTCTAGGTAGTTTATAAATATTATTTTTCTCTTGTTTACTTTATTAATTATAATACAACTCATCATATGTCTTATAAACTTTATAAAATCTTAATTTTTATTGTTCACATTTCTTTAAAATAAGTTTGGTTTTCCTTAATAATTTGTTAAAGATTAAGTTTCTCTATGCAAGTAAATATTTCCTTTAGACATGTCTGAAATTTGTTTAGAAAGTTTTTGTATATTTTATCACGTTATTCCACATTATTGACACCTACATCGAATGATCAATTACCTTCGTTATCTAGTTTTTTCTTGTAAATAATTATCATTTTCCTTTTAAATTTTAACATTTTATTTTCAAACATTTATATAATATTTCTTTATGATTATATTTTCCAAGAAGCAAATCAACTATAATTAATCTATATAAAATAGTTAAATTCTCACTTAATATCACTATATAATCTTCACATAAAATTTTATCATCTCTCCTAATAAAAAAATCTATTTAATTTCAATCAGAATTACTTTTAAACATTACTAAGTATTTTTGTCTCTTCTTAAAATAGATATTAGCTATAAAAAGGTTGTAAGTTATTTCAAAATCTAAGATTATTCTTTTTATTTCATTCATTTATCCAAATACATATCTTCCATGATATTTCATATAACCCCTACTAGTTATCTTACATGTTCATTTAAATTAAACCAATTATTATCATTGTTTCCCTTGTTATATCTTGTATTAATTTCCTTTATCATTCCAAAAAAAAATTTTATTTTTTTATCGAGTCCTAGTTGTAGAACATATTCACTAATCACAAATTAGAATTTATTTCAATCAATATTAGTTTGATTGATATAAGGCTGTCAACTTTTAATTTTCTTTTCTCTCATTTTTTTGGCACAATTAATCTACTACAAAATGAACCTAAGAAAAAAATGATTTAAAGACAATATATTTCTCCTTTATGTATAAATAACAAGATAAAACTCACCTTAAGAATATTATTTTCTAGATGTTCAAAATTTTTTAAAATAATAAAACTTAAAATAATATTCTATTATATTTTCGACTTCTTTTTAAAAAATATAGACAAAGCTCAGATGTCTCTCAAAACTAAGACAAAAACACTTAGGAGATGTATTAATATGTATATTTTCTATGTCACTTTTCATATGCTAATTAATTTTATTTATAGTAGTGTTAATGAGAATTTAGAGTGTTCATAGTCTTATTATTGTGCATAAACATTAATGTGTATGAATATGTAAACATGAGTTTGAGCAAATTAAGAAAAATTTTTTCTTTTCATGATAACAACTTTGTCAATCTTCATAAAAAGATATAATAATATTTATACTAAAAAAATATTCATCAATCAATAAAATTCATCATAAATAATACAATAAAATACTTTTATATAATGAAAAAAATAGATTAGAATAACTCACAAATCGAGTACTCTCATTCATAATAAAATTAAAAAAAAAATATAAGTTAAATTTTAATAACTCTGTTCAAACTAATGCGTAAAATTCAAGATTAGTGCACTAATATGTGAATCATTTGTTCGTGAAACAATAAATGAGAATACTAACATTAAATAAAAGATATATTTTTATTTGAGAATGTCTCGTTATCTAACTATCAAAATAAGAAAGTAAAAAAATAAATATTATTTTTCTTGAGCATATACTAGTTCCAAAATATCTCATATATAATCATCATTATCTTAAACTTTGCCTCTGCACAAAACTCAATATAATCATTTATCTTTTACTTTTTTTATGAAAAAAAAAATATCTCAAATAAAAATATAATAATCTTTAGTAGATCTCCTTTCAATACAAATTGATGTCCACGTATAATTATAATATTTGACTAACTATAAGTGGTTATCATCATTGAAAAAGATCTCGAATCCTGAAAACTTCTTCATTTACCTCAAAATACAAATAATTACATCCAAGTAAACATGTCAAAAAGAATCTATAAAATAACTAATTATATTGATCATAAGAATTATAATTAATCTAATAATAATCAAATAATTAATCATTTTCTATAATTATTTTGAAAGTAATAAAATATTCACTATCGCACAACCCAACACCCAATATCTAGTCTAGCTATGCTATTCAATACTCATGTGTATGTTCCATATACACCACCTCCTCAAGATTCCCATGAAGAAAAAAATTCATCACATCTAATTGTGTATCTCCATCTATGAGATGCTGCTAATAAAACCAAATTTATATAAAAGTCATTTGATCATAATATAAAAAAATATTTTGATAATCTACACAATATTTGTGTGAACCACCTTGCAACAAATTTCATCTTAAAAAAATTTACTATCATATAGACTTGTATCCATAATGAATATTGACCTAAAATCAACAACACCTTATTTTGAAAGTCAAGCTACTAATTTTCAAGTTTTATTAGTATATACAACATCTATCTCTAACCTAATTTGGCACCATCCTTAGTAAG
Organism: Sapria himalayana; assembly: GCA_029783825.1. Lineage (NCBI taxonomy): Eukaryota > Viridiplantae > Streptophyta > Magnoliopsida > Malpighiales > Rafflesiaceae > Sapria > Sapria himalayana. The sequence goes on along the minus strand of JAREIK010016554.1, from coordinate 797,581 downwards.
ATAACACATCAAAAAATGAATTATATATCTTAGTATCATCATTAAAAATAGTAGAAAAAAAAATGAAAGAAAAATCAATATAATAAAACCTATGAAATCAGATGTTCTGTCAACTATATTCTTTCCGAAGGATAATCAAAAGATCAATAACAAATATATTGACTGAAAAATCATTTGACTACTCAATAGGCACATCTTTGCTCTAATCAATATTTCATGCTATACAATAACTTTCAAAATTTACAAACTAATTTGATTGTATCATTTGATACTCATGTGTCTACTTCATAAATACCTCCTCATCAAGATCTCCATGGAAAAAAAATGCACATCTAATTGTGCACGGAGATGCTGCTAGTAAAATAAAAATTTATATCAAAATTATCTTAGAGATGAAATAAAAAAAAATATTTTAACAATTTACACCTAACATCTAAGTGAACCATCTTGCAATAAGTATCATCTTGAAGTGATTTACCTACTCACGTGGATTTGTATTTACATAGAATATCAACCAAAATCAACAGTATATATTTCAAAATTTACAAACTAATTTGATTGTATCATTCAATACTCATGTGTCTACTTCATAAATACCTCCTCATTGAGATCCCTATGGAAAAAAAATGCGATAGTGCACTGAGATGCTGCTAGTAAAATAAAAATTTATATCAAAATTATCTTAGAGATGAAATAAAAAAAATATTTTAACAATCTACACCTAACATCTAAGTGAACCATCTTGCAATAAGTATCATCTTGAAGTGATTTACCTACTCACGTGGATTTGTATTTACATAGAATATCAACCAAAATCAACAGCATATATTTTTTAAGATCAATATACTAATTCTCAAATTTCATTAGAGTATAAAACATCTAATTTTGCACCATTCTTAGTATGATAATACCTCAAAAAAAGAATTAAATATCTAAGTATCATCAAGACAAATAGTAAAAAAAAAAAATATATAGAATATATCAATATGAGAAAAATATGAGATCAAGTATTTTGTACAACTATATTTCTTCCAGAGGATAATCAAAAATTAAGATCAAAGAGACTGACTATAGAATCATTTGGCTCATCAATAAACTCATTTTTACACTAAAATTTTAACTAGTTGTGTATGTGTTTTTATCATAGTATAAACTTTAAATCCTAGGCAATTAAATCTCTCAGTCTTTGACTCATCATTAACCAATTATAGTGGTTAATATCATCATAATATTAACTTGATATATACTATTAGTAGATATATACTAATAGTAGATATATTTAGTAGATATATACTAAATATTAACTTGATATTAACTTGATATATACTTTCAAGAAAATCTTAATATCTTCAAAGTCAACTTGATATATACTATTAGTAGATATAATAACTTTATAAAAATATCATCATAATATTAACTAATAAGTTTAAATATAATTAACATAAGACTCTTTCTTCTAAATGAAGTTCAAAGTAAAGCAATAAAAAAGTAAGAAAAAATAATGATGCTAATGTATCATCTAGACTTTGACTCTTCCTAAACTCAAAATATTAAGTTCTACTCTTAAAATATAATATTAGTACTTACTAAAATTTTACCTGACTCTAATAAAAAATATTTATACTCTTTTTATGTATTAAAATAACTAAGAAATAAATATCTCAAGATTCTAAGTATCATATTATTTTGTTGGGAAAAGATCATAAATAAAACAAATATTCTTACGAGACTAAAAAAATAAGCTAAAAATTATTTTCATAATATAAGATTTGAAAGGAGATACAAAAAAACTAATAAAAAAAATATGTAAATAATGAGGTAATATGTGGTTAACACTACGACACTTTAAAAATAAATTGAAACACTCGTATCAAATGTGAGTATGAGAATTGTATTAATAAAATATTTATTTTTTTTATAATCTTATTATGCGAGTAAGTCAATACAAAAAAATGGTATATCAAGTAATTTATATTGTAAGTACTAAAATTATCTGACATAGACATTAATGTATTGTAATTTTTTTTATTTTTTTATGTTTTTATTAAATTAATTTTTTAATATTTTACAAAAATATGAAAAATAAAGAAATTGTGATCATAAGTAAAAAAGAAATAATCCATAATTCATAAATAATTATCAATACAAAAAAAATCTAAATCATTCTTGAGTCTCATATATACTAGATCATCATAAGTTTGAGTGCATTATAACGAACAAGTTTTACTTATGCTATTATGATTAGTTGAAAAGAAATCTCTAAAACTAATATATTTTCTTAACCAACATACCTCACACTCCAAGATAGAGATATCCCTAAGATTAAATATAATATATCAACTTAATCAATAATAAATAATCAAGTCGAGAATATACAAATAATGAACCAACCATTCACAAAAATCTAATATGATATTATCCCATAAAAAATAAAATATACATATTATTATGCTCAATCTCAAAAGAAAATATTCTCAAAATCTTTCAATCCTACAAATAAATATTAATATAAAAATAAAATCAAATTATATTATCTAAATATATAACTCACGAAAATGAGACTAACAAAATAATCAAAAATAAAAAAATACAAAAAAAAATTAAATGACCAAACTTAATATTGTTATACCCATGAGTTTTTGAGAATTTATTATTGACTATCATAATACTCAATGAAAAAAAAAATTATTAAAAAAAATGATTACTTATAATATGGATATTGATTCCTAAGTCAATAGTCCATGAAACTAAAATGAGAGCACAAGTAATAAAAATTATAGGTCCTAGAGGCTAAGAAGAAATGTTATTGCTCTGCAAGGAAAGAATCTCAAATATCCCCCTTCAGTAGGAATTACAATGGAAGAAGCCTATAAGGTCCATTAGATAGATGAGATAATTGACATTTCCCTCTCAACAATCTATAGTTCCCTCCATCACATCACTAGAAGAAACTCCCTACAATGTCCCTACTATGGTTTACCCTCATGCAGTACATGCACTAAGATTCTCATGTATTTGTCTCTATTACCACTAATATCCCCTTGAAGACTAGCATGTGTAGAATGAGATGTCTCTCTATTATTTCTCAATCTACCTTTTACAAACTAAATTGCTTGATAATTTAACTCTTTTATAGTTAAAAATTTCTTATCATGCCAAAAAAAATTAATGAATATTAAAATATTTATTAAACTATGAAATACTAAAAACTCATATGATAATGAGTATTAAAATATCATGCCAAAAAAGCTTTCCATTTGTCTCACTCTATCTGGAACATTAATCTAGACTAAAAAAACTATAAAGATTATGAAGTCAATCAAATGAACAGTAAACTATATAAAATAAATAGTAATCTGCTCGAGTCTTTAATGCCATTCAATCTCAATTCAAGAAAGTATGCAATTGCATCAAATATTTGTATTGCCTAAGATAACTATAATGATGTTACTAACTCACATAAATCTTACATTTTGTACAAGATAAAGAAAATAAAATCAACTTTAACTCAATGTGATGTTGCATGATAATCAAAATATTAAAATCTATCTATAGTTATTTTTCCTTTACATCATCACTAGTTAGTTCATTTGTCAAGTGATCTAGCATTCCCTTACTAAAAAATCATATTTAAATTCTTATTACCCACTATGAGTAATTTAAATTTATAAACTTGCATAAAATAATAATCAAAATTTTAATTTTATTAAAATAAATGTAATGAATCACAAAACAATGCCAAAAAAAAAGACTACATCACAGTTACCCTAGAATTTGTACCGTAACCCTTGTTGCACTAATTTTTGCACTCATTTGCCCCTACCTAGCACACCAAAACAATGCATGAAAAATCCTACATCCATCAATGCACACTCACATCACACATGATCACTTTTTATGCATTACATTAATCACACACCTACTATGTGGAATTGAGGATGGTGGAGGCACACATAAACTATGTGCCTTCTTCAGACAAAAATAGGGCACACCCATGCAATGTTGCATGCGATACAAACATGTACTATGCTATAAAATTGCATAGTGCTCTCTCTCTCTCTCAAGAAATCCTTGGATTTGCACTCCATAAATTTATCACTTATATCATGATAACAATAATGCTACAAAGATATCCATAAATTAATAAAACCCAAAATAAGTACGCACAATAAAATATTCTTATATAATATATAAAATAAATTGAGATAGTTCACATGTCGAATACTTCCATCCAACATAAAATAAATAAAAAATTATAAACAAAAAAAAATTGCAATAATCATTTTATTATGAAAGTATGTATTTAATCTGAAGCATTATAACAAATAATAAAACAAAATATTTAGCAACAAGAGTTGTAATAATTGTCCATCTATAAATACAAAACTTTCATTTCAATTATTGATTTGGCATAAAAAATTTATTAATAAGTACAATTTAACAATCACTCATAAAAATTAAATCATTTTTGATAAAAATAATTAGTCACTTAATGGACTCCACCATCATAGATTTTTATTGGTTTTGCCAAATAAGAGAGGAACAAGATATATCATACATGTGCCCCAACTCGTAAGGAGTTTCCAATATATTTTAAATCATGTATATTTTTGATCCATTGTACTTGTTGTCTTCACATAATACTCAAAAAAATGAGGGGCACTATCTATCCTTTTGTATTCCTATTAGAGGTGTCAAACGGGCCAGCTCGGCATGGCCCGGCCCATTTTAAACCGGCAAGATCGTGCTACCGTGCCGGGCTGGGCACGATTCCTGTACCATGCCGTGCCCGGCCCGGCACGGTTTAAATATAGGCGGGCCCGGCAATGCCCGTAGGCACGGCATGCCGTGCCGTGCCGGGCCCGGCCTGGCCATACAGGCCAGGGCAGAGGCTGACCCGAGCGGCCGAGCCCGAGTCCTGAGATTGAGAGTGAGAGAGACTGAGAGAGGCAGGGGCAGACGCAAGCCGGAGGCCGTACGGACAGGCAGAAAATTGTTTTTTTTTAAATTTATATAATGTAAATTGTATTGCTTAAGTGTAGAGTATTAATTATTAAATATAAATTTTTTTTAAAATATTAAAAATAAAAATTAAATAAAAAACAAATTTTAGAAAAGTATTTTTTTTATCAAATTCAAATTAGTTTAGCTTTTATTATATTTATTAATTATATATTAAAGTTATTAATTTTTAAAATAAAATTAAATCGTAAAAAAAATAAATCAATACATTATGTTAGTAAAAATAAAAATTAAAAAAAAATTAAACACAAATGAAAAATTACCAATCATGCATTTGAAACCGATGGTCCGAACAAAATAAGTATAAGTTTCAACACAACGTACAAACAAAGCATACAAATACAATGAATAAAAAAACATCAAAAAAAACAGCAGATCATCATCAATCGTCAATCGGCATATCAAGAGAATTATCAGCCGCAACATCAAGATTAGTATCATATAGATCATCATCATCGGCAATCAACTCCTCCGCCATCGTAGTGGATGTGGATGCGACTTCAGTGTCTGTCCCAGTCCCAGCTCCAGCACGATCATGGATGCTAAACCTCGATTCCTCCCAATCCTTCAAACATTCCAAGGCATCAACCATATCTGGACGTAATCTCAATCTCCTATCCGAAATCACGTTCACTGTAACAGAAAAAGTAGACTCCGATGTTACGCTCGACACCGGAGGAATCATTAGATCCTGTGCCATCCTAGATAGCACGGGATAGGTGGACTCATATGATTTCTACCACTATAATAAATCAAGATTCTTAGTATCAGAATGTGATATGATTGAGCAGTAATCGGTATCTAAGTACTGAGACAGCTCGCTCCTATGTGATGGTCCAGCCCTACGTTTCCCCCTCACTAGCTGAATGGAATAATCGTCATCTTCGAACAAGGTATCAATGTCCGTAATCACAGTCTCACTACCACCACCACCATGCCTAGTATCGTAGTATGTGAATAGGTCAGTCAATTTCTCGTGAATGAACCCTTCAGGTGGCTCTTCCAGGTTCATGCACGAGGAAATGAAAGTCAGGGTATTTTCTACCCCTTCAACCTTAACCCTAGGGTCCATGCATGCAGCGAGACAATAAAGAGATAAAACGGTGGACCAGTACTTCAAGTAATTGGTCTCCATCTCTGCAACCATATGGCTAAGCGTCGGGTCAGCTCGATACTTCCTAAACATGCTACTAATGTTGCATATGCACCAGAGTGCAATGCAACCATATGCCCAGTCAGTGTCGTCAATAATAAGTTCGTCACTCTTACTATTGACGTAGTCGAATATCACGTGTTGGTATCAAACACATAATTCCAACATCATGTACGTGTAATTCCAACGATGTCTCACATCCGATTGGAATTTCTTCTTCTTAAGATTCGCAGACAAACAGAGAGTACCAAACTCTTGTTGTCTGCGAGGAGTGCGAATATACTTTAGTGCATTGCGTATATTATCCAACACGGGGGAACACACCTTCATACGCGCTTGAACAATCAGTTTAATCACGTGTCACATACATCTGACATGAAAGATCTCTCCTAATGGTGTGTCTCTAATATTCCTAACAAACATATTGATCGCTACTCCATTATTAGAAGCGTTATCGAATGTGACACTAAAAATTTTATTTTAAATTTTATATTCCCTAAATATTTTCATCATACACTCAAAAATGGCCGGACCATCATGAGGATGAAGAATCTCAGTGAATCCTAAAATTTTTTTATTGATTGTCCAGTTAGAATCTACATAGTGACTCGTGAGACATGCATAAGAAGAATCATCGTGACTTATCCATATATCGGACGTCACGGACACCACTCCACTATATGTCATAAATTCCTTAAAATTTTTTGTTTTTCTAACTTATATATCTTTAGTATGTCACTCCTATATGTGGACCTAAGAATCCTACGATAGGAAGGCTAAAAATAAGTCTGCATGATGTGCACTACCCTCGGATCTTCCGAAAATCTGATCGGAAGACCCATCAATGTGATGAGCCTGGCCATGCCGTCCCTACCCAACTCGCTGGAGTATACGAAGGGAATAAACTTTGAGACTGAACTCGATACAGTCTCAAAAAATGTAGTGTCAAGTTGAGTTTGCCTAGGATCTAAGGGTTCATATTTTTTAGTGCATAATTCGGCATGCTTCTTAAGGTGCCCAGTCCTACATGAACTCTTGCATGTTAAAAGTCCCATACAATATTTGCACTGTGTCATTTCTAGTTCCTCACCCCTAACATTTTTTTGTGTTATGATTTTAAAATGAGTCCAAACTATAGAAGTCCTCCTAGTTTTTTGTTTTTTAGAACTTTGGGTTGAGACGATTGGAGAAACCAAAGTTTCAGTAGCCGCAGACGTCTGTGTAACACTAACATTTTTATTTTCTAAATTTAAATACGTGTCAGGTGTATTTGTCATTTTTTATGTTTTTTATTTTTTCCTATGTTTTTCTAGAGAGAGAAGCTTTAGAGAGAGAAAGTAAATAAAAACGTAAAATAAATTACCTGGTAAAAGCAATAAGATCAGTCACGTGCAAGGTACACCACAGGAAGCTCTGATGTTCAAAACTCATATCAAGTTTCACGAAAATTCAATCCGAAAGAAAAATCACGAGGCCCGAGAGAGAGATGCACGATTTATGTGAGAGAGAGAAAGTTTTGAGAGGTTTTGTGTTTTTGAAAAACATAAATGTTATAGGGAGGTGGGTAGAATTTATAGATTAAAGATATTAATTTTTTATAAAAAAGATATTTTTTTTATATTTTTTTGATTTTTTAATATATAATTAGGGGGGCAGAATCACGAAGACCGTTGGATTCTGCCCCTAGCCGTTGGAGGCGAATCCAACGGCTAAAATCTAATTTGATTTGAAAAATTTTTTTTTTCCCGTTGGGATTGGGTCGGGAGTCGGGACCGCGGGTCGGGTCCATTCAGACCCGACCCACGGGCTTTATTTCGGGAGGGCCCGGGTCACGCCCACGCATACCCGCCGCCCACGTGAAACCTAACCGGCATGGGAAGATACCGTGCCAGCGTGCCGGGCCAGGCACGGCACCGCTCGGGCCTAACCCGGGCATGGCACGGGCCCGGGCACGGTTTAAAAACGTGACGGGCCGGCCCAGGCACGGCCGAACCGTTCCGTGCCTCGTGCTGGGTCAGGCCGGCCCGTTTGACACCTCTAATTCCTATACATTTGAGTATCACTTGAGTGCATGAATCATGCACATGAAACCCTAAGAATTTTCACTCCTTTTTATTTGATTACTAGTCAAATTTGTTGCAAAACAAATCTTAATAGTAATGACGATGTTGGGTTCCATGAATTGAATCCATCTTGTTCATGTAATTGTATTAAAGTGGCATCAAAAACAAACTTAATATGTATGTTAATTTTCTTACTTTACTAGAGATCTCTTAAATGAGTTAATTTTTTTTCTCATATTTTCCTTCAATCATATTCATACATATACTCAATGCATTTCAACTGATTTTCTCATGGTATAATTTTTAGTTAAAGTTGCTTCAACCCTTCTACAAATGATATTATCTGCAATTCAGGTTACCTAATTTTGTGCATCCATTACTTTCTTTCATCCAAACTTACAAGATAATGAGAAACAAATATTAAGGTTAGACCCAATTTTATCTTAGCTATTATAATGTTTCTTAACAAATTCACAATAAAATATAATATTGAATTGTCAAGATCGTACCAATTATTTTGCTAATGACTTCCTATTCTACGAAATGATGAATCTTGCAGGTTGCAGCTCGGCGTGAATCAATCTCGATGCACATAAAAACCCTTACAAATTTTCATCATATGGAAAAGCAAATATACAACATCACTAGGAAGATGGTGCAATTTCAGGTAATATTCCAATTGTCAGACTTTTTAATCAAACAGATTTTTTGTACAACCCATTTACACTGGTTAAGAACAGATAAAATGATTAGGGAACAAATGGAAGGGTCCTATCCACGCAATTTGTTTTTCTTGAGTTATTTCCATATGTTATTCTAAAGTTCTACACACTTCTGGAGAGCCTGCATTCCTTTTTTATTCATCTCTATGCTTGGAAAAAAAAGGAATGACATGATTTATTTGCAATTGTATCAAAACAACAAGACACAACAAGAATATAAATGCAAGCTAATTAAACAAGAATTCCCCCGCACATAAGAATAGACTAACTTCGATTCGGAAGAAATTAGACCAGGAGAATCAGAGAAATCGACGGGAACAACAGTGTGATCAGAACTGTACAGGTCCTTGCTGAAGACACCTAGTGTATCATCATCCATGCACTTCACACTCAAGTGAAACTCCACGGAGCAGTACTCACACTGGCCATCTCCATCGCATGCATCACAGTCACGGGAGAAGCGCATGCTCATAGCTCTTTCGCTGGTGAGTGGAATGAGTCCCAAGCGATGAGCAATAAACTCGTCGTTCAGAACAGATGAATTCACTTCGATCTCAACAAGATCAATAGCGAGAGTGGGTACCTCAGCGATCATAACGCGCCGTAGCGCATTGGCCATGGAAGCATCTGTGTCTCGCATTTCAAATTTTACGTAGTCATCCTTTACCTCACGAATTTTTACGCTTGGGAAACGTTGGTAGGAGATACAGTCCATTGTTATGATTATTTACAAGATTTACAGTAGTTCGCATACGATCGTGGAGCAGCCAACAAGGCCACTTCTTCGGCAAGAGTAAACCCACACACTGTTTCCAATGAGGTTTTGGCGGGAAGGTAAGAAATGCCACCGCCACCAGCAGATGGCACGCGAACGTTCCCACAATTTGTTCCCAGACCCAGACTAGGGTGGGCAATGGGCAGTGACCCGATTAAAACCTACAATTAATCTATTTAATTGTAGGTTGTTGACTTGTAGTGCGAACTGCGAACTGCGAACTGCGAACTGCTGTAAATCTAAGTTTACAGTAATAAGTTAAAATGTTAATTGTTAATTTTGTACTCGAAAAAATTGGAATAATTATGTTTTAGTGCACCATTCATAAAATAAAATGAAAAAGAGTAATCTAAGTCTTAATATTTAAAAAATAATTTACAGAACTCTTTGGTAATTAATTTTTCTTGCACTCATTTATATTAATACGAAAATACAATTCCCTTGTAAACAAAAAACTTAACCCAACATCTACATCGACACGTGTGGAGCTCCTCGAGCTCACTAGAAACTCGTGGAGAGCTTCAAGAAGTACTATCGAGTTCCATCGAGCTCGCTGGAAGTCGTGCAAAGCCCCCATGAGCTCCTCAAGCTCACTGGAAGCTCGTGGAGAGCTTCAAGAAGCACTATCGAGTTCCACCGAGCTCGTGCAAAGCAACTCCATTAATGAACTCGATGAGCTTCAACAAGGAGCTATATGTAGTTCATTGAGCTCAACATAGCTTATCGAGCTCTATAGAGGAGCTTGTTGCAGCTCATAAAGCTCCATTGAGGAGCTCAATTTAGCTCATCGAGCTCCATTGATGAGCTCGAGGGAGCTCCATCAATGAGCTCGTCAAGCTCCATTGAGGAATTTGATGTAGTGCATCCACCAATGAGCTCGATGGAGCTCATTGAGAAGAGAAGCTCATCAAGCTTTCTAGAAGCTTGTGCAGAGCTTCCAGGAAGTCCATTGAGCTCACCAGAAGCTCATGCAGAGCCCGTAGGAACTTCATCGGGGAACTTGATAGAGATCACCGAGCTCCATCTAGGAGCTCGGTTGAGTTTGCTCAAAAGCTCGTGTAGAGCTCCAAGGAGCTCCATCGACGAGCTCGATAAAGCTAATTGAGCTCAATCGATGAGCTCGATGTTGTTCATCGAGTGATGGAGCTCCATCAATGAGCTCCACCGAGTAGCTTGATGGAGCTCCTAGGAGCTTTGCACGAGCTTACAACGAGCTCAATGAAGCTTACCGAGCTCATCGGTGGAGCTGGATGGACAACACCGAGCTCCATCGAGCTCATCGATGGAGCTCGGTGAACTACCTCGATCTTCTCAATGGAGCTCCACCGAGCTCATCAAATGAGCTCTTGGAAGCTTTACACGAGCTTCCAATGAACGCGGTGGAGCTCAATAAGCTACAATGAACTCCTTGGTGGAACTTGATGAGCTACATCAAACTCCTAGGTGGAACTCGATGAAGATTTTTTTTGTTTTTGTTATTTTGCTTAGTTTTAGAATATGGTAACCTTAACAATACAAAAATGTATAATTTTTATTTTTGGAAAATTATGTTTTTATATCCAAATAAACTGGGATAATTATGTTTAGGTGCACTATTTAAAAAATATTTATAAAAAAGTACATCAACCTTATTCTTTACATATTTCATTTGAGAAATTAATTTTTGAATGTTATTTCTTGACAAAAATAAATATTTAAATTTTTTAGTATGTATTTTAAGCTTTAATAATTTTAATTACATATTTAGTTCACAAAACAATAAACAACTCTAAAGAACATGTAGATAATTAGTTATTGGCAAACATAATGCTAATTATAATTTATCCTGACTAGAATAAAATTTATTTTAGATTATATCTTATTTTTTATCAAAATTTATCAATTTTTTTATTTTCACAATCCTATCACACACACACACAAATCATTTGTTATTGTCAATTATATTTTTATTTCAACTTTATAAACATGTCACATTAGTTTTCTTAATATATAACAAAACTATATTAAATATTTATCTCATTTTTTTTATTAATAGGTATCATATTTTTTTCTCTTTTATATTTATCCATTTTTATAATTTTATTATTTTTCTACAATCTTTCAAATTATTTGATATATTATAATTACACATTCTTTTAATGATAGTTTTTTTACTTTATTCACTTAGTTTTTATCACATAATAAAAAACTTCATCCTTATTTTTTCTATCATTGTTAATAAAAAATCTAAAACAACAAAAATTGATATTTTCAAAAGTATCTTCATCTAAATAAACATCATTAACATTTTATATGTAAAAATTGCTACACACATACTCTCCCAATATAGTTTATTTATTTGTTATTAATAAACTTAAGCAACAAGATCTTTCCTTAAAAAGTATTAAAACCCTAATGCAAATCGCCTCATTGATTTTCGTCTGAATTCTAATATGTTTTGACCATAACATTAACACCTCTAGTGCATTATCAATTTATATTTTATTTTAAATTTCAAGAAAAAAATTATGATGTAGCACAAAAAAAATAATGACAAATAATATATATAATCATCAATAAAAATAAAAAAATAACATGATCATTCTCAAATTTTATCACTGCTAGATTTCAATATGTCTAGGTGTATCACATCGAATGAATCCTTACTCATTCCACTTTGATAAATATATAGAAAGCTCTAATAACACAGGTTTCATTACTTTCAAAGAAAATCTTCTTTGAAATCTTGCGAACATTCAAACAAATATTAATAGAAGAACAAAAAAATTAGAATTAAATTATCTAAAAAAATAATTCAAGAAAAAAAAAAGATTCTCAATACAATTAGAAACAATAAAATATGTGCAAAAAACATATAATCAAGTTAGATATTATTATACCCAATAATTTTTGAGAGCTTGTTATTGACTAACACAATACTCAATGATTAAGAGAAAAAAATAGAATAAAGAAAATAAGCATCATTAATATAACTATTAGCTCATGTGTTGACAATCCAAAAGCCTAAAGTTAAAAAATGAGTCTCAAAATAACCACTTAAAGAAGGAAAAGTACTTGTTATTGCATTAGAGAAAAAAAAACTGTATACTTCTCTTGAGTAAAGCCATGTTTAATTTTTTGGCTGAATGCGGAAAGCAATTTACTTTCAGCATTCAGTCACCAGGTGTGTTTTTTTTTACTAGCATATCACTTAAATATTAAAAAAAAAAAGCTAAAAGGAAAAAGCCAAAAAAATTAGCCTTTTCTTTTTAGGAAAAGCTCTTCTCCCTATTATCTCTAGATTGAAAACCTATTCTCCCTCCCTTCTAATTCAAAAACGTCTTCTCCGTCCTTTCCCATTCGAAAATCTCTTCTTAAACTTCATTTTCTTGACTGAAACACAATGGAGCTACCCGACTATGTCGCTCATCCCTCTGCTCACTTGGCATTGGTTTCCACGACGACCCCAAATGTTTAGCACAAAATTAAACATGTAAATTATTCTTCATTTTTTCTCTCTATCTCTAGGTTAAAGTGTTCTAACTTCATCAATTCGTAGTACTAGCACAAGCTTGAGAAAGTACCTCCTCCTCCTCCTTTAGCCATGGCAGACTCTGAAATTCTGATTCAGTTTTTGTTTGATACCCTAGCCAGCCTATTCACGTCCAAATTCTCCCTCTGCTCTATTTATCTTCTCTTTACTAGGGTGAGATGATCATCGTATGGGGTTTCATTCTGTTCTCCTAAATTTGAACAAATTTTGGGTTTAAAGGTCTTTTTGTTTTCGAAAATTTTTCTTTTATAATGCTCATGAGATGTGGAGAGTGTTTTTTTTTTTGAAATTTTTTGGGTTATGGTTATTTGATTTTGTGATACGAGGAAAGAATTCCAATGATTTATTGGGTTATTTGTTTGTTAAATTAGGGCATGAATTTGCTTATTAAATCAATTATCCTATTAGTTCTCCCCTAAGATGGGTTTCCTTCAATTTTAGCATACCTTATCTTTCAAAGAAAACAGAATTATACTTGATGGTCAAAAAAATCAAGAGAGAATGAAACTATCAACATTTGTAGAAACAAACAAGGCATGGAAAGAAAGGCAGGCACACAAGCATGGATGTTAGGAAAAAAATTAGCATAATAAAAAAGGGACATGAGAACAAGCATGGAAAAAAATCCAGGCACTGCACTAGACTATTAGAGGAAGAATCTTAACAAATATTTATTTGAGAAGAAAGAAGTTTAGTAATTTTCATGTTATAACCAGTAAGAAAGTGTTCTTAAAGTATTAGTAATTTTTTTTTATGAATTTCTCTTTAACATTCAAAATTGAAATTTGCATTTCTATTTATTAGAATAATTGACTATACAACTTTTTTTTGATTATTAATATTTTTATCCATTGTATTTTTAATGGATAAAACATAAAATATTATGAACAAAGATACATGATGACATAACAGTACTTGCTCCATCTCAAAATGACCATTGACCACATCACAATACTGAGCATCATTATTCATCACCTAACAAAATTTCCTAGGAAAAATAATGATAGCTTCACACTGCACTATGATAATAATACTTTATAAAGTAGCAGCTTGTCAACTTGAGTAGGTGAGTCTGCTATAAAAATTATACAACAATCTTTTAGTTTTCTAAAGGATTTAACTTTTAAGAAGGAAAAGCTAGTGAAATGCAAAAATTAAAATGTAATCTTTTTTAATTATGTGGCTCTTTATTGAATTTGTAGTTTCAAGTGTTTAATTTATTATCCAAGTTTTTGCAAATTCTTCAGTATTATATTATTTCTATAATAATTATCTTACTTTTGAAATAATGTTTTCTCCATCTTCAATGATTTTTATAACAGTTTCATCTCTCATGCTCCTTAATTCATTAATGGACTACGTATTTATTTGGAATTATTTTCATTATAGGTAGAAAAATACCATCTCTTTTCCATTTTATGTACTTGGTATGATAATCCAAATAACTCTTAAATAATCATTGATTTTTGTTAGTTTTTATATAGTATTAAGGCAAATTATTGAAACTAGTAGGGCAAATTGGACTGACCCTGCCCAAAAAAACACTTTATTGATCTTTGTCTTAAAGAAATAAATAGAGGCTTTAGATTGGGTGGAAGTTTAAAGTCTCGTGATTGGTCTCGAATTGGTGAAAATTTTGAGAAATTACTTGGAAAATACTACACATCGAAACAACTAAAGAATGAGTGAGATTATATGAAAAGACAATATCTCATTTGAAATAAAATATTAAATGTGACTGGACATGGTTACAACTCTGTAACCAAAACTTTTGATTGGCTAGATGAGAAATGGGTCGAATATTTGCAAATAGTTTTTTTACAAAGTTAAGTGAATCTCTAAAAGAAATGTCTTATATATATATGCATGACTAGTTTATTTTTTTTCTTGTTTAATGAAATATCAAAAAGCTAAATAATTTTGTTATAGATCGTTACCAAATATAGAAGAATTAGAGATATTGTTTGGAGGAGTATTAGCTACTATATCTAAAAAGTGGAGTTCGAGAGGAATGATAGTTTCTGGGCCTAAGGAATCAACAACACATTCTACATCTATGCCTAGTGAAACTCCAATTAGTTTGGAAGAAGATGATAATTTGTCAATATATACTAGTGAAGAAGTACAATATTCAAAGAAAATATTGAAGAAAGGAAAAAAAGAGTAAACTCAAGAAGAAATGAATAAAATAATGAATGTTTTAGATAATTTTGAAGGACCCTCAGTGAAAGAATATATGAATATTATGAAGAAACTCACAACTTATGAGGATCCTTTGTATTATGTTGCAATTAAAGTATTTTGCAAGAAGAAAAAGTATAGAGAGGTGCGGGTTGAAATGGTGAGTGAACAAGAGCGAATGAGATGGCTTCAAAGCTTGAAAAAATGACTTTAAATATAATTTTTTGGATTTGTGTGATACATAGACCATATTTTGCATAGATGATTGTACCATGGTACTTTGATTGACTTATTTTTATATACTTTCTGCATTTTAATTTTTCTAATTATAAGACTTGTTATCTACATTTTTGTAAGAAAGTTCATAAAAATATTAATTTATATATGTGAAATAGGTATGATGTGATGACACCATAATGCAATGGTATTATTCATTATACATTGTTATAACAATTTTATTTAGATTTTATTTCACAAAAATTATGGTTTTTTAAAATACATGTTCATATGGAGAATCCTTTACATCAATCAGATATAAAATCAAAAGTGAAAAGAGTTTAAAAAAATGATTTATTGTGTTATTGCTCCGTATATTAAGAGACTCCTCCATTGATAAATAATGAGTTTCTACATCATTACCTATAGGGTTACTTTTCATTAAAGATGTTTTAAATGGCTCATCTAGTATATGTTATGAACTAATACAAATAGAAAATCATGGATTTATTTCTTTATGTCACATGTTTAGAGAAAGAAGATGGCTTATTGACAATAAACATTTGAGTGTTGAAGAAAAAATGGTCATATTCTTAATGACTATAAGTCATAATCTTCGAAACTAATTATTAAAGAATAGATTTTAATACTCAGGCCAAACAATTCATAAATACTTCCATGAGGTTTTAGCGGCTATGGTGAGCTCCTTAAGAAAAATGATTACTTCTCCATCATTAAATGATAATTCAAATGGTATCTATAATCATCAGTCAAGAGAAATTTTTAAGGTATAATACTTTTTATGAGTAATTATTTTCATCATATTTTTATTATTCTAATATAAAAATAAATATCTATATTGGTAAAAATTATTTTTTGTAGGGTGCTATTGGTGCAATTGATGAAAACTTATCCATGCATGCATTCCCATTGGACAATAAGTATCATTTTTAGGTGGTGGGAGAGGAAAATATTTTCAAAATGTTATGACAATTTGTGATTTTGGTATGAACTTTAAGTATGTAGTTGTTGGATGAGATGGAATGACTCGTGATTCAAGAGTTTTGATGGAAACTATTCGTAACCTACAAAATAATTTTCTCATGCCCCCGCTAGGTAAATAATCTTGCTTTATTTTATTTATTGTTATTTTTATTTAATAACATGATAATATACTAAATTCTCTTTTTTAGAAAATTATTATTTAGCAGATGCAGCATTTATACACACTAGAGGTTTTATGACACCATATCATAATGTATGTTATTGGTTGAGTGATTTTCGTAGTAATGGTAAAATTGTAGGAAGAAAGGAGATATTCAACTTATGTCATATACGATTAAGAAATATCATTGAACGTGCATTTTGTGTTGTTAAGGCACGTTTTCAAATATTGAAGAAAATAGCACCTTATTCATATGCTACACAAACAAAATTAGTCATGCTATATTTCTCCATTCACAATTTTCTTCAACAAGTTACAGTTGTAGATAAATTATTTTTTGAATATGACACTGAATAGGAATTGGAAAGTGATAATGACAACCAATGTATAAAATGAGATATCAAATACTAGTATCAAATGTTTGTCATTTTAGCTTTTTATCATGGTGTGAAATGTGATGTTAAATATTAGTATCAAATATTATGGCTTTAGATATTTAAAAATTTGTGTTTAAATTTTCATGTTTTTCTTTAAATATATATGAATATCCATTTTAATTAAAAAAGTTTTTATTTAATTACTGTTTATGGTTTTAGTTTTTATAATGGTTATGAAATGAGATATTAAATATTGACATTGAATGTGATATCTTTAGATATTTGAAAATATGTAGTTAAATTTTTTTTAAATATTAGGCTATTAAGATGTTAATTATTAGTATGTAAAAAACAAACAACTTAATCCTTGATAGAGATAAAATATTAAAAAAACAAATAACTTAATAATTAATACTATTAAGTACCATTTAGTATTAAACTCAAAAAAAGTTATATTCAGCATTAAGTAAAAAAAAATAAACACCACCTAAGTGTTATAATAGATGAGTTATGTCAGGACCACTTGATGACTTCAATAATCAATCTACCTTCCTCAACATTCTATAATATTCTCAGCCACCTCCTTAGAAATAAGTATCAACACCTTTCTTTGGCATGCCACTTCTCTCTATAATATATCTACTATATAAAGAAACTCATATGTTTGAATATTGGCATTATATCACAATTCTCCCAATTAACATTAATAGTGAGCTAGTGTTAATCATGCACCAAAAATTTCCCCAATCTTTTCTTATGTGCTACTATGCAAAATCTTCCCTTATGAGCTTCTCCATAACACATCTATGTGCGAATGATGTGCACAATTTGTGCTACTATGCAAAGGTTTTTTTATGCATAGTAAAGAGCAAAAAACCTAAATGTATTTTCTACCCACCCCAATTGAGATAGCGTGCCTCATGTTTGGTGCATCTATTGTTTTATTGTGTGTGATCTCTATGTGCAATGGAGGAAGAAATGGAGAAGAACTTATTTGGAAAGGAATATGCATACATGCATTGTATGATTATTAAGCATTTATTCTCTCTCTAGAAGCACTAAGGTTTGCATCCATAGGGTTTCAAAGCACATATCAAGTATTATCATCCATAATAAAATAAAATAAAAACAAAAATGTACATAAAAAATAGGGTAAATTTAGAGTTTTGTATTGAACTAATTCATTTAAAATAAAAAATATAAGATTTAAGTCGAGTTTCAAAAATATGCCCAAACTAGTGCATCTGGAAACAATGTGGAAAAGCTGTCGTTGTGAATAGCGACTATTGCCGTGCTGTTTATGTTATAAATCATAAATAGGCATTGTGAATGTCGGCTATTGAAAATACTCTTATCGCTATCTCAGCTCACCCCTCGCCCCTCGCTCCTTTGTGGAGCTCACTGGAGCTCCATCGTGGAGCTCCAGTGAGCTCAATGTGGAGCCCAACGGAGCTCCTCAAGCTCAATAAAGAAGCTCGCTTGAGCTCCTTCATGGAGCTCGTGGAGCTCCGTCGAGCTCAAAGTGGAGCTCGCTGGAGCTCGAGGAACTCTAGTGAGCTCCTTCACGGAGCTTCGTCGAGCTCTACGTCAAGCTCTAGTGAGCTCTAGTGAGCTTCACGAAGGAGCAAGGGGGCGAGGGACGAGCTGAGATAACAATAAGGATGTTTTCAATAGCCGGCATTCACAACACCGGCTCTTGATTTTAAAATATAAACAGCGTGGCAATGGCCGTCATTCACAATGACGGCTGTGCCATGTTGTTTCCAGACGTACTAGTTTGGATATATTTTTGAAACTCGACTTAACTTTTAGATTTTTTATTTTAAATGAATTAATTCCATACAAAACTCCTAAATTTACAACAATATTGCTAAAGGTTCTATTAAGTGTTTGAGTATCATTGAACAATTGCTTTTTCATTTTGACTTGGTTATTCATCTCAAATCATCTCAAGTTTCAACTCAACTAGATCCTTAAACATTTGAATAAATCAGATCAAATAAATCACTACTCACATAATTCTAATTGACAAGATATAAAAGTTTGGTATTATTTCCCCGTCAATGACACTCAAAAATACCTATTATGACTCATAATATTAACACTCATGCATATTAACACTTGACTATAGTAATATTTTTCTTGGTACGTATTTCATATTTCTCAAGTATT
Source organism: Sapria himalayana (assembly GCA_029783825.1). Lineage (NCBI taxonomy): Eukaryota > Viridiplantae > Streptophyta > Magnoliopsida > Malpighiales > Rafflesiaceae > Sapria > Sapria himalayana. The sequence continues at coordinate 778,203 of JAREIK010016554.1, read as the reverse complement.
TTACTATTAGTCATAGTAATATTTAGAAAACAATCATAAAATATAATAAAAAATAAGTGATTATTTGTGATGTCACGATTTACTCTCCAGTTGATTACTTAGGAGTCAAAAAAAATGTTATGGGAGTAGTGATACCTATAAAATGAGAAGTTTCTATTATTAAATTTTTAATGAGAAATTCTACATATTCCTCTCTAATAAGGGTTAGAGTGAGGGATCATTGTAAGATCAATTAAATAGAACAAATAATCAATCTATTTTTTTCAATGTCAACAATTCTTCTACTCTTCACTATGAAAATAACTCATAAAAAGTTTTTCTTGTATGCCTACTATTATTATAGTGTGAATTTTACTAAGGATCTCTTGTCTCTACCTCAATCATTACTACAATTGGTACTCCCATTTGTCTAAGGTAAGCAATATAAGATGTCTTTCTTTACTCTATCTGAATAAATATTACATTGTCTAATATTAAATTTATGATATGTGAGAAAACATACAATCACCAAGATCTAACTCCAAAACCACACAAATTATCAGAAAGAAAATATAATTAAGTAGCTAATCTCTCTATCTTGTCCCAACAATCAAGTCTAGCTCTACTAGCAATAAAAACAAAAACTATATGAACAAAGTAAAATGAATTATAATATACTACGTCTCTCTAAGTTCCTCTAGTCAATCAAATTAATTAAATTTTATATCATATATCTAAGTAAATCAAAATAGATATAAAGATACTACAAACTCATAACATCTTGTAGATAGTGTTAGATATACAAAAAGTACAATGATAATGTCTTATTATTTCCATATAACTCTATTATATAAAAGAAAAACCAAAAAAAAAATACATATACTACACCTTACAAAATTAAACATCACCTAAAACAATACTTTCACAATTTTGCTATTTCATTATTCACCAAGTGACATATAGTAAATTAGCCTTAAATTTATATAAAATTATAATTTACAAACATAATATTTGAATTTGAGTTTTCGAAAATTAAAGGCAATCAAATAGAAAATATTACATATATGATCAACCAACAAGAGAATTATATCAAGCATGATCAAACCCATAGGCACAACCTAGGCATGACCCAAGCATGATTTGTCACTCATATCAAATTTGACTAAGGGGGTCGACGATTCGGGTCATACCGTGCTGCACGGCACCATAACACATGGATTGTGTCATGTGCTAGGTTGAGCTACATCCTATTTGTCACATCTAAATGTGAATCAATCTTCAAATTTCAGCACATATTTGACATATGTGCATTACATATGAATAACTTACCAACAAGCTTAATGTCTTTATTCTCTACCAACCATTTTGCACCATCCGTCATGAACCTAATGTAGCTCTATCAAATTGTTTTTTGGGATTAATTATTTTGTTCATATTTTGTCTGTAATATAGGATATGATGATACATAAAACATTGAGATATGACTTTATTGATTACTCTAGTACTCAAAAAAAAAAATACAAACATTTTTCATCTAAGCTGAATAAAATTAGTGAGCAAGAATTATCTTTTTTAGGATGGTTGACCGTTGACTCATTATTTATAGATTCTCGACTTGGTCACCTCATTAATTGTTAAACTAAGAATATTATACCATAGTATTAAAGATATATCTACACTAAAGTGTAATGCATATCAATTAGGAAAGTAAACCAGTATTTTTTATCTTGCCCATGAGAGTCAGATTGATATGAATAATAACTAATTCAATTTGATATGCTCAAACTCATAAAGAGCTAGTAGAGATGAGACCCATGAAAAAATTAATGTTGATATTTTATTACTTTTTTTCTCTAAATTATTTTTTTTATTTGTATTATATTTCATAAAATAATAAAAAAAATACACTAATAAAACTATTAAATAATAATAATAATATATCAAGATGTATTTAAGGTTGTTTCACACCTACTACACAAATCACGAGATTGTACACCAAGTTTTCTATGATGGCAAACCTACATAAAATAGGATTATAGGAAAGAAAATTTTATATTTGACTAAAATAACTCGAATACTCCTCATTAATATGAGTGTTCCAGAGCATCATTAAGAATATATAATATCAACCACAAAATACTTCATCAACTAGATATCTTTTATTCGTTCTAATCAGGTGTCCTTTCAGATTATATATCTCAGAGAAAAATTATAACATGTTTCCCATATTTTTTGGTATTAATTATTTTGTTCATAATTTGTCTATTAAGATAGGAAAAGATGATACATAAAGCTTTGAGATATGACTTTATTGATTACTCTAGTACTAAAAAAGAATACAAAAAATTATCATCTAAGTTGAATAATATATTAATGAGCACAAATTTTTCATTTTTTATAGAGGTGTCAAATGGGATGTGCCATGCCGGCACGTCTCATATTTTCAAGGCATGGTAGTGCCATTGCGCCATGATAGGCACGACACGGTGGCTCAGTCCGCCGACCTAGCATGACATGGTGGCATGACCGATTCCATGACATTATTGGACCATGCCAAAGGTGCATGCGAAAGAAACTCATTGCGAGAAAATGTAATAGGTGGCTGGCTTACATGGTCATTCAATTACAATTGGCCACATGTCGATTATTTTAAAATAATTAGACTGATCCGTGACAAGGCAGAGTAATTTTTTAGACCACCCCTTCATTAGCATGAGGTCAAGGTCTAAGTGTTTAAAAATAAATCAGACTTCCAGGTTGACTGCCCGTCATGCCTGATGTGGCCCTTTCTAGCAGTCACTCGGGCTAGTTCATCATGCCACTGGGCAAGACACATGGGTCTTGCTTGGTCCAGCATGAGGCATGACACTTGCTAGCCCAGCATGGCATGATTTGTGCCATGGGGCGGCATGTCCCAGCATGGCCCGACATGAGGAATTGTTTTGGACCATACTGTGATGGGCCAAGCACTACTATATTTGGCTGGGCCACGAGCCATTCCTGGTTTGTAGAGCCAGTTTGAATCCTCTACCTTTTTAGGATGGCTGACTCATTATTTAATGACTTGGTCACCTCATCAATTAGTAAGCTGAAAATATTATATCATAGTATTAAAGATATATCCATACTAAAGTGTGAGACATATCAATTATGAAAGTATACAAAAGTTTTTTATCTTGCTTATCAGAGTCAAACTGATATGAATAATAACTTGTTCAATTTGATATACTCAGACTCATAAAAACCTACTAGTGATGAGACCCATGAAGAATTTTGATGTTTTATTACTTTTTTTTGTTAATTATCCATGATTTTCATATTTGTTTCTTTTTCACTCTAAATTATTTTTTTAACATATTTCATAAAATAATAAAAAAAATAAATTAATATAATTATAAAAAATAAAAAATAATATCTTAAAATATATATATCAGATAGATTCACACCTATTATACAAATCATGAAATTATACACCAAATTTTCTATGATAGCAGACCTACACAAAATAAGATTGCAGAAAAGAAAAATATATAGTTGACTAGAATAACTTGAATACTCCTCTTTAATGAGTGTTCCGAAACATCATTAAGAAAATATAATATTAACCACATAATACTTCATCAACTAGATATCTTTTGTTCTTTCTATTCAAGTTCCCCTTCAGATTATGCATCTCAGAGAGAGATTATTAACATGTTTCACATATTTTTTTGGGATTAATTGTTACTAGAAATTGTAATACTTGTTTGGTTAGTTTAGTAAGAACCCATAGAGAATTTCTATGAGTGAAAAAAAAAGGCAAGAGGAGTGGGCACATATGTCTGCATTTTTTGGAAAAAGTAAGAATGAAAAATTGAGTGAGTTAATCTTTGAGTGAAACACATGAGTGAAAGTAAGAAGGTTCTTTCATTCGTATTTCTAACTTAGTTATTCAACATACATGTCAAACAACAAGGATAACTAAACTTTTAGATCATGTTTTTCAACAAGTATGTCAGGCGAGGTTGATCCAAAGTTTCTTATTAAAGAATTAATGAATGAGATGAAGAGAATGTTAAAAAAAAAAGAGATGGAGCAAGTTTATGAACAATTAGATCATGAAGAAACTTCACATATGGAGCAACCACAATGCATTGCTGATATGCCTATTAGAGAAAGAATTCAACCTATGAAAAATGAAGCGTATTATAGGGATGGTTTTGATCATGGAGATAGTGGGGATTACTAGTAGGAGATATGGTGGCCAAATTAGAGAAACTAGGAATTGAGAAGATAATAAGTTGGGTAGTGTTAAAATGAAGATTTCATCATTTAAATACAGAAATACTTTTGAAGCTTACCGTAGGTAGGAGGAAATGAAAACCATGAAGAGGAGATGCTTTTTTAAGCCATTTATATTGGGTGTTATGTTATATTAGAACTTACAATATCTTATACAAGATAATCAAAGTATGGAAGATTATTACAGGGAGATGAAAATCATTATAATTTGATCAAACATAGAAGAGGACCGAGAGATAGCCATTTATACTAGGTGTTATGTTATACTAGAACTTACAAAATCTTGCACAAGGTAATCAAAGTGTGGAAGATTATTATAGGGAGATGAAAGATCCTTATGATTTGATCAAACATAGAAGAGGACTGAGAGGCTACTATGGCTAGGTTAGTTGTCTTGTATTTGGAAATTACAAAATTGGTGAAATTACATCATTATGTGGAATTGAAAGAAATGATGTGCATGACTATCAAAATTAAGAACCAACTCAAGAGGAGAGCCATCAATACACAACAAAACTCTAGCTGGAGGTTCAAAATGGAGAGTGACTTTTTTTGAAGGTTGAGGAGATCAGGAGATGCTAGTCATAACAAACCTAAATATGAGAAAAAGCAAAAAATGATCAACCATGAAATTCAAGCTAAAATCAACTCTCCCACCACTTGAAATCATGATATTAAATATTTTGAATGCCAAGTCTTGGGTCACATAACTAGCCAATATTCATAAAAGAGTTATGGTATTGCGAGATGAATATAAGATTGAATATGGAAATTATGATGATATCAAATTCATGCCACCAATAAAGGACATGAATGATAAAGAATATACTATTCATAATTAACTATTAGTTACTAGAAGGGCTCTAAGTGTGCAGATCAAAGATTATGAAAAAATACAACGAGGAAATATCTTTCCTACTAGATGTCATGAGAAAAACATGGTATGTTACATGCTTATTGATGAAGATAGTTGTACTTATATTGTTAAGTACTACTATGGTAGACGAATTAGGATTTCCAACTATTATACATCATCATCCTTACAAGTTGCATTGGATTAATGGTGGTAGTGAAATAACAGTGAATAAACATATATTAGTTCCTTTTTGTATTAGAACATATGAAGATAAATGTTTGTATGATATTGTTCCAATACAAGCTGCCCACTTGTTAAGCTGACCAGGCCAATTTGATCTACATGTTATGATGACTCCACCAACAAATACTCATTTGCGCATAATCAAATAACAATCACTTTAGCTTTTTTGACATCAACAAAACAAGTTTATAATAATCAAGTGAGGTTGCAAAGAAAAAGTGATCAAAAGAAAGAGAGTGAAAAAAATAAAATGATAGAAAACCAGATAAAAAAATGGGAGAAGCTGAGAAAATTGAAAGAGAAAACAAGTGAGTTGATTCTACCATTAAAAGAAAAACAAATTTCTAAGCAAAAGCAAGTGACATAAAAAAGAGATTTTTAAATTAGTCATTATCTATACTTTTGTAAAAAAGATTTTTTTTAACACTAACCAACTTGACACATCCACGCCACAATCTATTATTTCTCTTTTCCAAGAGTTTGATGATGTTTTCTCGAGGAGATTCCACATGGTTAACCTCTTATTTGAAGAATTGAACATTATATTGATGCATCTAGCATATCAAAGAAATCATGAAGAATCAAATGAACTACAAATTAATGTTAGTGAATTGATGGAGAAGGGTATTGTAAGAGTAAACATGAGTTAATGCATTGTTTAAATGATTTTCATTCCAAAGAAGGATGAGCAATGGAAGGTATGTGTTGATTGCCTAGACATAAACAATATATAATACACTATTGGCATCTTATTCTTCGCTTAGATAATATGTTAGATGAGTTTCATGGTACTCTTTAATTATTTTAGCTGCTTTTGCTTTAGGTAAGGGAATGCAATGAAAAATATTTTTTTTTCCACATTTGAAACATCTTGAAATCACCAATATTGATAATCCCATATGAAAATTCTATGCTTATTATATTACAAAAAATTAAGACAGAAAATCTCCTATCGAAATCTTATATATTTATGACGACTCAGATTTTGCACTCATCTATGCACAAGATGGATATAATCCTCTCTCGAGAGATATCAATCTAAATCTTTTAAATCAACTACATTGTTACTCACTAATTATTGTGATTTTGTTTTGTTGCATAATTCTATTAGTTAGGCAATTTCCTAAAAGCTTATTGGTGAGGGTATATCATCAAGAAAGAAAAAGATTTGCAAGTATAATGGGTCAATCAACTGCGAGATAACTCAATTTTAGTAAAAATAGATATTTAGGATTATGATATCAATCATATATTAATGAATTTATTCATTTAATTTATGTGATATATATTCAAATATTTCGAATTCTTTTATTTTTGATTATAGAATAAATATTGAGTTGTTATATAATGATTTTTTTCCCTAATGAACATACAAGATAATTATTATCATTGAGCTTGCCCTTTGTACATCACCACCTAGACAATAAAGTATCTCTATATTCGAGAGTCATTAATAATCTTATATATTTTAGGCAACTCATCAACTATTCATGATGGTTGCTTCATATGTAAAATATTATTTTCTGGCCTCAAGTATCATAAAAATCAAGAATCGATGTGGTTTGTAAGTACTTGCACTTTTGGTTTCATGAGCAACATACTCACACAATTAACATATACTTTCATCAAGTTTTACTAGTAGGAACCATATGAGTAAAAGCAACTCAAAGAATTATTACCACCTTATGAGTCATAATAATTCATGCATATCTCAAGGTTTACCTATTAATATTTTGCTTGATGATGATATGACTAACACACTTAAAATAAAATCCTTAAGAGGACATTCTATATAATGACTAATATTCACCTTAATCTAGAACCAATTCTTCTAATACATATACAATAGATTGACATATAAAATTATTCATGCTTACGCCTTAGTATGTATATTCATAATGATTTTTTTTCCTAAATTTTAAGGTTTAATATATTGGTTTATCTCATGTATCATAGTCAAGAAGGCTATCACTTTTTATACCATATGCATAAGTGATCCTCAAGATTTACCTATCACCATCCACCATAACAACTCACACAAACCCATTAATAGTCAAATCTTTAATTCAAGTTCTATTTAATCATTCATCCATCAATTATCATAACACAACATAAATAAAATATATTCATTAATATAAAAACCTTTTATATATCATACAAATAAAAGTTACACAAAGCCTAGACCACATACTATTTTAATATAAATTCTCTAATCTACCCTAGATAGTGAGGGTTTGAAAGTCGTGCCACCAACTCTAATGTTTAGTTTATGTCTTGCATCCCTTTCTTGTATCCTAGAGATGGGATTCAATGTCGTGACTTTAGAAAGTAGATGCAACTCAGAAATGTATCTTAATCTTACTATAACACAAAGTTGTAGCATTGACAGTATCCATGATTTGGCTTAATGTCTCAAAAACACAAAGTCATAGTGTTGAGAATAATTGTGACTTCAGTGCCTAGCTCTCTCATTCATCATATGGCTATTGTGATAGGAATGGCTATGACATTAGGAATAGTCTCTCGTGTGTATAATATGATTGTAGTGCTAGGAATGATTGCGACTTTGGCTTTGGTCTTTCTCAAATCTTAATCATCGTATAGCCATGATGCTAGTAAATATCGTGACATAAAAAAAGGTCTTGCTTATGTCTAAAGTGTTTGCAACCTTGGGAATGGTCATGATACTGGCATTGACTTTTCTCATATATCCTATAGTTGCGTCGCTACAAAAAGGCAGAGACACTCTACCTTCTCTTGAGAATAAGAATCGTGGCTTTGGAGAAAAGTCGTACTCAAGTAATGTCATCTATAATATTTCATGTCCAAAAGTCACAGCATTGAATAATTACTATGGAATTGGCATAAATTATCACTATGGCATTGGCACAAATAATTTTGACTATATAACTTTCTACAGCCCTAAAAGGTATGGCTTTGTAAAAAAGTCATGACTTTGACATTAGACTTTAAAGCTTTATTAAAGATAAAGTCATTGTATTAGGATTTAATCGCGACTTTTAGTATATGTGGAGTACTTGATTATTATGATGTAAAATTAATATCACAGTCATTAATTATTATAAGATAAATATGGTTGCGACTCCATAATAATATCATAGATACAAAGAATTTATTACAAAGTTGAAGGATTATGATCATGAGGTGTTAGAGTCATGACATACAAAAATTTTTATAACCGATTAGGCACACTTTTGATCAAGAATGAATATCAAAACTATATTATGCTTCATAATCTACCCATTAACCAAACATCTCCAAAACCCTATCAATTTTATGATAATTCATCAAAATCTACCACAATTCTAAAGTCATGAAATTGATCTATTTATGTCTCATTCACATATTTACACATCATCTAAAATACCAAAATACTTAAGAATGTTCAGTAATTTAAACACTAAAACTAGTAAACTTAAATATCAATTTTACTTCTAGATCTATACATTAGTGGTCTCGAAATAGGAAAAAAGATCTGATGTTTTTGCTAGCCCTTCATGCTCTTTTCTTATCTTTCATATGCTTGCAAAGTCATTGATCCTACTGCTTTGCATTCTTTTTAGACCAAAAATGTTTACATATGGTACAAATATTTGCTATCATCTATTTGCACATTGACTTTCATAACTTGTTTGAAATATGTCCCAGATTCCTTGCTATCATCTCTTACATATGTACAAATCTAATACAATTTCTAAATTTGGTTATATATTCTCCTTCCATCATGCTTGCAACATGTGAATAATTTTATAACTTTTTTCTTTTTAAATTTTGTTTTAAGCAAAACACTTTCAAAATATATTGAAATATTATGATAATGTCTCCAAATCAAAACTAACTACTATTGATTCCCATCATGTTCTCGTGCCTTCATATAGCTTATATGTTACAAAGTTAATATGATGGTCATTAGTTAAATACATACACTCAATTTATTTTTCAATTTATTTGACCCAATATTATGAATCTTCGTTACCAATAATTACCTAGGATTATGCTTTTTAAGTCTTTCTAAAATATAATCACTATAGTCTATTATTGTATGCTATCACTCTAATGTGAGAGGTTCCTTTAACTTGTTCTATTAATCTATCAACTATTTCCTAGCTTGTTATAAACCAATAAAAATAAATTCATTGCTAATTGCATCATCTCTTGCATGGTGATGTGATCTTATTCTCTTGTTCTAATTGATTTATCTCTTGTTTGACTAGTTGGCGCTCTTCTGGCTACCATTTGTGTTACTATCTTATTCAACTCAATGTTTTTGGTACCACCAAGAAACATAACAATTGGTGAACACTTCCACCAATATTTCATAATATTTCTTGATTTTTTTCTTGTCCTACTATTTCTTAATTCTCATTTTCTTTCCATACTATTGTCACATTTTGCAAAAGTAACATTTACAATTAATTGCAAATAATGATATTTTTATATAAGAGGTGGAGATCATACCAAGTGCACAAGGCTCTCACTTTAACAAGAAATCTGAAAGAAGTTAACATCACGATAGTCTTGCCTCTAAAAATTAGTGATGTTGCATTTGATATGTCTAGAACCCAAGACCTACTACCCTTGCACATAGGCACTTGTCATCATACAAAGGCATGACCATCAATGAGTCTTACTCCTGAAAATCAGAGAAGTTGCAACTACTGAGTCTTAAACCCAATATCTACTGCCCTCACACAAAGACACTTGTCATCGCACCAAGTCATAATCTATAATAATATTTTTTATATAAATTATCAAATACACTTTATGTCGAATAAATGATACTAAAAAGAGCACATACTAGTTCTAGCAATGACATCTAGCAAGTTTACACTTTCCCAATAATTCCATGACAAGCAATGTCCTTAAATGAAGATTCACTTCCATGTTTTTCAACACAATATAATAATAAATTTTATGTTTATTATTATATAATTCATTGAAATACGAATCTTTAAAAAATTTCTCATTTATTATTAAAGATTTAATAATAATTTTAGGTGACTAATATAAATATGTTTTTACAAATAATAAATTATTCATGAGTAGAATTTTAACCATATCTTAATTGTAGAGTTTTATCTTTTTTTTTTTTGAGAATTGAGATGATCCTAACCCTCGATATAATTGTGTTTTGTATTGGCATGTAAAAAGATGTGAAAATATTTTTCCCACTGAATTGAAGTCCATCGATTGAAATAAAGCTCAATTATAAGTCATTTCTCAATAATTATATCTAATTTACTTCTTACCTATATAATATTTTCATATAAAATATATATGATAAAATAAATGCTATTGAAAAAACAATTTCAAAAAGTCATGAACTTTTCAAAGTGAACAATTCAAAATAAGGTCACATGATTTGCTACTTTCAAATAGTTAAAAATCCCTAATTATAAAGAGTTTCCAAGTGAAAAAAATTATTTTAGGAAGGCTTGGATGACCAATACAATGAGAACCAATTAGAGATATGACTTACCCCCTTAGGTACCTTTGATATATGAGCTATTGCACTTCCCTCTCATGCCATCAAGGATTAGCAAAGAACTCTAGGTGCAACACTTCTTTAGAACCCTACATTTTGTCCTGATTATGAACTTCAAGATTTTCATTACTAGATTCTTAGCAAAACATGTAATAACCATACACACATCAAATACCAACAACATGATAGTCTGATTGATAATGAGAAATTGATGCTCTTACCCTATGATCTCAAGCTAGATCCGCGAGTATACCGGATATGCTCTCCATGATATATATTAGTTGAATTTATCATGTTAATACAGAACCTTGCATGCTCTGACCTTGAGATCCCGAGACCCATATATAAGTTGAGAAATAATATGAGATTGGTTTGGAGCATATCAAAAAATATGCTCAAGATCCTTATTCAAACCTTAGTTTGACATCCATACTAGTTTAACAGTCACATCAAAATGGTGGCTCCTCATGAGCATTTCATCATCAAATACTCAATCAAAGAGACTAAATTGTGTGTGTGTGTGTGTGTGATAGAGAGATATATATATATATATATACATAAAACACACCAATCCTTATATTTTGAAAAAATAACTATTGGAAATGTCATGCCACATCATTATAATTTTAAACAAAAATAATTATTCGACTATATATATGTGACCTTGTTAAATCAAAAAAAAAAAAACTCCAGAAATAATAAAAGCGTGAGAAGGCTTACAAAAAAAAATATGGCATGAATAAATTTGAAAATACATACATAACAGTCAAAAACAAAATCACAAATGAATAATATATGTGACCTTGTTAAATCAAAAAAAAAAAAAAAAGCAAAAAAAAAAAAAACAAATGGGTTTCAAATTAGAAAATATTTATAAAAAAAATTATAGAAAACATGAAAATAAAGCAACCAAACTATAATCCACTAGTTGAATAATTTACAGGTGAGCGGATAACATGGCCATTTCTTTGGGCAGCTGCAAAAAGGCTCAAAATGGCAGCAGGAACTAGGACATGCAACAATGGCAGAAACAAAACAATAATAAAAAATGTATAACTTTGCTATCTAAGGCTTTATGCCGTGGCAGTCTTGCTGTTTTCTTCATCCAGCAGTACAACATCACCCACCATGTCAAAAAGATCCTCCAGCCGATCCACCCCAAACCGCCGCTGGCGGTCTAGCGGTTTCTTGTATCGTTGCTGATACAGGTCCTCGAACCTAACAAGGAAGATCCCATATGGGTAGCTCACCATGATCTCCTGCAACTCCTGCTTGAACTGCTCCAAGTTGCTCATCCCTCTGGATTCCAGGATCACCACTCTTTCTTCCTCACACACTGTTCTTGTGCCTGCTCTTTCATTTTGCAGAGGTACAGGTGGTGGCGAAAGCGAGCTCAGATCCACAGGGCTCTGAGTTTTGAGGCTTACAACTTTCTTTACCCCCCTTCCTTCCACCCTGACTACATCACTCATCTTCTTAAAAAGATTCGCCAGTTTGGGCGCCGCAAATTCGGCCATCTGCAGAGGCTGCCCATACATCTGATGATAATCTTGATGAATTTGGCTGACAGGTAAGCAACCACCAGAAAGTTGCAGCAGCTTGACGATTCGCGCCTTCAGGCCGTCGTCTGCACCCCCAGATGCACGATTCTTCGTGTTTAGCTTCGCGTCAATCACAGACATTTCTGACCGCGTCGCCACGTGGAAATCTCTTGGGCCGCAGAAATTGGAGCAATTCGTGGCGATTTCCGGTTCCTTCTCTCCGCAGGCAAGCACGCGAGCCTTGGATACTGGAACAAAGCCCTCCCCGCGAGCAAGACTGGGCCAGTCCCACACAAAATTTCCAGCATTGCAGAGAGCAGAGGAAACGGGGATGCCGGAAGGGATGACGGTTATTACGGTGTATCCTCGTTGGCCGAGGATGTGCAGCGCAGGAGCGAAATCCACGTCTCCAGAGATAAGTACCAGAGAAGATGGCGGTGGGTTGTCGAGAGCGAACAGAAACATGTCCACTAGGATTGCCTTGTCGGCAGCATCTTTTCTGCCATTTGGAACATCGATGAGTTTGATGCCAGTTCTCTGGCAACCTTCTCTGAGTCTCCTGGAGAAAGAACTAGAATCCCCGTATGCGCAAAACACCATGACTGCTCCATTGATTACGGGGTGAACCCGCAAGGCCATCCGGATATTTCCAGCAACATCTTCGGGACGAGTGCCAGTTGGGACACTGCAGTTTTCAATGTCCCAGAGGATAGCAATTGGACCTGATGACATGTCGCGGCTACTCCGTTTCAATGGAGATTGAACTGCCAATAGCACGCTCGGATCAGCCATAATGATTCTTTCCTAGATAAAAAAATTTACAGGCAAGCAGCATCAACAGATACATCCAATTACCCAACGACACATACATAATGCAAGTAACATCCGCCAATGGCGGAATTATCAACTTCAAGATAAAACAAAAAATGCCGAAGAAAACATGGCACCCATCGCTGCCAGAGATGCTGCAGGGTGTACTAGACAAGCTAATCTGACACTCTTCTTCTTCTTCCCACACTTGACAAGAAGAGAGAAGCTACCATCCATATTCCCCTGACATACAGATCACATTTTCCACCAACAAAGGAGAGTTATTACACTTTGAACAATTGTATTGGAGAAGCCATATATTACTGCAATGGCAAGTGTAAGTAGTATTTCTAATTTTCATGGATAATACTATCGATATATTAAACTATCCCAAATCACATACTAAACAGAAGTCTTGTACATTGAGTGCGAATTTTTTTGAGTACTTGAGGCGAGTGAATGGATTAAATCACATGGCTATCATCAAAGATTTATTTTTTATTCACTTAGATAAGAGAAACCAACACACACACACATACATATTATGATAGTTTTATTGGTTAGCATCCTTTTATTATTTTCATAATTTTTTTTAATGAACTAAATTGTAAAAACACTTTTATATTTTATTCTACTTATAGATGATTCGGTGTATTGAGATTAACTTACACACAAAAGATCAAATTATTGGTACTCGTCGAATATAAATTTGTTATTTATAATCTAGATAAAATGAACACCCTATGGGTAAGATTATAGTACTAGATATCAGAGAGTCTATCTTGACTAAGATGAATAATAAAATTAAAAATTTCTAGTATTAGTACACTTGAGTATATTGAACGGAACCAATATAATGTAATTATTTTATACTGACTTATAAAATAAAATGTATCATAATTATTATAATCATTATTTCTTTTATTCTTGAGGTAGTTATTATTTACGTATGTTTGTTAATAGTTATTTTGAATATATAAAGGATAAAATTTAAAAATAGATTTGAAAACTATATGAATTAGATAACTTTCTGAATCATATAGTGAAATTAATTACTGATAGAATCTATGCCCTATCAAAAGAAATGATAATACCCAATTGAGAAAGTTTATAAAATTTAATATTGTCAAATTCTTGCAAGTAGATTTTAATCTGACAATTCAAATAAGTTAGTAAAAAATATCAAAAAAATAATTAGAGATTAATTAAATTAGGATTAACAATAATTCAATTCAATCAATGAGTATTTATAATCTTAATAAAGAGAATTTAATTTATGATAAGTAACAAAAGACATTGTATATTTTAAATAAATGAGAGAATATAATTATAATTTTATAGTGGTATAATTTATATTTAAAATAAATTATTATGTAAAATAATTTATATTGAAAGTCCAATATCTTATTCAGGTCGAGATCAGTTTAATAGCCTTATCCAAAAGTGATGAAAAAAGTCTTATAGTGTTTTTATTTAAAATATATGTATATACGTAATCAGAATAATTAATTTAATTAAAATCCAATTAATTTGATTTGACTATTAAATCAAATTAATTTTAATTACATTATATTAATTATAATTATGTATATTTATATATAAAATATATGAATTATGATTCTAAAATATTATGATAAACCAAATAGATTGATTTAAAATATAAATTAATGTTCAATTTTGATTTTAATAATATAAAGGATAAACATTAGTTCGACGATGGTAATCCACTACAGCATCATTGTCTTCATTGCATCATTCTAGAGCTGTGGACATATGAGAGAAGTCCATCTGACAACGCAAAACTTAAGGTAAGTTCCATCAACAAACTATTTGAAGCATTAGCAACGATATTGCTTGTGGATTGAGCTGAAAAAATTAAATTTCAAAATATCTTCCCCAATCACTCATTGTAATGACCCTACCATATATGAGTATCTATTAAAGATTTTTAGTAAATATAATACTCAAAATAAAATTTGTAGTATCATATTTGATAATGCTTCAAGTAATAGTGTTATCATTAACATATTTGTCAAAATCATTAAAGATGGACACTTAGTTAACATTTTTCATATTAAGTGTATATCTCACGTAATTGACCTGATAGTATAAATGAAAATAAAAATTATTTTTATCATATTAAAAAAAATAAAAAATTTACTAAAATATCATAAAATGTCTAATAGTTAATATGAGTTTTGCATTTTGTTTATTAGCAGGCATAAAAACCATAAATTTCAAACCGATATGAGACACCACTAAAATTTTACATATCTAATATTAGAGTTATGTGGTGACTACCAACAATAATATCCGACTACATCAATAGTAAGAGTAACAAATTTATTATTAATAATTTAGATTGGAAGACAATAATTTCATTTTTAAAATTCTTAAAGATTTTTTATAATATGACGAATATATTTTTGTTTGTATATACTCTCACCACTTATATTATACTTCCATACATATGCAATATTAATAGTATATTTAACATGAATAGAGGACACCATAATTTTACAATCATAGTTGTTGAGATGGAAATAAAATATTTTAAATATTGATTCTATATTTCATTTTTTTTATTGATTAGTTATATGTATGAATCTTAAGATTAAGACAACATAAATAAAAAATATATTAAGATATATATTTATTTCATTAATCAAGTAGACGAAGCTGAAGATTTGATTTATGAAAAATTAACTAATATGTTTATATTTTATAATATTTAATATGATTGTTATAGTAAGGCTCCAACTACGGACATAAAGACTATATCCAAAGATGATACATTTTCTATTTTGTTATTAAGGAGCAAAAGATAAGTATTCCATCAAATAATAGTAAGCTATCTCAATATTTCATAACTGATTACTATTTTATTCTATCAGATGATGATATTAATAATTTTAATATATTAGATTAATAAAAATCATATGAACGTACTTATCACGTACTAAGATAGCATGTGATATGATGACCTATTTGATGTCTAACATAACATCAGAGTTTACTTTTTCTATAATTATGAATATCATTTCGAATATAATATATATATTGTAATAAGATATCACAGAAATATTTGTAGGTTTGAAAAATTATAAAGATTCAAAGGTGATTATTCATAATAAAATAAAAAAACTACTAATTGATGATAACTCATACGATAATATTAAGAATATTAAGGCTATCGCTAGTATCAGAATCAAACATGATAATCCAAACCAGTCTACTGATACACTGAATATTGATTACCTTATTTGTCATGTCTCTCTCATATTTTAAATTTATATTTTTAAATGTATTTATTTTATGATATATATTTTTTAAATTTTAATGTTTTTAAATTTATATTTTGTTGTTATTTTTCATATGATGCCTATGCCACGATGTACGAAAACATAACACATGTACATTTTTTTATTTAGTTATGAAATTATGGTCTTTATGTCTTATTGATTATATTTATTTTAATTTACATTAAAGTACAATATTGTGAAATTAAACTTTGATATTTAAAATTTGCTTATAATTTTGATATTTAAATTTTACTTAAAATTTTCAAATGATTCGAACTGCACTGCCACTATCATTGAAGTCATAGAATAGCCCATTGGACATTATTGACTGCCCACATCCCACGAGACATGGCCCACAACCCACATCCCACATGCTTCAGTCCATAGGTTTCCTCTCAGTGGGCCTTAGACCCTTGACCACTACCTAATGACACTTGGTCTTAACTGGCTAGGGCTAGCCGCTAGCCGCTAGCCGGCCAGAGCATGGCAACCAAGTATCATGCAAATTTCATGGCATTGCCATGTCTCTACCAACCTAACCCGGCATGACTTGGTCTAACCCAACATGACCAACATCCCCAATTCATAAAGTCATGTCATCAAGCCATATTGGGCTAACATAGAATTTGACCATGCCAGTATGTAACGGCATGGACACCCTTTTCATGCATTGTTCGACAAGGCAAGCTTGCCCAACTATGTTTAAATTCTAAAATAATAGTAGGTATTTTGAATATGTTATATATAGTTATATAATATACTAATGACCTAATCATAAAAATCAAACATTATTACTATTTCTTATCATTAGAAATATGCAGTATTATAAAACAAAATAATTAAATTTTAACAAATTAACATATAAAATTCTAAAATATCAAATATATTATTTATAATTTTCAAGAGTAAGAATGAAAAGACTTTGGAAATAATAAGATTTGTGGGGGCCTTAGAGAATAATTTATTTGTTGAGGGCTTGAAAAATAATATATTTTGTAGAGGAGGACCTGAAAAAAAGGCAAGACACTTTCACTTGGGTCGGATGTAGCCTATGATTTAGCACGCTTGAGGCATGAATTTAAGAATTATGATCTCATCAAGACATAACCTCTAACATATACATACAACACAACATATATAAATATTATAAAAAAATATAATTATAATAATGCATCTTTGAGTATTGTGACTGAAATTATATTCAAAAATTATTAATTTTTCATTTAATTAATTAAGGGCAAACAACAAAGTGGTTTATTTAATATGTGTCAGTTATCAAATATTTAGCTACTAATTATTGTTCGTATTTATCCTAGACTGATTTGAAAATTTTTAACACCTTCAACTTATAGAAATCTTGCAAATCTACATATCTCATGTTACCTAAAATAACATGTAAACTACTTCCTCTCTAAAATTTATTATAGTATTAAAATATAATTTTTCAATTAATATGATTATAATTTCAAACAAGATGATATATCTGACATTAAATATTTTAGAAATATCAACATATTTGAAGAATTGGAAATGTACATTGATAGCTCTTCAAATTCTAGAAGATTAATTTCACAAAAAAATATATATATTTTAATGGTCATAACCAGCACCACACAGAGAGTGATCATGATCTACTGCCAACTACCAGCGATAGAAATTTAGAAAATTAAATTTTTTATATCTTTTTATTTCATATTCATTATAATTATACTTACATTTTTTTATATTTTCAAAAAATTTTAAAATATTAAATATTGTTGTGCAGTTTTAAAATAAAATAAAAATTTATTTGTTTTTAGTTATTTAATTTTTAATATGCCAAAGTCCAAGCGCAAGTTAGGGCTAACCAGGCATGAGCCAAGGCTAGCTGTAAGGCTAACAATGGCTAGTAGCCACCAGGCACAACCCAGCCTATGCTCGTTATGCCTCATGCCAATTGCCCTAGCTAGCTAATAGCCACCATGCACAACCCAACCTAGGCTCATTCTGCCTCGTGCCCATGGCCTAGCTAGCTAGTATCCACTAGGCACAAACCCAACCTAGGATGGGGCCGGTGAACAAGAGACACATACTAGAGTTGTGCTTTTCCATTTCCCTGGCTAGCCAAGAGCATGTGCCATGCCAAGGCATACTCAAGATAGGCTAGCAATCAACTCGAACCAGCCACGACCAATGCCTTGAGCCAAGGTTGTGTCAAGTTATCGCTGACCCGACCCAACACAACACAATCCAATTTGCCCAACAGGCCACTAGGCATGTCGAGCTACTTGTTTTTCTAGGCATGCCAACTCGACACAAAGGCTCAGCTTGGGCCACAGAATAATGGATCATGTTGGAATGAGCCACTTGACTCATTTGCCACTTTTACTTGTATAACCTCTAAAATATGCATATAAACACAAATTTCTAAGTGATCAATCATCTTAATATTATTTTTACCCAAATAGATTTAACTTCGAAATTTTTATGAAATATGATGTGCTAGTGTGTGTGTGTGCGTGTGTGTGTGTATAATCACACACACATAACTTATATAAATATTATTTAAAAAATGATTATTATAGTATATTTTTTTGTACTATACTTAAAATTATATTTGAATATTATAAATTTTTCATTTAATTAGCTAAGAGTAAACAACAAAATAATATATTCAAAAGATATGAAATATTAAATATTTAGATACTTATTAACTATTATTATTTATACTCAATTAATTTGAAAAATGTTAACATATTCAATTTATAGAAATCTAACAAATTCATATTTCTCATGTTACCTAACATAGCATGCAAACTACTTCCTCTCTAAAGTCTATTGTAGGATTGAAGTCAATTTTTTTATTGATATAAAATGAAATTACAAAAAATGATTCTTCAAATTCAAGCAATAAATTCCACAAAAAAGAATATAAAATTTTAATGGTCATAACCAACACCAGAGAGAATGTGATCATGCTCCAGGACCAACTACCAGCAATATAAATTTAGAAAATTAATTTTTTTGTATTTTTTTATTTCATATTCATTATATCTATACTTTCTATATATTTTTTAAAAAAAATTTAACATTTTAAATATTGTTGTACAGTTTCAAATTAAAATAAAAAATTATTTCTCTTTAGTTATTTATTTTTTAACAATATTTTTTAATTTTAGCATGCTAAACCCCGTGCCCTAGCTTGGGCATGGGGTTTGGCAAACCCTAGCTAACCGTGCATAATCCAAGGCTAGTTGCAAGGCTATCACTAGCCCATAAACACCATGTACAACCTAACCTAGGCTCATTATGCCTCATGCCCATGCCCTAGCTAGCAAGTAGCTACCAGCCACAAATCATCCTATGATGGGACTGGTGGGCATGAGGCACAAGCTTGAGTTGTGCTTTGCCCATACCCTAGCTAGCCAAGAACATGGGCATGCCAAAACACATACTCAAGCTTGGCTAGCAATCAACTCGGGCTAGCCACGACCAATGTCTTGAACAAGGGTTGTGCTAGGTTTGGGTTTGATACGACCCGGCATGTTGAACTACTTGTGTTTCTAGACATGCCAGCTCAACACAGTGCCCAGCTTGGGCACAAAAAATGGATCATGTTGGGAAGAGCGACTTGGCCCGTAGCCACTAGGCGCGAACCCAACCTGGGATGGGAATAATGAGCACGAGCCACAAGCTCGAGTTGTGCGTTGCGGGTGCCCTGGCTAGGCAAGAGCATGTGCCATGCCAAGGCATGTACTCGAACTAAGCTAGCAATTGGATGAGGCAAGCCATGACCAATACCTTAAGCCAAGATTGTGTTAGGTTAATAGTTGACCTGACCCAACATGGCACAACCCAATTTGCCCAGCAGACCACTGACCATGCCGAGCTATCTATTTTTCTAGGTGTGCCAGTTCGGCATAATGGCCAAGCACAACCTAGTAAGTCACAAAAAAATGGATCATGTTGGAATGAACTAAAAATGTCAAAAAGGCGGCACCAGGCACAACCTAGTAAGAAAGTCGTGTCATACTCGGCATGACACGACCGGCACGAGTCTGGGCAAAATCATGCCTTTCATGCCGGGTCATTTGAGGTCGTGCCAGATTATGCCGGTTTTATGGGTGATGACACCTAGAGGTGTCAAACGGGCCGGCCCAGCACGGCACGGCCCGTTTTTCACGAGCACGGTCGTGCTACCGTGCCTTGCCGGCCCGCTCGGGCACGCCATGCCAATACAGGCCAGGCCAAGCGGCACGGCACCGGCAGGGCAGGCGGGGCGGGAGCCGCACCGCAACGCGGGACCGGGTCAACCGGGGTCCGGGTCTCGGGAGGTCAGCCGCCAGCACGAGCACGGGCTGAAAATGCCAAAATGGCATATTAGAAATTTTTTTTTTTTTATTGTAAATTTTTTTATTAAGTTACTGTATAGACTTTAGAGTATTAGTAATAATTAAAAAATATAATTTTTTGTAAAAATTATAACATTTAAAATTAAATAAAACAAACAAAAATTAGAAAAAAAAATTTTTTTTTTCAATTAAGTTTAGCTTTTTTTATTATTTTAATTTATTAATTATATATTAAAATTTAAAGTTATTAAATTTTAAAATAAAATTTAAATCGTAAAATAATAAATAAATACATTAAGTTAGTAAATATTATAATTAAAAAAAAATTAAACTACACAAATGAAAAATTACCATTCATGCTTTTGAAACCAATAGTCCGAACAAAACAAGTATAAGTTTCAACACAACGTATGGTACAAACTACAAAGTACAAACAAAGCGTATAATAAATAAATAAAAAAACATCGAAAAAAAAGAGCAGATGAGCATCAATCGTCAAGCGGCATATCATGAGAATCATCAGCCGCAACATCAAGATCAGTATCATTAATCATATGGATCATCATCATCGGTAATCAGCTCCTCCACCATCGTAGTGGATGTGGATGCGACTGCATTGTCTGTCACAGTCCCAGCTTCAGCACGATCACTGATGCTAAATCTTGATTCCTCCCAATCCTTCAAACATGTCAAGGCCTCAACCATATCTGGACGTAATCTCGATCTCCTATCCGAAATCACGTTCACTGCAACAGAAAAAGCAAACTCCGATGCTACGCTCGACACCGGAGGAGTCAGTAGATCCCGTGCCATCCTAGATAACACGGGATAGGCGGACTCATATGATTTCCACCACTGTAATAAATCAAGATTCTTATTGTCAGAAGGTGATAGGATTGAGCAGTAATCGGTATCTAAGTACCGAGACTGCTCGCTCCTATGTGAAGGTCCACCCCTACGTTTCCCCCTCGCTAGGTTAATGGAATAAGCGTCATCTCCGAACAAGGTATCAGAGTCCGTACTCACAGTCTCACCACCACCACCACCACCATACCTAGTATCGTAGTATGTGAACAGGTCTATCAACTTCTCGTAAATGAACCCTTCAGGTGGCTCTTCCAGGTTCATGCACGAGGAAATGAAAGTCAGGGCGTTTTCAACCCCTTCCACCTTAGCCCTAGGGTCCATGCATGCTGTGAGGCAATAAAGAGATGGAATTATGGACCAGTACTTCAGGTACTTGGTCTCCATCTCTGCAACCATATGGCTAAGCATCGGGTCCGCTCGATACTTCCTAAACATGCTACTAATGTTGCATATGCAACGAAGTGCAATGCAAGTGGTGGGCGTATACACCGACGAACACATGTTCGTCGTGTCATAAAATATCTTCAGGAATTTCATAAATGAAATTCCTGAAGCCCAGTCAGTGTCGTCAATAATAAGTTCGCCACTCTTACTATTGACGTAGTCGAATATCACGTGTTCGTATCCAACACATGATTCCAACATCAGGTACGTGTAATTCCAACGATGTCTCACATCTGATTGGAATTTCTTCTTCTTAAGATTCACAGACAAACAGAGATTACCAAACTCTTGTAGTCTGCGAGTAGTGCGAATATACTTGAGTGCATTGCATATATTTTCCAACCGCGGGGTAACAGACCTTCATACCCGCTTGAACTATCAGGTTAATAACATGACACATGCATCTGACATGAAAGATCTCTCCTAATGGTACGTCTCTAATATTCCTAACAAACATATTGATCGCTACTCCATTATTCGTAGCATTATCGAAAGTGACACTAAAAATTTTATTTTGAATTTTTTATTCGCTAAATATTTTCATCATACACTCAAAAATGGCCGGGTCATCATGAGGATGAAGAATCTCAGTGAATCCTAATATTTTTTTATTGATTGTCCAGTTAGAATCTACATAATGACTCGTGAGACATGCATAAGAAGAATCATCGTGACATGTCCATATATCAGACGTCACGGACACCACTCCACTAAATGCCAAAAATTCCTTAATTATTTTTTATTTTTCTAACTTATATATCTTTAGTATGTCACTCCTAGATGTGGACCTAGGAATCCTACGATAGGATGACTGAAAATAAGTCTGCATGATGCGCACTACCCTCGGATCTTCCGAAAATCTGATCGGAAGACCCATCAATATGATGAGCCTGGCCATGCTGTCCCTACCCAACTCGCTGGAGTATACGAAGGGAGTAAACTTTAAGACTGAACTCGATCCAGTCTCAAAAAATGTAGTGCCAAGTTGGGTTTGCCTAGTATCTAAGGGTTCATGTTTTTTGGAGCATATTTAGCATGCCTCTTGAGGTGCCCAGTCCCACATGTACTCTTGCATGTTAAAAGTCTCATACAATATTTACACTGTGTCATTTCATGTTCCTCACCCCTAACATTACTTGTGTTATAATTTTAAAATGTGTCCAAACTACAGAAGTCCTACTAGTTTTTTGTTTTTTAGAACTTTGGGCTGAGACGACAGGAGAAACCAAAGTTTCAGGAGCCACAGACGTCTGTGTAACACTAACATTTTCATTTTCCAAATTTAAATACGTGTTAGGTGTATTTGTCATTTTTTATTTTTCGTAAGTTTTTCTAGAGAGAGAAACTTTAGAGAGAGAAAGTACAAAAAAACATAAAATATATTACCCGGTAAAAGCAATGAGGTTAGTCACGTGCAAGGTGCACCGCAGGAAGCTCTGATGTTCAAAACTCAAGTTGAGTTTCACGAAAATCGAAGCCGAAATCAAAATCACGAGGCCCGAGAGAGAGATGTACGGTTTATGTAAGAGAAAGAAAGTATTGAGAAGTTTTATGTTTTTGAAAAACATAAATGTTATAGGGAGGGAGGTAGAATTTATAGGCTAAAGATTGTTTTTTTTAATAAAAAAAGATATTTTTTTATTAATTTTTTGAATTTTTTTATGATTTTTAAGGGGCAGAATCACGTGGACCATTGGATTCTGCCCCCCAGCCGTTGGAGGTGAATCCAAGGGCTGAAAATCGCTCAAGTTTGAAATTTTTTTTTTTTGCCGTTGGAATTGCTCGGATCGGGTCTATGGGCGTCGGGTTTCGGCAGAAAAGCCCGCGGGTCGGGTCCAAACAGACCCGACCCGCGATCTTTTTACCGAGGGGGGGGGGGGGGCAGCCTGGCCGGATGAGTCACAAGGCGTGAGTCGTGACTCACGACTCACGCCAAGGCACGCGTGGCACGCCGCCAGTGCCACGCGTGCCTGCGTGAACCGGCACGGGATGGACCCGTGCCAGCGTGCCGTGCCAAGGCACGGCACGGCACGCAAAGATCTTAACCCAGGCACGGCACGGGCCCGATTTAAGAACGTGCCAGGCCGGCCCAGGCACGGCCGAACCGTGCCGTGCCTCGTGCCGGGCCGGCCCGGCACGTTTGACACCTCTAATGACACCACACCACAGGCACCGTCCACCGCCACTAGCCACCACGACAACCAAGCAAGGGCGTGCCTGCTGCATGGGCATGCTTGCTTTAGCAGTTGGAAGCCCAAAGACTAAGTGCAGGAAGGCACGGTGCAGCATACTAAGTAAGGCTCCCAAATGATCTACCACGTCCACGAGACAGATTTCAATAAACAAATTCACCACATGAACATGGCATATTGATTTAATAAAAATAAATATCATTTAAAAAAAATATCAAGCAAGGACATGGGGTGTGAGGGCAGAGTGGACCATGCTCGTTTCCCAATCTACAGTCCCCGGTCATGATTACTATGCCAGTGGACCATGCCAACGAACCAAACATGTGGGTCGTGTCTAGCCAAGCACGAGACATCATAGCTTTTGGCCCAGCACGGCACAAGCCATGCCTCTGGTCAACATGACATAAGTCTAGGCATGATTCTGTACCATATTGTGCCAAGCCAAGCCAAGCACAACTCAGTCGGGCTGTGCCTCATTCCTCGTGTCGTGTTCAAGCCGTCCGACCCACTTGATACCTCTAGGACGAACCAATTAGTTCGTAGCCACCATGCAAAAAATGAATCATGCCAGTTCGACACAATGATCTATGACCAACTGCCAACAATATAAAATTTGAAAATTAATTATTTTATATTTTTTTTATTTCTATTCATTATAATTTTACTTTACATATTTTTTTAAAAGAATTTTAACATATTAAATATTTGTGTATGGTTTATAATTAAAATAAAAAAAAGTTTTTCTTTTTAGTTATTTAACTTTTTAATAAATTTTTTTTTAATTTTAGTATGCTATAGCCTATGTCCAAGCTAGGGCTAACCAGGCATAAGCCAAGGCTAGCTGCAAGGCTAGCTGCAAGGCTAGCCCTAGCCAATAGCCACCATGCACAACCTAACCTAGGTTCATTCTGCCTCGTGCCCATGCCCTAGCTAGCTGGTAGCCACCAGCCACAAACCAACCTAGATGGTGGGCATGAGCCACAAGCTTGAGTTGTGCCTTGCCCATGCTTTGGCTAGCCGAGAAAATGGCCATGCCAAAGCATGTACTCAAGCTGGGCTAGCAATCGATTCGGGCTAGCCACGACCAATACCTCGAGTCAGAGTTGTGTTAGGTTAGGATGGGAGCAGTGTTGTGCCATGTTGGGTTGTGCCATGCCAAAACAATGGCTGGTAGCCACCAGCCACAAATCCAACCACAAGCTTGGGTTGTGCCATGTTGGGCTACCTGTTTTCCCAACAAGGCATTGGCAATGCTGAGCTACCTGTTTTTCTAGGAGTGCCAGCTCGGGACTGGCCATGCTGAGCTAGTCTAGGATGGGAGCGATGGGCACGTGCCACAAGTTTAAGTTGTGCCTTGCCCATGCCCTGGCTAGCCAAGAACATGTACTCGAGCTATTCTAGCAATCAACTCGGGCAAGCCATGACCACTGCCTTGAGCCAGGGTTGTATTAGGTTAATAGTTGATCTGACCCAACATGGCACAACCCAATTTTCGCAACAGGACACCAACCATGCTGAGCTACCTATTTTTCTAGGCGTGCCAGCTTGGCACAATGGCCCAGCTTGAGCCACATAAAAAAATGGATCGTGTTGGGACGAACCAATTGGATCGTAGCCACCATGCAAAACTTATTCTGCCTAAGTTTGTTCTGCCTCTTGCCCAAGCCCTAGCTGGTGAGTAGCCACCAGACACGAACCCAACCTAGGATGGGACTGGTGGGCACGAACCACGAGCTCGAGTTGTGCCTTGCCCATGCCCAGGCTAGCCAAGAGCATGTGTCATTAAAAGGCATGTACTCAAGTTGTGCTAGCAATCGGCTCAGGCCAGCCACGACCAGTGCCTTGAACCAGTGTTATGTCAGGTTTGTCATTAACCCAGCCCAAGACAGCACAACCCAAATTGCTCGGCAGACCCTGGTCATGCCGAGCTACCTATTTTCTAGGTGTACCAGCTCGGTACAATGGCCCAGCTTAAGCCACAAAAAATGGATCGTGTTGGGACGAGCTACTTGGACCACAACTCATTGAACACTTTTACTCCGAAAAGATTAATTCCACAATATCAAAAACATGTACATCTAATCTCAATTGAGCATGCCATTGATACTTCTTTTTTGGATGTTATTAGCAACAACAATATTTTCAAAGTAAAAAGCACCTAATGGTATGTGATGCTGTTTTATCCCTTACAAGAGAGAGATCATGTACAAAAAACATGTACATCTAATCTAAAGAATGTGATGATAAACACTACAATATTTCTCTCAAATGAATCTAAAAAAAATATATAATCAAAAAAAGATAAAAATCTGATCAATCAAATAATATGTAATCATAACTATGCAATTTCAAAAATATCTAAGAACACTTCAGCGTTAATAAAAAATTTTCTAGTCATTTACAATAAATATTAATTCTTTTTCTTTTTTCTCATTCTAAGAGTAATAAGTTATTTGATAAATCATCATATATTCCTCAATGTATAAAAAAAACTCATTGCAAATATACCCTTGAGTGTTACTGATTCTCAATATTTGAATGTTTGAATTATATATAGCATTAACATTTTATAATAATACATTTACAAAAAAAAATAATTTCTTTCTCCAAATAAAAATACTCGTGTAAAATAAATATTATTATCAGCATATATCAAAAAAATAAAAAAAAATCATCATAAATAGTGATCCAACAGATAGTTCAAATATCTATATGGATGAAATGAAAATGAAAATTTCTAATTAATAAATCTCATAATTAATAATAAATTTTTTTATGCTAGTTTTTTTTTATCTTTTATTGTTTTTTACATGGTCAACAAATTTTGAAGATAATTTTCCTAAAAATTAAGATTAATAAATTATATGTCCTTGTTTTTATAATCAAAAAATTATATTTTTGCTTAAATAGGTTTGATTACTTATTTGTTCATTATCAAAAAAATTATTTTACATTGATCAAATTCAAACTCTTAGAATTTGACAAGGAAATTTGAGAAAACTTAAGAATATAAATAACACAATTAAATAATTAGACCAAAATTAGTATTATAATAACCATTTGCTAGAACAACAATATTACTATAGTTTTATTAATGAATTTGTTTTGTTTTTTATTTTTAATTAATACATAACTTATTGATTGTCCTAATTATTTTTGCCCATTAAATAAAGACATGACGCATAAATTCATATATGAATGTTATTATATTATTTTTATTTATGTGTATTAAATTTATTATGATATCAGAGCAAACCATATATATGAAAAAAAAAATTCTTAAAAAACTAAAAAAATAAATTTATTTGTGCACGTAGACATAGAGTAGGTACGCACAGGCGCTCTGTAGGCACGCAATAGCGAAGGTGGTGGAAAACATGATGGTGTGCAGCAATCCTAATGGGCAAAAAACTAATGAGATTTATTGACAGAATTTAAAAAAAAATAGAGATTGAACCCTAATATGGTTTGGCATAAATTAGGACTTAATTCAATTTTATTTTTTGAGGAATTAGTATGAACTATTACAATGGAAATAGATTAAAAAAAATCTTAGTTCAGTGTATAATGTATTTAACAAACAAAATTATCAGATATTATTTTTAAAGAGAAGATTGAGGGTTTTACGCAAAAATGAGAAACAAACTAACTATCAAAATCATCTAAAGATCCTTATAAAGTTCATCTATCATTATACTTACTAACGAGAAGTATACAAAACTCATTTATAAGATAGCAATAATTTTTTTCATCTTTCAAATATTATTAATTATTTCGCTCATATTCTCAATTTACACTCAGATTATTAACGCATGAACATATATTTACATGACTTATAATTATATCTTTATCACTATGTTCTTTTTTTTATTCTAAAAATATTATTATAATAAATGATAAAAATTTAAAAGCTATTTAATATGATAATATTTAACTTTGATCTTTGTTTATTTCTCATATTATATTTATTCCTAATTATTTTATTAGTTTATTTTATATAAATTATTTTTCAAATAATTTAACTATAATTTTATCATTACTTTTATTAATATTTATTTAAAAAACTAAAAAATACTGAGACAAACTCTATTCGAAATTGGGTTGGATAGATTATATGTTTTATCTTTGCTAGTAAGATTTTCTTCTAGTTGTTTAAATATTTTAGACCTATTACTTATAGATTCTTAACTTAGTTTTTCATCACTGACAGAATTAAATATTTTATCCTGGTCTTAAAAATATTTTTATTTGAATATAATGCA
This sequence comes from Sapria himalayana, assembly GCA_029783825.1. Lineage (NCBI taxonomy): Eukaryota > Viridiplantae > Streptophyta > Magnoliopsida > Malpighiales > Rafflesiaceae > Sapria > Sapria himalayana. Next base: position 749,589 of record JAREIK010016554.1, on the reverse strand, counting down.
TGTCAGTTAAAAAGTTTACCAGAGCTTTCTATCTTACATGTCAATTTGAAATTAGTGAAAACTTATTTGATCTGGTATACTCATACGTATGAAAACCAAGTAAGATATAATCGAAGAGTGATTTAAATATTTAATTATTTTTGTTAATTACAATTTGAGATACACATCAATATCTCTCTTTCATAATGAATTACAATTTTTTCTAATTATCAAAATTTTCACAAAAATGGTAAAAACTCAATTCAATATAAAAATTTAAAAATAATAATATATTTGAAAATGTCTAACCAATTCAGCACATATCATATAACTCGTGAGATTTTACACTAAATTTTATATGCTAACACCCCCAAATAAATATGATTATTGAAAAAAAGAATATATATTTGACTAAGATAGCTTAGATATTCATTCTTAAAGAAAGTGTTGCGAAATATTTTATAAAGAGAAATAATTTTTAAGTATAATTTACCTCAGCAATTAGATACTCTCTTCTACTATTTTTCAGCATATACCCGTTCAAATCTTATTATCCTAGAAAGAGACTATGTAATTAACTTCTCAAAATTTTTAAATATGCTTATGTAGTCCTCAATTGCTCTTCAATATGTATTTTTCTTTCATCCTCGATGTCATAATGAAAAAAAAAATTCTTTACATTAAATTAATATATCATGGAACTATGAAAAACTACAAGAAAAATAAATATTTATATTGAGACCATCTTAGTAGATGAAAAAAATATCAAGATAATTAACTCAATTTTTGAGAGAACCACCTGACAATAAGTCTCGCATGAAGACACTCTACCTACTACCATGATCAATCTTTACAATGGACATCAATATGTAATAAATAATAAACTTTTTTGAAAATCAAGATATTAATTCTCATTTAAGTGGAGGATATTTATCTCCTACACTAATATCTATTATCATTATAGATAATATATTATATTAGAAAACAACTTGTTTATTCTATTGCCATAAAAAACAATAAAAAACAATAAAAAAAATAAAAAATATATATAAGTACAACAAAATTCATAAAAAAAATAATTAGTTAACTTCTTTATTTTTTTACTGAGAACAATTGAAAGATAACAATCAAAAAAATCAACGACAAGATGATAAAATTTCTCGATATGCTTTCATTTATTTTGAACAGATTGGATATGTTACCTTCTAAAATTAACTTAAAAGTTAAAATTTTAAATAATCAAGTCAAACAACCCCCGCCACAACTTAATAAGAGTTGAGATTAAAATCAACACAAGAACTATCAACTTCTTTGAACTAGAAGAAAATCTCCATTCTAAAAAAATTATACTCTCTAAAATAAATAGTACTTATGGGTACATATTATACCTAAAAATAAAAATTATCATAGTAACAATAAAAAGTTCAAATATTCTTGAGGGGTCGCACTATCTCTTTGTTTGAAACTGGAATGTGACTTCAGAGGAATAAAAAAGAGTAAAAGACATGGATATAATTTTTGAATCCTTAGCTTATCTAGATGTGTTAAAGAATTAGTTCTACTCAAACAAATAATATTAATATCAACTAGTACTTTATGAATATCAAGGAAATAACATGTATATTCATTTATAACAATAAATGTTATTTTATCAAGTCATGTGAAGAGATTCTGAAAAAAATATATATTCTAAAAATTTTAAGAGATCAACAAAATAATTTCTCTCAGATACAAGATTTAAAAGACACAATAAAAACAAGCAGAAAATAATATTTAATTGATCAAATAGTTAATAATTAAAACTATATATTTTCAAAAGTATCTTAACACTCTTTCTACAAAAAATAAATTTATCTATTTTAATTAAATTTTTTTTTCTATAATCTTATTTTAAAAGAGTATAGCATCATAAGAAATATAGTGGATGATCCTATGATTAGTATAGAGCCTATTAAAATTATCAAATAAATACACTAAAATATTATCATTTCTAATAATTTTTAAATTTTTATTAAATTAAATTTTATTATTTTTATGAAATAATAAAAAAATAAAACAAAGATGAAATTTATTTAAAACAAAAAATCAAGAATAACAAGTATAACAAATAATAAAAATAATATATTTTAAGTAATTTGAAATCTCAAATTTACTATGTCCACAAACTATGTTGCATGGACACGGATACGGACACGGGGATACGACACGATAGGATACGGGAACACGACAAATTCTAAAAAACTAGGATACGAATACGACTAGGATACATCATGATAAAAAAAAATTAAAAATAAAAATTATTAATTATAAATATTAGGCATTTTAAAATAATTTAAAATACTGTATTTTAAAATAATTTAAAATTCTGTATTTTAAAATAATTTAAAATTCTGTATTTTAAAATAATGCAAAAAAAAATTAAACCCTCTAACACCCTCCCCCCTCCCAAACCTTTTCCCTCCCTCCCGAACCTCCCCCCCCTACCCTTCCTTTACAGTTTTGATTTTCGAACTCTCTTCCCTCCCAATACAGATTCCAAAACCCCCCTTCCCTTTATGGAATTAGGTTACCTTAGGTACTGTCGGTGCCTCGGTGGTGTGCTCCTCCCCTCCCTGTTTGACGCAATGACAATTGACAACTATTTCCCGTAATCGGCTTGTCGGCAACTCACTGTCGGTGGTGTGCTCCTCAATTTGTTAGAGATGTAAGAGTGATCATTAATATATAGTGTATTTCCGACGCGTTAGAATCGTAAAAATGCGTCAGTTGGTAAACTATGTGTCTGTAGGTAAACGACGCGTATGTTGTTAACGACGATTGTTTCCGAACAACGCGTCGGATACGTCTCCGACGCGTATTCGGTATGCCACATGACGTATCGCATACGGATTTGTATCCGATACGCCACGTGGCGTATCGGACACGTATCTGACCCGTGTCGGCGTGTCCACGTGTCGGACACGTGGACACGGCAGTTTCTACGTGTATCCGTGCAGCATAGTCCACAAATATTTGAATGAATCAAGTCAAATAAGTCCTCATTATCACAGGTTATAAGAAATAATATATAAAATTCTTATGTAACAAATCTCTCACTATAACATAATAATTTTTTTGATACTAATATTCAAACATATTAATTTATCTAGAAATAAATAAACAAGTAAAAAAAAACATCAAATTAGTAAACCTAAACACCAAATACCAATAGATAAAAAAATTATATTATAATTGATTTATTTAGCAATACAGCTAATAAAATTAATAGTATTTAAACATCCAAGAATAAATAAAATATGAAAAAAATAAATTATCATGTTAAATGTTAGTATAACCATAATTTTTAAATATTTTACTATTAATTATAATAATATTAAAAAAGAAATAAGAAAAAATAGTATATAAAAAATAAATACAAATAATATAATTATTTAACTCTGAATCAATAACTAAAAAGTCTAAAATAAAAAAATGAACAATGAGAACTTTAACATAACACCTAGAGAACTTTAACTCTTGTAAGGATCACAGTGACAGAACTTTGATAACACCTAATTTGATCCATTTGTCGACTCACCTTTATTAATAATTTGTGATACTCTTAATTTTCACTCTGAAAATTATTCTCAGCTATATATAATTATTACCCCTACGGTATGTATACCATATGAAAAGTCTCATATTTCTTCCTAAATCGCATTTGATACTCACCATGTTTCATGGGATTTCATTGCCAAAAAACATATCAACTAAAAAAGGATTTGGTTTCTCCATTGATAACCACTCGTGATCAATCACAAACACATGTGAAACCCAATTCGCCATGAATATCTTACAGAAAACTCCAAGTGGGCATGTTGTCTTTCTGTCTGTGGTGTGTATATGCGCTATTGTTTGTCTGCAATGTCTGCGTTGTCTACACACGTGATGTCTATCTGCGTAGCGCCTGGGCGAAGATGCCATTGGCGTCATCGTGTCTGGGCGTATCAGCACATCCGAGACACTACTAGTGGCATTCGATGGCGTCTGGCGATACCATGAGTCAGTGATAGAATCTAGAAACGCAGTCACCACGGTGAAGTTCGGCAAGGAATCTAGCAACGCAGTCACCACGGTGAAGTTCGGCAAGGAATCTAGCAACGCAGTCACCACGGTGAAGTTCGGCAAGGAATCTAGCAACGCAGTCACCACGGTGAAGTTCGGCAAGGAATCTAGCAACGGATTTGGTTCGGTGAAGTTCGGCAAGGTATCTCTGACAACGGACTTGGTACGGAGAAGTTCGGCAAATAATCTGATAACGGACTTGGGTTCGGTGATGTTGGGCAAGGAATCTGACAACGGATTTAGTGCGACGAAGCCCGACAATGAACCCCGCAACGCAACGCACTGGGTCGGTGAAGTTGGTAATGACGGTAGGCCCATGCCCAGCCCAACCTGATTCAAGGCCAAAAAAAAAAAACCTTTACTGGTCGGCCCGGCCCGGCCCGGGTTTTCAGGACAAAGCGGGCTTGAGTGTCGTGCCCGGCACGGAACGCTACTGTGCCGTGCCTGGCATGACATGCTTTTTTGGAGGGCAGGCCTAGCACGAGCCTGTGACCCGAAATCAGCCCGGGTTCAAGCAAGTTGAACCGGGCTAGGTCGGTTGGTTCGGGTCGGGTAGGCCAATTTTTAAAAAAACCTAATGATTTGGCACCGTGCCGCCATTACCCATCAGGTGTGCTGGGCCTCACCTGTCGAGCGTTGGCGCGCAATCCCCCTGTCAAGGCATTGCTCGATGCATGGGCTGGCGTGTCGTGCCCACGTGTTAGGCACCCATGTCGTGCCTGGCACGACACACAGGCAAAAAACCTTCGAGCCGACATGGTATGACTGTGCTGAGGTGTGCCTGGCTCGGGCCCGGGAACAGCACTATAGCGTGCCGGGCCGGACCGACCTAGCCCGTTTGACACATATAGCACAGGTGCACAAAGTAGAACATGCAAAACTCATGACACGTGCCTAACTGTGTGCAGGCTAGCCCACGGCACAACCTTTACTCAGCTGGGCAACACAGTTAGCATGTTGAAGCATGGCATAGCACGGGTAACTATGTAATAATCACATTCAAGTCCAACAAGACAGCCAAGAATACAAGATATATATATTTAAAGGTGTCAAACAAATCATGCCATGTTGGTATATCTCATTTTTTGATGGCCCTTTCAGGCCACCGTGTCGTGCCAGAAATCGCACGACTTGAACATGATCAGTATGGTATGGCTTGGCCAGCCCAAGACTTGGCTGAGTCAAACTAGGTCATACCGGGTCAAGTCAGATCATGTCTGTAGGTTGTCAGCAGCCAACCTGGTCAATAGGCCATTGGTTGTGAACTTGTGGTTTCTGATTTTAAAATTTGTTTTTGTAAATTTTAAATTTTAAGTTACTGGTTACTCATTGGCGGTATTATGTGTCACGACATTATATTATTTATTTAATTCACATAAATCACAAAAAATTAAAATTATTAACACAAATAACAAAGTTTAATAATTAAAAATATCAAAAAACATATGAATCAATCGTCTAATTCAAAAAATAAAATAAAATAATATAACGTCATAAAAACATAAAAAAAAATTATCAATCATAATCATGTAAGCTTGATCATAATGCCAATCAGTATAAGTATATAATTAATCATCATCACATAATAGAGATGTCAAACGAGTCATGTCGTGTTGGCACGACCTTTTTTTTCTAGTTCCAATTGGGCCACCAACACGACAGAGTTAAAATCCCATATCGTGCCAGGCACAGCACGGTGTGCGGTCCACTAACCTAGCACGACATAGTGGGCACAGTCGTGTAGATCGTGCCGTGCGTAAAAAAATGCCATATAGCTGACCAATTAAATTGTCACACGGCCACATTTTTTATAAAAATGGATCACCTCATGCTGGGGTGGTCGAATTAAAATAAATACTAAAAACTAAAATAGCCCGAATGACCGCCCGATGAGGATCTCGTCGGGCGGTCACCCAAGTTGGTTTACCGTGCCTAGCCTGACATGAGTCACGGTTCATGATGGCCCAGCATGACACGAACCACATCAAAACAAATATTATTGAACTGGGTCAGGCTCCAAGTCATGCTCGGACTACTCGGCTCGTTTGAGATATCTATCACATAAGTGAATGATGATATCACTAGCGGTGAGCTCAACATTCTCAAAGTCTCATGAGTCATTATCTATCAACAACTCATCTATTTAAATGTGTCAAATAGGCCAAGCAGCCCAAACACGGCCTGTGGCCTAGCTTAGTTAAGTAGTGCCCAATGCATCATGGTCCAGAACCATGCCTTGGGCATGACCTATGTGTCTTGCCTGACAGCACGATAAAGACGGCTCAAGGGACAGCTCAACAGGGAAAAAATTCGACTGCCCCATCTTGGGGTGGTCATTCTTTAAAAAAATAATCAACCATGTGGTTGATTGTAATTGGTTGGCCCGTAAGCCGACCACCCGTTGACGATCACTGACTTTCGCTTAGGGCCATACCACCATTTGCCATTGAGTAACGGCGAAGATACACGATGAGTGCATCTTCTTCTTTCAACATAGTCGAACATGGCCATGCACTTGGCCGTGTGGGCATGTAGACCGGGTTGCTGTGTCATGTCTAGCACGGCATGGGAATTTAATCACGTGGTACCTAGCATAGCATGAGAATTTAACCACGTGGTACCTAGCATGGCACGGGAATTTAACCGTGTCGTGCATAATAGTCGGTAAGGCATGATCATGCCTTGAAAAAATGAGTCATTCCGACACAACATAGTCTGTTTGGCACATCTACCTCCGCTCTTGTTCCAGCCCAATCTTGGATGCTCAACTTCAAATCATCCCAATCTTGTATACATGATAGTGCCTCAATAATATCTAGCTAGCTGCAATATCGATCTCCTATCCGAAATGATATTGACTGCAATAGAAAAAGTAGACTTTTATGCATATGCTTCAACACTAGAAAAGTCGGGTTTTTATGAATATAATAATATTAAAAAAAATTACTAGGCGAGGTGAGCAGGGCCTAGTTGGACTAAACCCGATATCATATGCCCTATGTCCCTATCCAAATTTCGGGGTATAGTACCCATGCCTTTGGACCATGCCTGTGGGCCAGGCACCAGAGTCATGCCTGGTCCGGCACGAGGCCATGCACCACTTGACCTAGCATAGCATGAGTCATGCCTCAAGCAGGCTGGGCTCAGTCGGGTCATCCCGAGCCATTCGGTCCACTTGCCACCTCTACATGTACTATATACACCTATCCATGCTAGATTTTTAAAAAAAATGAAGTTTTGAACAAAAATAGTATATTAAAAAAAAAAGATAAAATTAGTTTGCTTAAGAAATTATTCACCAAAGTAGTGCGCAATGCCAGCAAAAAGGATGGTGACTTTTGATTTAAATCAAATGTCATTGACCACAACGGTGACATATTAATTAATTCAAAAGCCACCATTGTGATCAACAATATTATTTTAAATAATTCAAATGTCGACGTCCACAACATCAACTTTTGGCTGAATTTAATTTGCATGCTATGGATTTTTTTTCTTGTTCTCCTCTTCCTCCCTGATTCCCTCCCTCATCACCCAAGTGTTAATTGGAAAAATCACTGACTGGCTTGACTGGATATCTAGCATGAAAGGTTTATGATTTTTTTTTAAATGGAAGTGAAGTGCAATCTTCTGTATCATAAATTTTGGTTTTTCTTTTATGGCCCTTTAGTGTTATTTTATCTGCTGATGATGAGTGATGCACATAAACTAGCATGATGGTGCATACTGTGCAAGTGTTGGCGACAATTAGTGCTAGTGTTTTTCACACGTAATGGCAACCCTATTATTATGTGGTGGTATAGTCATGATTTTTATCTATTAGTATTTTAGTGGTGGCATGAATAGTATGTTGTGAATGTGTAATGATGGTTTCTAGTGGTACAATGACTATGTGGTGGTTTATATGGTGGTTCTAATGTTAGAATTGTTATAGTGAAGTAGTGTTTCATGGTGGTGCTTATTATAGTGTTGTAGTTTGTTTTGGTAGTTCTTGGGTGTGTAGGACAGTGTTGCTGTGCCATGGTGATGTAAAGGTGTTGTTGTGGTGCATGGCTGTTATGGTGTTGTGTATACAAGTATTATGTTTTTCTTTTTGTGATGTTTGTTGATGATACATGTTAAGCCAATCAAAGATGGTAATAAATAATTTTTAAGTTCATAAATCTAACACAAAAATATGTATCAAAAAATCTCATATAAGTGACTAGTCAAACCAGGGCAGTCAAATAAAAAAATTAAAAAAAATTAAAAAAAATCCAAAGTTATAAATTGCAATGTTGTAAACCATGACATCTTTCTTCATCTTGATGCATAAATATAAATAATATATATATATATATCTTAAAATGACTCAAGTCTTCTTATTTTTAGGTTCATACTCTTTAACATGAAAGATACAATTGAATATGATGAGACAATTAGGTATATGAGGGTTGAGTGGTCATAAGATTTAATATACTTAAGGGGGTATTACTAAAATAAGATTTATATTCTTTTATCACGTTAATAACATCTTTATAATTTTTTTTGCATAAATTATGTTTTCATAACCTAATCATAAAATATTTATAAAAAAAAACTCAAATTTTCATAAATATAAAAAAATGTATTAAATTATAAAGTATTTATGTTTTAGTACATTTTAAATGTGAAACATAATATTATAGTTGTTCATGTATACATTATCATTAAAAAAAATAAATTTGTTATTTTTATTTATGGGTATCGATATTCTTGTAATATCGAGAGTTTCTTCTTTTTTTGATTTATGGGTATAGACATGAGCGCGCGCGCACGCACACACACACACACACATATTTGTTTATTTATTAATTTGTTGAGATAACATTGACTATGAAGGTAACATCAGGGGGGTTTGTATGAATTATCCTCAACAATTCTTTGAGTAAAATATACATGCATTAGGATATAGGTGGATGAATTAATTAATTATCAAAAAATTGTTTTAATCAATGATATATTTATAAATTATTATGCATTAATGTTACTCAATATAATAGTTTTCACCAACACTTAATGTTGTTGGTTTTCACCAATACTTATTTTATGTGCATCTTGATCATTGAAATACTAAAACTCTAAAACCTTAGTGCCTTTAATTATTTTGATACACTTTCTCCAATGTGTCATATTAATATGTATAGTATCTTTCAGGTATTCAGGTTATATATATGGCATTTGAGAGCTTAATGATTCTGAGGGCTTAATGATTCTAAGGGCTCAATGATGACGAACATAGGTCCCGCCCCATTGACACTGATCAAGCTAGTATTTTAATATTCATGAATTAACATTCCAGTTTACTGTCTAATATATATATATATTCAATTATAAACATGGTTATTTCATTAATCATAATTACAGAAAGTTCTCCACTCTCGATAGTAGATGAGAGCCTTCCTTAGCCTGTGGAGGATGGATCCACACATTCGTCCATATGTGATCCGCATAAGATTTTATGGTGTATAATGTTTAGGCCACATCATCATAGATTGGCCACTTATTACTTGTCTTGTTGAGAGATGGCAGACTGAGACACACATTTCATGTCCCAATCAAAGAGACGATGATCACGTTACAAGATGTTGCTATCATCCTTGGCCTTCGTAGTGACAGACCTGATGTCACAGAGACATGTGTGCTCGATGTATAAGAGTTATGCGGTGAGTTGCTCGGAGTCACCCCACCCGCTGATGCTCTCAAAGAATCTGCTATCTTCATTCGGTGGTTATATTAGCATTTATCGACCCTAGGACATGATGCAGATGAGGTTGATTTGGAGTAGAGTGCACGTGGGTTCATATTAGCACTGATGGGATCCTTTTTGTTTGCGGACAAGAAGGGGGTCCATGTTCACTTGTGTTTTCTCCAACCACTCTAGGATTTGACACAGACTTTGACTTTTAGTTGGGGTGGTGTAGTACCTTGCACATACATATCAAGAGTTATATCAGTGCCATCTTGGACCTGTAGATATAGTATTAGTAGTTGTATTACACTGATACAGATATGTAAATTTATTTTTTTTGTAATTTCATACACTTTCAACTACATAATTAGATTACTTAATTTATGTTTATTTTATATTCACATATAGTCTTGGGAGAGGCTTCACATGGGCCAACATAATTTTGGGTAATCAAGGCCATATCTAGCACCACCATTGCCGCATGCCTTACATGATGATGATGTTGATGTCATCGTATCTGAGGGTCTAGACGATGGATTACTAGTTGAGCATTGCGTTCAGCTTGAGCCATAAGCAAAGGTAGAGTCAAAGCCAACTCTTCCATTAGAGTGTAAGTGGAGAGTACCTTTGACACAAGTGCTTAACCCATCTAGTGTCCTCCTCATTTATCAAGATCAGCTCAATGCACAAACTTATGATTAGGTAATCATATGTAAAATTATATGGTTCCTATAGTAATTTCAATAATGTTGGCAAAACTCTTTGACGTCAATGGTTAATGTGTAAGTATTATGGTAGCCATACATCTGAGAGTTGGTTGACCAACTTTCCAATATTTACTTAGCTGATCAGGATATCTGGCATACCATGTCACCCCTCATATGTTTCAAGACTGTTGAGTGGCATAGTCCAGAGCATGTATTGCATTAGTTTTGGCCGCATCAGAAGATACCTCCAATTTGATCTTATGAGCATTAGCTACATAGAGTCAATGCACATGGGCGATACTAACGCGATTAGGTGACGTATCATGCTCTGTACATAGCACTATGGGATACATGATCGGCAAGGATCATTACTTCACCCCCTATGGTGGGTATGATGAACTTACATGATCCATACATGCAATGGTATCATTGTATTACATAACATTTTATGACACCACAGATGCATAGGGTTGATAATAGGTTTCATATTATAGCCGATAGTATGAAAGTTTTGGTAAGTTAGACTCATGTGTTTCCTAAAATATTTTACATAATTTTAATCAATAGAGTATGTAATTATTATTTTTCTTTGGTTCACCCATATCGCTACCATGGTTGACATAGTCGATTGTTTTTATTTTTCTACCACTGGTGTTTTTTTTGACATCCACCATATTGCTCGAAATGTGTTATACAGATCGGAGAAGACCATTGCATCATAGAATATGCTCAGGAGGCATCTACATCACATTAATCATCGATTAGTCCTTTCTTTGAGCATCATGTTCAAACAAGTAGTGAACTTAGCATCGCATATACATTGTCATAGCTTCTTGCTGTAACATAATGTTCAAATATAATTTATCGCTTACAGTGTTATAGTTATAGAAGCAGAAAAGCGGCTTTAAAGAGCTCAAAAGGCATACAAAGTAACAAAACTACATCTATCAATTTGCAAATGTGGTAAAGGCCTACACAACAAGGACATAAAATTTTTTAAAAAAAGCACATATCTCAACCTCTTACAACCCATATATCAATTTCTTTCCACGTGTATTTTTTTCAATTAAGTTGAAAAAATGAATTCGACCCCTCATTGACTTTACATGAAATAAGCCTTGTACGTGGTCTAACGCATAATTTCCATCAAACAAGCCTTAACATCACGAGCCTGGATATGTGTATCAACAAACAAAGTGATCAACTCAGTAGATGCCAATCTATTAGTACCTAGTTTCCTTCTTGCAACAAAGTAACCATTGAGATGGAATGTCAACTGTACTAATGTAGTTATTAGTAGGCTACGAGCTCTTTTTAGGATGTTGTTATATATCTCTGAAATATTAGTTTTTATTAACCCATATCTTTGACCTCCATCATGAGAAAGAGACCATAACCAGAGTGGGATAATCTCTAGCCATTACGGTGCTTTAGTATTAATTCTCATAATTATATTCATATGCTTATTAAATTTGAGTTCTATACTCGCTTAAGCTGCTCTACATACCAAATTCTTTAAAATATTGTCTTTGAACAGGGTTATGAAATTACTTGCAAAATAATACATGCAAATCTAATGATAGGTAGATGGTGCAGCCCAAACAAGATGAGGATTAGATATTGCTGCCATGATACCTAGGTGTCATTTAGATATAACACAAATTCTCATCCAATGAGTCACTGTATTTCTAATACATGCCAAGAATCATCTACAACTTTTAGTATTCTCTCCTTCTGTAATTGTAAATGCCAATGGAAACAATTGATTATTACTGTCACACCCCATAGCAATCAATAACTTCCGTTTGTGCTTCCCATATAAATGTGTACCATCCATACTCATTACGGAATGACAATGTTCGAACCCTTTAATAGATGGCTTGAATGACCAGAACATGTGTTGGACTATCTTAGTGTTTGACATATTAATTTCACATGTTTTCCAAATAACTATACATCTAGGATTTGCTTATTCTATGATCAAGAATAGATATGGCATCTCTATATATGACTGAAAAAAATCACCAAATAATTATCAAATTACTTTATGTTATCCATCTAATACCTTTTTGTATGATACTTGATATCTTCATTTCTTCATCACACTTGCTTGAATAGTATCAATAGACAATGTGAATTGTATCTTAATTAATGTCTTAATATGACTAGTAACCAATTCCAAGTCTAGTTGGTGATGGTTCCTATTAAAACTTCAAATAAGGATTGACACAAGTATGCGGCCTAGTATATTTATTGATAATAAATAACTAAATACCTTTCACAACCATTGCACGAAGCTTCCATGGATAGTGAAATTCTTTTGCCTTCTTACATCTTAAAATGAGTGATTTTTTTGAGGATATAACAATGACATACTCTTTGTATGCTGTAATTGAGTAAAAATTTACAGCTACTTACAAATTAGATTTTGAATTAAAAACATGATCAATAATGAAATTTTTGCTCTAATCACCTATAGTATGCTGCACCCAAGGAGTCCAACAACTTGCAACAACATTATCTAGGTTTTCAAAATGTTGAAATTGAGGTATTGATGGTAAGTGAAAATTAATAAGGAATGACTCATTTAATGTCTCATCATCTAGATGATTTGATACAACACAAGAGAGTACTTGTGCTGAGACATACATCCCTTGTTTATTATCAAAAACTTGGTTAAAAGTTTGAAAGGTAGATGCATGTCCATCAACTGTCAACATCTTCATCATTTTCATTACATTCATCATTAACATCTTCATTATACTCATCATTATCCTTTTCATCTTCATTGTCTTCATCATCTCCATTTATTCCATTATTTGGTACTGCTTTGGTACTAGACCCATAATCATAATCAGATTTTGTATTATTATAATTATCATGAACAAATAAATCTATATGACCACCTACATATTGGTTTATATGTGCCTTGACTCGAACAAATTCAATAAACAGTTCAATTTCCTCAAAGGTTAAAACCAATTTCCACTTCTAAGGGGATATTTACAATCGAGTACTAATTTGAATATTTGTTTGTCAATGTTTATCCTTGAGTTTATCATATCAATCAAATCTTCAAATGTGAATTTAACTAGTATATTCATAGACACAATAATAGTTTTTCTTCCCTCATATGTGACATTTGTTTTAATTCTCAATATTTATCCATTATAATAACATATCATGGGAATTGTTGAAACAAATATATTTGACCTGTAAAAATTGGTAGCAAATTAATTATAATTAGGCATATCTAAATACTTTTTAAATTTTCTAACTCCATAAATAATCATATTACAACCAAATTCTTATAGTGTTTAAGCACATTCAATCATAAAGGTTATCTATTTCCCTTTTTTTCCAAAATGATTGTTTCCTTAGAAAAGTTATCTTAACCACCAACAAAAATAAAAAATCAAAATATGCAACTATAAATTCCACCAGAAATAAAAAAAAACAAATCATCTCCTAACATTGTGCATTTCATACACCATTACATAGAAACAAATAAAAAAATTAAATAAAACGTTACCTGAGTTGGGATGAACATAAGGGACGAGGAGGAGGAGACAACCACAGAGAGGAGCATATCAAAACTCAAAGTAGGATAGTCTGATTATGATAGGAGCAGAGGAGATGAGAAGAGATTAATTAAAATGAAATCAAATTTAATTCAGCCATATGCTACCGTTGTAGATGTTGGCATTTGAATTTCAGCCAAATGTCTTGGTTGTGGACGTCGTCATTTTAATTAATTAAAATAATTCTGCCGTTTGGACGATGACATTGAATTAATTCAAATGCTACTATTGTGGTCGTCGATATTTGATTTAATTCAACAGCTATTGTCCTCATTGTTGGCATTGCCGGCATTAATTCTATGCTACACCAATAAGAAGCTTCTTGAATCTGAAGTTTAGGTAATGAAATTGGAAAGTAAATCATCCAAATGAATTTTAACATTTAATTATGCATCAAACTTTAGATATGAAAATTTGTCCTTAATCAAGAAGAACTCGAGCAAGTGAATTGAAAGTTCAATGCACACATTATTATTCTAATATCAAGTTGAGAATGAAACCTAGAACACAAAACTAAATAGTAAAAGACATGCAAGCTTCGAATGAAAAAAAATGAATTGCAAGAAAAGTACAATGAAAACAAAAAACTAAGAACTTAACTTCAACTCAAGGCAAACATAATGATAGAAAAAAAAAGAAAGAGAAACAAGTAAATTGGTTTCAACCAAAATCCTTATAAGCATTTATTTCCCTTTTTTTTTATTTTATTCATTTTTTGTGTTGTCTTTTTTTAGTTGTTTAAATTATCTTGAAGTATGAATGATATTAGGGGTGTTCGTGGGTCGGTTTAGATTTGATTGAACATAATATTCAATCCAAACCTACGACATCAGTTTGAAAAAATTACAATCTGATCCATTCAAAGTATTCAAACCAACCAAACCTAATATTTTTTTTTATTTAAAAATAAAAAAAATATGTAATATATTACTCATTTGATTTCATTCCAATGGTTGATAAAAATTTAATGATTGTTCAATTTATACCCAAAAATAATAATAAAAAATAATAAAAAATATTTTAATTATAAAAATTATTGATAAATAAAAATTAATGTTTATAGTTTTTTACAATTATATTGTAATCTTTTATATCTATTTTTTAATTATATGCTATATGCTCTCTAAAAATTTAATTTTTAAGCTTTTTATTATATATATTTTTTATATTTATTTTAATTTTATATAAAATATAATCATATAAATTAATATTTATGAGATTACCTTGCAATTGATGGGTTGCAAACTTACAGTTTCTTAGCTTTGAATTTGGGTCTAAAGTTTAGCAAGTTTTACATGATTTTTTTTAGTTATTTTAATCTTGCATAAATTTAGAATTAACAATATGAATCTTTATCCTCCTCAAAAACTCTCCAAAATGTAAAATATAAAAAATACTAGTAAATATTATTAAAATGAAATAGAATTTGATTTATATAATGACATTCCCATAGAAAGGCTAAAGATTTAGTTATCTTTCAATCATATGTATGCATCTATCCCTAAAAAAATATAAGAATAAACAATCATATGTAAATTGGACTCATTTTAAGATTATAAAAAATACAAATTAAGGTTAATGAAAAAATTTAGCACAATATTAATATTATAAAAGATTAATATATATAATAAGAAAACTAGTAAGATTTGACATCTTATGATACATGACAAATAATATACAAAAAATACATTGTATTAGATCACAAACAAACCCAACTAAGTAGAGAATCTCTTGAGTTTCGATTTACTTCAAGTTTATTGATCTCATTTTTTTACTATAATGAGTATGTAAGTGAATACATGGCTAGGTTCATTATGAACATGAATTAGTTTCCTAATTTTTGGAAGATCATAAGCTAGTTTTATTAATATAGAAATACTTTCAGCACATCTTTCATAAGATCACTAGAATGACATGTTGCAATGACATAATAAAGAATTATAAAATAGAAAAATAATTAGTCATTAACGAACTCATAATAAAAGTATAGTAGTCTTGGTGATGCCCAATATATGGACTAGTCACGATAACAAAGCATATATATACATAATTTTTCATTTTGTTGATTCTAATTGGAAACTAAATAAAAAAAATATTAAGATTTTGTGAGATCCTTCAACCTCATGATGTCTCAGTCATATATGAGTATTTTTCGAGTATCTTTATTGAACGCGAGATATAAAATAAATATTTAGTATAAAATTCGATAATGCTTTAAATAATAGTGTGATGATAAATATTTTTTATTAGAACCATTAGAGATGATCTTTTATCTGATATTTTTCATGTTAAGTACATGTATCACATAATAAGAAGAAATAAAAAGAAATTTCTCTCTCCTTAGAGTAAATAAATAATATATTGAAATATATTAGAATACCTAGTAGACTATAAGACATACACATTATGTAAGTCATCAAACCTAAATAAGAAGAAATTTCAATCAAATAGCATTAGAATTCTACATATCTGTTGTTGGATTCATATGTTGACTGCAAGCAGGTAATATATAATTACATAAATAGTAAAAGTAGTGAAATAATAATTAATGAATCATACTAGGACATAAGATTTTTATTTTTTTAATATATAAAATCTTTTATGATACGACTAACATGTGTTTGTTGATAGACACTCACAATATACATTTCACTTAAGTATATATGTAATATGTGGCATCTTTAACTAATATAAAGAATACTCATATTTTAGTAATATGACCATTAAGATGAAAAGATAATATTTTAAATACTAGTTCTTCATTCTATCTTTTTATTGCTTTGTTACATGTATGAATCATAGGGTTAAGGGGGAAGAGATAGAAAATATTATAAAATACATAAATATTTGCATGAATAAACCATGAGAACTAGATGGTAAGATTTATACATGATTAGATAACCTATTTAAAATTTATAAAATTTAGTTGAGTAGTTTTAGTAAACCTTTGAATATGAAGATCAATATCATATTTGAAGATAAAGACTTTTTTATCTAGTTAGCTCATAGGTGTCAAATAGGTCATGTCATGTCGACATGACCCATTTTGTAGGCCCATCCGAGCCACCATCCTAGTGTGGCTCTAAAATTGAGCAGCCCAACATGACCCATTAGCATGCCTATTGCCTAGGTCATGGAAAATTGGGTCAGGTCTAGATACCAACTTCATTCTAGGCTAGTTTGGGTGAGCTAGGCTAGCCTAGTTCAAGTCTAGGCTAGCTTGGGTCAGGATCAGGCTATATGTTTGGCTAGTTAGGCCAAAACTAGCCCACATGAATTATCATGCTAGGTCATGGCATGTCATACCTCTTGTGCCAGAAACTTTGGCCCAGCATAGCCCAAGCCACATCATGGGCTGGCCCATGACACACGTAGGCATGACACTAAACTAGGTTGTGCAATGTCAAACATGGTTGAATTGTGTCATGCTTCATGTCATGCCCATGCTATTCGGCCTAGTTAACATCTCTGACTGTTAGCTAGAGGCAAATGATGGGTAGATCCATCAAATAGGAGTAAACTATCAAGGTATTTAAATATTGATTACTATTTATTTTTGTTTCATAATAATATAAAATTTTTTAACATATTGAGTTGGTAGAAATCATATGATTCTACTTTTTCTATGATATTTAACATATATGATCTATTGACCCATCTAGTATCATATATTAGATCATAGTCTTTGAGTTTAAAAGATTATTAGATCATAGGAAAAGAATATTATATCCCAATATTATTGAAGCTTTATCGTGTTTAAAGATTAGAAGAATGCATAGATAAGTCTTTGAGTTGTGAGGAAATGAATCATACTAAGTGAGAATGACATATATTATTTGTTACTATTACTAGAGCTTCACTATGACTGACATGCATTTTTTATTTATTTTCAATTTTTTTGTATCTTATATGCATATTGATTAGAGGTGTCAAAAGTGGGCCGTTAGCCAGGACGGGATAAATTTAGGTTAAATTAAAATTTAAAAATTAGGTTCTGAGACACGTGCCACCATTGCCGCCATTTCTGTCGAGCCTGCAAAGCCATCGTCGTCTGGCGACACCGCGTCATCCCCCATCAGTCATCGTTTCATCAGTCATCGAGCATCATTTCATATATCGTCAGGCGCATCGCCCGTACCATGTCCACGTGCCAGGCACCTGGGTCGTGCCTGGCAAGGCACGTGGGCTGAAGACCCTTGGCTCGACATAGGCATGGGCACGGGTCCACATCGTGACGTGTTTGGCCAGGCACGACCAATTCAGGATGGGCCCGGTCCACCCAGCCTGTTTGAGACATCTAATGTAGATATAGATTTATATTTTTAATTCAAATAAAAGTATATTTTTTATTAAATTAGTGTATGTTGATTTCCATATATATAAGTTACTACATGTATAATTTTAATTTTGAAAATAATTGGATTTTATCAAAATTTCATTTATACATAAATATATTATATATAATATACATTATGATTTATAACAAATTATTACGTACATACAATCTAGATCCTACACCCTATAGCTTACTAGCTACTTATTACTACCAATAGGTAGTGTAGTAGCCTACTGGCTACTAGATAGGGCAGTACACTAGTAGCTTACTTGTATTGGGCCAATAGGAAAGGTTTGGTCTATACTAGGGCAGGCCAATGGCATGAGGTTGCAAACCTAGGCAAGCTTGGGTTACTGTGGGCCTGGCAAGGCATGAAATCGTGTAGGGGGTGAGTCATGTCCAACCCAACCTTGCACAAAATTGGCATGCCATTGTATTAGCATGTCAACTTTTTTATGAACAAGGGTTACCAATATTATTCATTTTATCAGTCTACTTTTTTATGAAGAAACATAATATTGCTATATGGGGATAACTTAAGTTATTTCTTATGTTTAATAATATCTTATTATGTCTCAGAAGGAGTGTTAAGCTCACTACTAATATTATGTGAATTTGCAATTACACACTAATAATGAACCTGAAAGCAATAAATTGAATTTAGCAAAATTAGATTTATTTAAACTCTTGGTTACACTAGTATTATAATATTATTTTAATACTAAGTAAAATATGGTTTGTTTTCAGTAAAACCACATGCTAGTCTGCATTTGATAAAATAAGTATTTAATGAAAATATTCAAATGTGTTTGCAAAACACATACAATATGTGTTCTAAGAAAATACATAAGATGTGCTTTGAGAAAAAAACATTATATGTGTTAAAAAAAACAAAATAAACATATTTCTATCATAGCACATGCACTAATGTGTATTTTAAAAAAATATGCATGACATATTCCCTGACTAAAACACATGCATGGGGCATGTATTACATTGGACATGTAATTTTAATAACATGAATTATTTTATATTTAAAAATAAAACAAAACCACAATGTAATTAAATGATATGTGAAATGTGTATATAGTAGAAGGTATAAAAAAGACACGGAAATCAAGAAAGATATTTCAAAAGTTGTATTAGTGAACAATAATCAAGTTAGTGAAAATAATCTTGGTTGGTGAAGATTGTAAGCTATGTTAATAGATGTATCAAGTTATAATAAAGAAACATAGCAAGATTTTTTACATGTACGCATGAAAATAAGAATATAGCATTTTTTTTCTAAAGGAATATATGATTTTGCGAGACAAATTAGTGTGAATTTCTTGTTGAGGGTATCAATAGATCATATATACCTAAGAGCACAAAGTAAATATTTTAAGAAACTTAAGAATTTATTTTCCCCATAATTGACTAATTAAAATTGATGGATTCTTTGTTGGGCTTATGAAATCCACTGTGAATATATTATGAACTACAAACCGATACATCTTAATGTGATAATGATAGATAGGAAACATTTGTCTAAGCTAATTATTTGTGTAAACTCAATAGAATAAAATCAATAACACTAGTGTCTAGCATATCAAAAGTAGTAGAATCTACTCAAATTGGAAATTTCAATGTTTATTCTGAGGTAAGGTAGCTAACTTAATTTGAGATTATGTGTGTCTAGATGATCAATCCCAAACTTAGATAAAAAATGAAGATTGATGTTGGACATGTCGCAATCAATCATAAAAAAAGCAAGTTGTGCTTTTTTCAAGTCTATCATAAAGTTTTAATAATGAGTGAGAGGATAATTAATAATAAGTCAACCATAAAAATGTTTCAGCATCCAAAAATATAGATACTTTAAAAAATTAATTTAAAAAGGTTGGGCATCATTCACAAGTAATATAGTACACTAATGCCATGAAAAATGGAAAGAGGTGTTACATATATGCTATAGTATGTAAAAAGAAGTTAAAAGTGTCGTAGTTTTACTAGGGTAGACAAACAAATGATCTAGAAATACTATCATGATGCTCAACTATAATGATATACAAGCATTCTCGCATCATCCTCAGTGGAAGTGAGTGAAGAGGTAATTCTCTAAAAAGTTTAATGTTAGATTAAGATTATACAACATGAGAATGTTGACAAATAAGTCAATAGCATTAAAGAATACAATTCATTTGAAGAAGGTAGCTATAATTTGTCTCCCAAAGACAAATAAAAAGTAAACAATGTTAACCAATTAAGTGGATGATTTAATTTTGTTTATTCCAGATCAAATGAAAGTTTGGATATAATGGGTATGGTGGTTAATAATATTTTGATGAAAATGATAATTACAAATTAGGTATTTAAAATAAGATTATGATCATTATTTAAGTCTTAGAGCTAGAAATAATATCTATCTACAGTATGTATTTCTTACAAGTTGGTTTATATAAAAAGATTAATTAGAATTATTGGGACCATTTCGCAACACTATATCAAGGTATGTCCTATAATAAAAAAATTTTAGGAGAGATTTAATTGGTCATGTAAGTAATAATATAATTAACATGAGAGAATTCATGAAGAACCAATGAGAGTATAAGTATTAAAAGTTAAATTGAATATTTCTTAGCAAGGAGATAAGACATAAATCGGTTCAAAAATTATAACATTATACTTGGAGTGTATCAAGAGAACCAACAAGAATTATAATTTTAATTTGTATACTAAGTGTGAGGGTGAAATATCACAAGTAGCTCAAGGTCAAGTTAAACTAGAAATTAAGTAATGAACATTAAAGAATGATGCATGTCAAAAAATTAGAAATAAGGTATCATGAGATCAATTTGTCATAGAAAGTCAAAAGAATCTAGGAAATAAGAACAAATTTAGTGGACATAATTTTTTGAACTTATCACTAATTTGCAAGAAGTAAGATAGAGAAAGAACTACAAAAGACCAAATAAAAAGGGGACAATAGAAAAGAGACATGGGCAAGAATGTTGAGGTTCATCATATCATTAAGGAAAAGAAATAATGAGTTAATGTTTGGCAAAATGATAGAAGATCAACTCTCATGAATTATACATAACTTTTAAGCAGTTGAAAGTTAAAGTTGCATAAACAAAAAAAGAGTATCATGGTTTGTACAATAGGTTAGCAATAAATAGATAAGGATATTATTATTCTAGTGAAGGTGAGGACATAAAAATTTTGAGAAATACATTTATATTAGAGGTATTAAGGTTGACTATGAAATTAACTAATAGTTGAAATTCATTGATTATCTATGCTTTTAATAAGACTTTCAAAATTATAAATAAGCCAAACTTACGTAGGCAAAGATTAGTGGTGCTAGTTTGAAAAATTGAAGATGATATTGAAAATTATTCAAATTATAGAGGGATAGAATCAAGAGTCATGAGATAAAATTTTTAGAGATAGTTATAGAAAAGTGACTAAAGATTTTAACTACTATAGAGAGTGTTAGTTTGATTTTATGTTGGCTATGTCAATTATATAAGTCATTTTCTTGCTTATATATGCTATACAAAATTATAGAGAAAAATAATACTTGCCTATTTGCCTTATTTATATATAGAAGACATATGATAATGTTTCTTGTGAATTGATTTTATAGACTCGGAATATTTTTGAGAGTTCAAGATAGTGTACCCTTCATAGGTGGGATGTCAAGTGAATAATCAGTCTAACTAGTATAACATTAACAATCAACTATCAACTCATGTCTACTTACTTTCATCCTACATAGGTTGAGGATACATTTTAAGAAAGTGGTAACTTGGAATTTATTATTCACAAATGATATCTTATAAACTAGCTAAAGTTTATATTAAGAGTAAGACTAGTGATTTGGTATATTAGGGAGAAAAGATTTAAAATTAACAAATCAAAGACATAATATCTACTTGGTGAATTTCACTTTAAATGATAGAGTCAATCACATCGAGATCAAAGACATTAAAATCTAAAAATAATAATACCTTTTAATATTGATGATCAACAATTCAAAACAAAAAAATTATTTTAAATATAAATAGATATTAAAGTTAGATAGATAATTTATAGATTGATGATTTACCTATTATGTGATGGAAGAATACATACTAGATTAAAATAAAAATTCTAGAAGACAATAATTCAATAACTCATACTTCATGATTCACAATGTTAAGCTACTATGAGATGAGAGACACATAAGATGGGAAAAATAAGTATATGTTTGTTAAGATAGATATATGAAAAAAAAACTCACAAGAATAAACTATGAAATAAAAGGATTGAAAAAGATCTCGATGTTGTACTTATATAAGAAAAAAAATAAGAGAGATATCTTACATGAATTGAATATGTGACTAAGACATATGCTATTAAAATATTGGTTAAAGTAGTGAGGATAGATGTATATGAATTATAATTGTGTGAAGAATTGTGGAAAGTTTTCATTGCTCAAAGAACTAAAATCTACCCAACCAACTCCAATAATATTAGGAATATACTCTAATGATTACGATGTTATGATTTTATTGTGCTTCCAATCGATTAGACAATGTCACAAAAGCTTGTCGGTGAGAATCTTTCATTAATAAATATATACAAGTATATGAGTCATAGAAGTAGTAAAGATGACTTTTATCTAAATAACAATTCCATAGAGATTGTCACAGTAGTTTTGTAAACTAAGAATGACAGAATACCACTCTAGTCTAAACAATAATTTGAGATTTTTGTAAGTTTATTTGATGCTAGAGTTAGCCCATTTTAATTCATATGATGCATGTTTAAATAGTTAGGATCATGTAGAGTTTGAATACAAAATAAAAATTAGATTACTAGTAGAATGTTCCTTTTCCCTGATGACATATATTGTGGTTATCATCAATGAGCTTTAAAGATGGTTCCCTTGTAGCTTTCTCTTTGGTACTTTACCAGCAAAAATAATAAATCATTTTTGGTCAAAGGTCATTCATAAGTCTATACCATTTAGGCAACTCATTACATGTCTTTTATGGTTGTTTTGTATGTATATTCATATTCTTTGGTCTTGGGTATCTCAATGACTCTGAACTAATGTGGCCATAAAAGTATTTGTACTTTTAGCTTTATAAGTATCATACTCACACAATTAATATACATATCTTTTTAAATCCCACTAGTATGAACTATACAAGTGAAAGCAACTAAGAGGGCTATTGTCACCTCATGAGTTACAACTACTCATACATATCCAATGGATTACCTATCATTATCCTCCATAGCGATAATGCGACTCTCACACTAAAGGTTAAACCTTAAAAAATATTATATAAAATACACACACTAATTGAGGATAAGTTTTTCTAAGACACATACAATAAATTAGCATGTAGAGGTATTTGTGCTTTCGGGATTGTGAGTGCTACATTTACAATAATTAATATATCTCAATTTTATGTTTTGACAATTATGTTTGCCTCATGGATCATGGACAGAAATAACTATCACTTCATTCCCACCATATGCATAAGTGGCCTCATGGTTTACTTATCATCAACTATCATGATAATATGCACAAACTTACCAATAGTAATATCCTAATAATAATTCTATATAATATCTATTCCACATTATAAAGCAAATATTATAATTAAATACCAAAGTATTCATACACCACATAAATCAAAATAAATAAATTTACACCTCAATTTAGTTTAATATTAGGAAGAAATTCATATGAGGTATAGACAGAAGAATCTTTTGAATCTTAGGTTCCTAATGATAGCTCTCATGAAAATCTATGATTCAAAATACTATATCCCAATACATTTCCATTGATTTTCCAAACTTCACCCCAGAGATGGAGGTTTGAAGTCACCCCCTTAGCTCTATGATTTATCCTTTGTCTTATATCCCTTACTTGCTCATGGATTCCATATGAAATGAGAAAATTGCCTCTTAGGTTGTTTTGGTACGTGAAGAGGATGATGAAAATTTTTTTCTTTTTTATTTCTTTGTTCTCCCTTTTTTTCTTTTATACTTCATGAATCCTAGGCATTTTTCAAGTAGAATGTCATGACTTTAGAACAATGTGACAACTTTGGAATGATACCGCAACTTTAGCTTTTGGTCTATGGAACTCGAAGTCATGGGACAAAGAATTGGTTGTCTTTGAAATGCTTTCTAAACTCTTTGTACTCCAAAAGTTATAGCACTAGGAATTAGTCATGTCCCCTTTTTTTATCTTCTATATCACAGAATCATGGCATTTAGAAGTGGCGATGACTTATGCATTTCATCTATTTTACATAAGGGTATGACAATGGATTATGGTCATAGCTTATGAAATTAGTAATGTATATCAAAGGTACAATATTATGACATAGGCATGGCTTTGCCTTCTCTCTAAAAGTAAATATCATAGCTTTAGAAATGGTCATGGATCGAGTATTACTCACTATAATTATCTATAACCAAATGTCATGATATTAGGTGGCTGTGACTTTAATAAAGATAAAACCACAACATTAGGAAATGGCTGTGACATTTAGAACAAGTGGGATGCATGTTTACTGTAACATGAAATTAATGTTATAGTCATTTAAATGTTATGATCTAAGTGTGGTTGTGATTCCAAGATAATATCACATTCAAAAAAGAATATCTTACATAGTGAAAAGATTATGCTAATTAGGTAGTAAAGTCATGACATACAAAGATAACCATGACTAAGTATGAAGAGTTTCGATGATGAATGGATATAAAAATTATTGAATAGAACTAGCTATCTTCACCTATTACCCCCAAAAAAATAATATTTTACTATTATTCATCATAATTGACCAAAACTCTAATTTTATGAAATTATTCCAATTATCCCACATTTCTATACATACACATAATCTAAACTACCCCAAATATCCTAGAATATTTGGTATTTCACATAACAAATAAACTCGCACATAAAAACTATTGATTAACCCCAAGAAATAATTTTTCCCTCAATTGAAAAATATCCCACATCATCACAAACCGTATTTTTTTTACGACAAGATTTGAATGTCATAGTATCTTCAGATAGTACAACAACTTCTCATTATGAACATATGAATACTCATGGTGGAATTAAAGTTCTATGACTATATTTATGGGTGAGTTAAGTGTGTATAATGATTTATAAGAAATATGCATTATATTTATTACATCATACCTTGCATAAAAATTATTGGGTTTCCTTCCAAGCAGAGTTACATATAATGTCCATAGCTAGGCCATGAATAATTTTGTAGTTCATCAATGATCTCTATCACAATTATTTTAGTATACATCTTTACGTCTTTTTTTTCTATCTTCTTTCAATGTCACATCATTTAGATGTCCTTTTGGTCTTTCCTCTTTGGATACCACAACACTGAGAAATATCATGGCTTTCTTAGGTTCTGGTCTACTCATTTTTTTTCTATATCTTCAAAGTCATGGAGCAAGGTGTTTGATATGTAAAATAATAAATAATACTTTCCATTTGGGTTGATTTTCATGATCTGTTTACTTGGAAAAAGATGTTATTTAGAATGATGACAGAGATATAATTTTGATCGATATTGATAATTAGTTGTGAAATCAGTTATTTTTAGTGGGAAGATATATGACTTGGTAAAATTAGTTATTATAAGTGAATAGTCATCTAAGTCATAATATTTGATGTGCTATTACTTGATTATATCTTTGAATACTTATAAATAATTTTAGCATTTATTCTTAGTTAATACTCTATACCTATAATCATGACAATATTCATATATTATTATTCTACCATCTTATTGACATAATCATATCTCTATACAACACATAGCCAAGCTATGAAACTTTCACAGAGTCTTAGCTGAACTAGCTCAAAATAAATGTATCGTTGTGATAATAATTTTATGTCATAGCAACCAAATACCCTAGTAATATTAAAAGTCATAACAAGCCTCTAGCATCATGACTTTTTCTATATAGAAGCCTAAGATAATCATGCCAAAGTTGTGGCACTATGACTATTGACTCTTATACCTAGCATCATATAGAATATTATAGAGTAATAAACTTGAACCACTACCAACACAAGCACTTTGATCCTTGGCTCAAGAGAAAAAACAAAGTCTTGATTTTTCTTTAGTGATGCAACTTTGTATTATAGAGGCAAAATATATCTTTATGACTTTTCCTAGCATTATGAGAATCAACTAAAGAAAAGAGGCTAACGTCATAGCTTATACCCAGCATCATGACTTTGTATTTTAGAGGCTAGATGCATAAGCCATGACTTTAATCCAATGCTCCAACTTCCTATTAAAACCCACATAGAAAAATAAAAACCTAGAGCTCCAACTTTAATTTTGGTGCAATTCAAGAGTAATAAGGGTGATACAAAGCACAAACATAAACTCTAGGAGCTGGATGCACAATCTAATTTTTTTTCCTAGGGTAAAATCATAGGGAAATTGATATAGATTTGAGGGATTTAGTATTTGGAATCCAATATTCTCTCAAGAAATATAATTGGGAACCTTGATTAGTGCAAGATAAATTTTTACTTATCTCGTATGTTATTCTTCTTAATTATTAGATGAATGGACAATCTATAGATGGTTTAATATTATTTTGTGTGATGGATGCTCTATTTATGAATTAATATTATATTTTATTGTGATTTTATTTGATTTTGGATGGAATTGTAGTAAAATAGAATTAAAATTATTGTTTTGGATATCGATGGGTTCATGCGTGATTAGAGTGGTGAACGATGACAAGTAAGCCATAAGGTACACTCACACATGATGATAGTAAGGAAGTAATAGTCATTCTAATTTTGTCACATGAGAAAAACTCATATACCAAAATCCAAAATTGAGTCAAGTTTAATCATTATGATTATGGTGCTTATGAATCTAAAAGCACAAATAGTTTTATAGGCTAATCCAATTTACATGTTTTAGATGAATTAACTCTTAATTGGTGTTGGGCTTCAAATAGAACTTTTTTTTAAAGGTTTCACCTTTAGTGTAATGGTCACATATCATATTATGAAACAATGACATTTAAGCCATGTAACTTGCATGCAATAAGGTGATTCATATGGTGATGACAATCCTATGAGTTACTTTCAGTCATATGGTTATCACTAGTGTAACATGAAGGAAAGCTTATGTTAATTATACAAGTATGGTGATGATGAAGCCTAAAGTGAAAATTCTCTTATTATCATATCAATTCTCATCAAAAATATATAAAGAGCTCAATGAATAAGAATGTATATTCAAATTAACTATTAATAAAAGATAGTTAATAAGTTGTTTAAAAGATAAGGACTTGGGAATAATCTTCGAGTAGATATGATTTATTATCTCAATGGTAAAGTACCAAGGGGATAGTTAAGAGGACCATAATTGGGGAGGGCTTAATATATGATAAACACCTTGTATGCTAATAGGGTAAGAGGTCATTCTGAAAATAATTCAACCTTTATTTTGTGATTGGGAAAAATCACAACTAGATCATTTATAAATGCATCACACATTATAAGATACCCCAACCCTAGCATCTAAGATTTATATCATGAATCCTATTTATGTTACCTACTAGAAAAACTATTGAGTATTGTTGATTGATCATACTTCATATGCATTCCTTGTCGGATTAATATCTAGACTAAAGATTCACTTGATTATCTTAATGGATAGTATATTTGTAGAATGATATCGGAAAAGAAATTCTCATCCAACTAGGTTTTGAGATGCATAAGCTAAAAATTAGGTTTTATAATAAAGTCGTTATAAATTTTTGGTATCATTGCCAAAAATTACATTTTTTTAGGATGGTCAATCTTTGCCATGAACCAAGTTTTTTGCTCTACTATGGGATTTTGATTGTTTTAGTTTTGTTGACATTGCTCCACTTTAGTTTTTTTTTTGTTGATCCACTTTAGTTGATGTAACCATCCTTAAAATAGGGTAGTTCTTTGTTTAGTAGTTTTGATAACAATATCTTATTTATTGTGTTTTTATTTGTACTGCATGTTTATTGGATACCTTGTTATCATGGTATATGTTATTTCCATTATTTTTGTGTTTTTCTTTTTTTTGTCACTACCTTTGATGTGCAAAACTCCAGGATTGAACTAATATATTTGGACCAAAGAAAAAGGAAGATCATGTAACGGTCAATTTTTAAAGATGATGGAACACATATTTTTTCTCATGGTAACTTGTATTTCATGCCTCATGGAGATGATAATCAGATTTATTATTAGAATTTTATGAGTTATTTAGTTCTAAGATATAGGAGCTATGAAGAGATCTCATTTAATATTTCATATATGACCAACCTTTCATCTTTTGAAGACATCATTATAGAGTTATTATATAAGACTATAAAAGAAAATGAAAGGAAAGATGAATGGTTATGATAACTTGATATGAAGCGGGAAGACTCTAACTTGGGTATGAAGGAGGAAAGTGCTACATCATAATTTTTAGTGGTTATAATGGATACAATAGTTTATGAAAAGGAAATTAAATGAGAAGACATTAACTTGGGTATGAAGGATGAACGTACTATATCAGAATTTTTGGCGGTGAATATCGATACAATAGTTTGTGAGGAGGAAGTCAAATGGAAAGATAGTGACTTGGGTATGATAAAGGAAAATGCTACATCAAAAGTACTATTGATAATTATGGACATAATAGTTAGTAAGGATAAAGTCAAGAAAGTTGAAAAATCTATGATTTTTCATAATGTCATGGCTCAAAACAGGGAAAAGTGTAGCCCCTCAATGTTGAGAATGTCTCTGAAGAATAACATTTCGAAAATTTTCTACAATGTTTCTTTAGTGGATACTAAACATACAAGGAAAAAGAAGTTTACATAGAGAAAATGACATGGATAGTAAGTATTAATGGCAAAGTAAAAGAGTTGAAGAATATCTAGCGATGGATATTAAATATTGGGCTGCTTGAAAGGCAACCCATGAAACTTTATGTTTGTTGATTATTTTTGTTTGCGTAAAGAGGTTTTGTGGCATACATCTCATATTTTTTCACTGATCCACCACAAAATCCCCACCAACATTTATGATTAGTAGATTCAAACTAGTTTCCAATCTGATAATTTACCCAAATAATCACAACCAACTACCTGCATTATCATTTTAAAAGTCACAACCAACTACCAACGTTATCAATTTAAAAGTCACAACCAACCATCAGTGTTGTGACTTCTCATTTAATAAGTCATAGTAATCCACCAGCACCATGACTTTTGATTATAAAAATTGAGGCTAGTAGAATATAAATCATGACAACAATTTTTTTTTCCAAAGACCCTAACCTCAATTCTTCTTGATGCAAATGAAAAACTTACTTCTAAATCATGAAATTTCACTGCTAGCAAAGAGAAATACTAGAGGCAAAAGCTAAAGGGGAACATCATAGTGGGAGAGATGAGTCACAAGGGCAAAGGAAAATGGTTGAGACCTAGCAATGCCAAGAAAATGCTTTCTAGCAATTGTATGATTTATCAGAGAGAATGGTTTCAATGAGTTTATACTATCTTTCTAGCAACTTCTTGAGAAGAAAGTTTGGTTAATATTTTACATGCATAGAATAAGAAATGCCTTAGTTGTGAGAGAGCTTTATGTTAATTTGGAGAATAAAGAAGAGAATAGATATTACATGCAATAATGTTAGGTATGTTTTAATAGGAAAATAATTAATGAATTTCTTGGAATACTATGATCAGGATAACAAGTTTTTCAAATCTCTAAAAGCACGACCCAACTACACAAAATTGGTAAAGTATTGACAGATGGGAAATGCAAATATATGGGTGACTTCCAAATGTGTATACAAATTTATGATACATCGAGATTTTATAAAGCTTAGTAAAGTGTAGTTGTATGTTGTATGCTCATTTTTTAAGTCTATACTACATGTCTTAATCATCACACATGATATGGAAATATTATTGTATGCCCTCTCAATTGATTGTAGTTGTGATGTGGGTAAAGTAATTAAGTAATCCATTCTTTATTTTTTAAAAGGGTAACTTTTGCAGTCAAATAATTTATCATTCCTTATTTTCCAAAGTGTATAGAGAAAAAAGAATCCAAATGAATGAAAATATAGATGAGATGTGTTTGAGGATGTCCCCCTTACAATTGAACAAAGTAGGGACTTTTGAATGACCAAAGAGAAGTGTAATAAAGTGGGGGAAGACATGGAGAGATAATACCATAGTGAACATTTATTGGGTGAATACAAAGGTATGATGTGTGATATTATTCATGAACATCATATTGGAAACTAGAAATAAAGAAGTATGCTTATGCAAGAAATATAATCTAGTTGTATAACAATGGTAGCAGATGCAGAAATACAAGATACACTTTGGGAAATGTAACACTCCAAAGAAAAGAGTTGTTTGTAATGCCCTAAAAGAAGTTTGAATACAAGATTTAAAAACTCATGGAAGATGGGATAATATGCATTTAGATTAGTGTGATGGATAGTGATGAATAATGTGGGCAACTTTATGATTCCATTGACATGGAATGGAGGACAATGGTGTCTAGCAAAGACAAAATTCTTGAATGTGATGTGTATTTATAAGAGAAGTAGTGGATTAAAGTATTGGTGAAAAGCAGTACAAACTAAAAGTTATTGTACTATGCAATGAGTTCATTCGAAAGTATAATGAATTCAATTAGGAAAAGTTAAAACATGTTATGCAACATGATTGCTAATATTTTGGATTGGGCATTAGTTTTTGGGGGGATTCAGAGAGACAATCCACTTCTCCGTCACCATTTAAGCACTCTAGAGCTGATTTTATTTTATTCAGAATATGTTCATAAGGAAAAATCATACTGCAAAACACCTTGAATATGTAAATATATACATTTTTGTTGTTTTTGTGTGGATATGTTGATAATAATATGGAAGGTATGATATAGTTTAATTTTTTTATAAGTGGGATATTTATTGCTCAAGGATGAGCAATAATTTTAATTTGTGAGTTTGTTCGATATATAAATACCAACTAATACTTGCCATTTAGGTTAATTTTTATAACATGTTTGCTTAAAAGAGATACTATTTAGAATGATTTTACAAAAAATATAATTTTGATGGATTTTGATGAATAGTTATAAAATTGAGTATTTTTAGCATGAACTATATGACTTGGTGGAGTTGATAACTAGAAGGGGAGTGAATAGACTTTCATATCATAACATTTTATGTGTTATGACTTGATCGTACATTCAAGTGCTTATAGATTAGTTTCTGCATTCATTCTTAGCCGAAACTCTAACCCAAAAAGTCATAGCAATATGTGTATGCTACGACTCTACCACTTTATTAGCATAATCATATTGCTATGTAGCATATTTTTTTGGAAGTGAATATTTCATGGAGTTGCAGCCTAACTGGCTCAGTACAAATTCATGATTGTGATAATAATTTTACATCACAGTAATTATGGATCCCACTAGTACTAAAAGTCACAACAAGCCTCTAGAATTGTGACTTTTTCTATATAAAAATCAAAGACACTTAGAACAAAAATGTGACGTTGATCTAGCATCATGACTTTTGGCCACGGAATATTATAGAGATCCAAACTCACACTTCGACCAACACAAGCAATATGACTTAGCTCATAAAATATACAAAGTCATGACTTTTCTTCAGCACCACAATTTTATGTTTTAGGGGCTAATTGTACAAATAGTCATCACACTTAGCACCATGACTTTGTGTTATAGAAGCTAAATGCACAATTGTAACTTTTCCACAATACAATCAACTAGAGAAAATACACCAAAGCTATGACTCAAATACATTGTCGTGACTTTGTATTAAAGTGACTGAATACATAAGTTATAACTTTCATCTAGTATCATGACTTTCCATTAAAAAAAACTCACACCATATGTGTAGGAATATAAAGAAAGCTTGAAAAAATTATAAAAATTCCATGATGCAGATGAAAAAATGAAAACCTAGTGCTCCAACTTCAATTTTGAGGTAATACACAAGCAACATGGGCAATACAAGGTACAATCATAAACTATATGAGGCAAGTGTGCATTTTGACCCCATCAATGGTGAAAATCAAGGCATAATTGATATAGTTTTGAGTGATTTAGGGTTTGGAAACCTAGATTCTTTTGAAGCTATAATTGGGCACCCATATTAGTATGAGATAAATTTCTACTTGTTTCAAATGACTTTCTTCCTTAGTATATGCTAAATAGAAAATCTAGGGATGGTATAATATTATTTTGTATGATGAATGCTCTATTTATAAATTAATATTGTGGTTTGTTGTGATTTTGTTTATTTATTGATGGATTGATAGTTAAATATAATTAAGATTTGGGGTTTTGGATATCAATAAGTTTGTGCATGATTAGAGTAGTAGATGGTGATAGGTTAGCTAAGAAACACAATAATAATAATAGGAAAAAAGTACTGGCCTTCTGACCATGAAGTGAAAGGCAAACCCAAATGCCAAAATTTAAAATTGACATAAGTTTAATAAATACGAGTATATGACTCTTATGAAGCAAAAAGTATGAATACTTTTATAAGTCAATCCATTATGCATGTCTTAGAGGAACTAACCATTGATTAATGTTAGGCATTAAATATAATATTTTCTTAAGAGTTTTACCTTTGCTATATGACTTGCCTATCATAGTAGGGGATGTTCATAGGTAATTCATCCAACAAACTCGAACAAAGGTGACTTATACAGTGGTGCTAATGAAGAAAAGAATATGTTAATTATGGGGTTATGGTGCTTTCAAAGCCAAGAGTATAAATACTTATATAATCACATCAATTCTCTTAGAAAAGACATAAAAGGTCAGATAATAAGAATGTATATTCAAAGTAATCATTAAGAGCAATTAATAAATTGCCTAAAAGGTGAGGAGTTGTGAATGACCTTCAAATAGATATGATTTATTATTTTGATGGTAAAGTACATAGGGATTAACTATGGAGGGGCCGATAATGGGGAGGACTCAATAGTTGATAAATCACCTTATATATTGGTATGACGTTTGGTCATTCTACAAATAATCTGACTTTCATTCAATGATTAAACATAATCACAACTAGACTATTTAAGAATGCATCATACTTAATAAGATAAACCAATCCTATGATCTAAGTTTTATACAATGAATTTTGTTTATCATCTACTTATAGAATAATGTCTACTTTATGACTAAATGTCTACTTTATGACTTATATAACCCATATATTTACAAAATAATGTTAGATGATAGACTCTCACCTAACTAGCTTTTGTGATGTACCAAACCTAAAATCTAGGTATTTTCACAAAGTCACAACATTGGGCATGACCACAACATCATCATTGAGGTTTTTTTGGGCCTTTTCTTTATCTAACACCAAAGTCATGGTACTAGGCACAACCATGGCTTTGTCACTGAGCTTTTTTTGAGGCTTTTCTTTTTTGTAATGCCAAAGTTGTGGCATGGCAAATGGCCATGAATTTTTCATAAAGCTTATGTATCCTGAAAGTCATTATATTTTCATAAGTCATGACTTTTCTTCCTTTTGTTTCGCTGCACATTTAGACTCCAAACTCTCTAGATCATTTTTAAAAAAAAAAACCATACAAGGAGTTTAGGCATTTTGCTTTTATTTAACTTCCTTGAAGTTGTCTTCATTAGAATCTTTTGAAGTCACAGCATCGAAGAATACCATGACCTCATAGTGGTTATCTACCTCATCTTCTAGTTCACCACTTTCATAACTCTAAAGTTCCTCTTTTACATCATCTTCTTCATCTTTAACATGTGAATAGTCTTTTATAAAATTTATCCATCTAAAGTTGACTTTTTGTTATATTTCTATAAGGAAGAGATTATCTATTCTCCAATAAACATTTTCATCTTCTTGACTTCATAAGTATTTGTAAAGATTAAACTTGCTTCCTTCTTACTAATATAGAGAGTAAACATTTCCTTGTTTACATCAATAAGTGCTTGTCTAGAAACAAGAAAGGATCATCTCAAGATCAATTGTGTGTAATGATCTTCCTCCATATCCAATAACATATATTATGCTATAAAAGTAAAGATATTGACATTAACTAAACATCTTCGCTAAAATCATCTAGGCACGATTATTTGTATGATATTTGGAGTAAAAGATATTTGAGTGATTTTCACAAGATTCAATCTTCATACAATTGAGAAAGACATCAAGTTAACATTTAATGTCAAGTCATATAGTGCCAACCAAAATGTGATATCCTATTGTACAAAGTATAATAAAACTTCTCAGAACCTTCAATTTTCTTAGGAGTGTTTATTAAATAATTATACTAAATTACTTAATAATATAGATGGTCCTGAACATCTCTAATTTCTACTTACTACTTATGATATTATTCATTAATTTCATATAATTCAGCATCTGAGATTATACTTTAGCAAATGACATATTCAATTCTATTTTCTAAAAAATATTGACAAATATTTTAAATTGTTAATCCAATTGCTCCTACCTATAACATTGTGGAAATGAAATATTCATTAGAAACTTACATTTAGCTTTATTCTAGTTCACATTATTTTCTCCATAGCTTTGGATACATTCCATTTGCTCATTTATTTTTTTGCTTCCTTTATTTGTAGTTATAGGCGAGAGTCATCCCAAAAGTCATGACTCTCACTTTGTTATTTATTTATATGCCTTGTCTCTTAATGAAAATGGAAATAGACATAATCTAACAGCATCAAGGCTAAATCCATTCATATTTATCTTGTCGAAAAACTCCAAAAATATTATAACATATTCATTCATATCATCTAATATCCTCCAACAAGATTGGTACTACTAAACTGTTACTATCAGACTTAGCTTCAAATCAAAGTAATTATCCTCTACTAGTTGTATCTAGATATCCAAAAATATGCCCATCATTACTAGCCACCAATAATCTCAAAATGTACAAAGGTGGATATGTTATTGGATATCTTGCCCATCACTATCTTTGGGCTCTCTGTTACTGCCAATTCCCCCTATATTTTTTTTCTCAACTCTTTGTCTCAAAGTTTATCTTCTAGTTATTTCAATATCTAGCTCCAGAGGTGGTGGGCAATTGTGCTTCCACAGTTATGATTTTAAGATACAGAAGAAGAAAGAACAACAACACAACAACACAAAAAATGATATATATATATATATATATATATCCAATCAACAATCCAACCACAACAGAATTAAAAGAAAATGAAAATAGAAAAAACTAGAAATAACATGGTTCACTAGTTGCTCAGTACGACTAGCTACATCCACCAGAAAATACTTATGTATTACAGATTAAACCAATAGAATTCTTACAGCATATATAGTGCAGAGACAGTAGCGATAAATCACAGAGAGAGAGAGAGAAGATGAATAGTTCTGGATCACAAAAATAGTAACCCAAAAAATACAAAATACAAAACATTTATATTTAAAACATTCTCAGTTCAATTAACCGGAGCATGTCAGATCATCAGATGGGTCAGGCTCTGCTCCAAAAAATTTCTTCGGCCCGCTGACCGGATAGCGAGACCTCCATTATTGTGCTACTGCTGCATCACAGGCATCTTAATATTTCTTTTTCTGCACTTACATGAAAATATTAAAATATAAACATTTTGTTATATAAACAGATTATCAAAATAAGTTATATATATAGCAAGAGGTATTAGCTCAATCCCATAATTTCTTTGTCATATTAGGTTGTCTAAAAAAACAAAGAAACCACCAAACACAAATATTCACAAACAAAACAAGATAATAAGACAAGTTATGTGGATTCAGAAAAATAATCAAAATATTATTATCAAAACTACTAAAAACTGAACTATTCCTTTTCAAGGATAATCATGTCAACTCAAGTTAATTAATAAAACTAAATAAACACTAGTAACAGTACCAAATCAAATTGCAACATTATTAAGCTACCTAATTTTATTAATTAGATAGTCTCTCAAATGTTTAGTGGCGGGGATATCTTTTAAACAAAGATTATTAAATATATGAGTCATACAATTAGTAAAAAAAACTTTTGTCTATATATCAATTCTACATAAATTGTATCAAGTGTTTGGTCAACCAACAATGAAACAATACCACTCAAGTTGGGTAGAAAAATTGAGATTTTGGTAAGATTCTTAGATCATAGGGTTTGTTCATTTTAATTCATATGATACACATTTAAATAGTTTGGTTCATATTAAGTTTAGATATAGAACAAAAATAGAATTATTATCAAAATACTCATTTACCTTAATGGCATAGAATGTGGTTATAATTATTAAGTTCATTCAAGATTGATTGGTAAGTTAAAAGAGTGGTTGTTCTAGTCTTTCAACATTAAAGACTTAGGGCCTACAAAACAAATGTTGGGCATGTAAATTACTCAAGACATAAAGGCAAAGAAGTTGTGGTCATCTCAAGTAAAGTATGTTGAATGCATGCTTGAAAGATGTAATATGAAAGATGCTAAGCTAGTTGGTAAACCTCTAGCTAATCACTTTAAGCTTAGCAAAAGCTTATGCCCTACTACAACAGATGAAAAGAAAAAAATGACCTCTACTTCTTACTCCTCAGTAGTGGGGAGTCTTATGTATTGTATGATATGTACAATGCCTGATATTGCACATGTTGTTAGTACAATGAGTAGATTTCTCTCAAATCTAGGAAAGATGCATTAGGAAGCTGTGAAATGGATCTTCAAATATTTGAGGGGTACTTCAAAATTGTGTTTGAGTTTTAGGGGTTCAAAACCAGTGTTAGAATGCTTTATAGATGCTGACATGGCAGGTGACCAAGATTGTAGAAAGTTTACTTCTAGTTATTTATTTACTCTTACATGGGGAGCTGTTTCATGGTAGTCTAAGTTATAGAAGTGGGTCAATTTTTCTAATACTGAAGTAGAATATATAGCAGCAACTGAAGCAGTAAAAGAGATGTTATGGATGAAAAATTTTTTTCAAGAGCTGGGCTTAATGCAAGATGAGTATGTTGTGTTTTGTGATTGTCAAAGTGCTATGGATTTGAGCAAGAATACTTCATATCATTTCCTTATAAAGCACAATGATGTGAGATATCATTGAATACGAGATGTCATTGAAAAAGGGCTTATGAAGCTTAAAAAGATTCATACAGATTTCAATTCTTCTAATATGATGACAAAAGTTGTTACCAGAGAGAAACTAAAGTTTTGTGACAAGCATGGGATCTAACTAAGATATTAGACCCCTTATGTTGGGCTGGGGGGAAAGATTGTAATGTGGGTCTAGCCCACTTTGTTTATTAAAAAAAATCATTGAGTAGTTTAAGGAAGCACCGCATGGAGTTCAAAAACTGCAAGATAGTTTTGATGCCGGACAATTTTTTTTTAAGTTCAAAAAATGCTAGTTTCGCGAAGAAGCATAAATATCAAAAAGGCATGGTAGATTCTAAGTCGATCTGTCGCTCCAGCTCACATTCCACATTATAACCAAAAAGCATTTCTTCTAAATATCAAAGAGGCATGGTAGAGATGTGGTTGCGTGATTCCTTGTGTTTTGAATTAATAGCTCTTCTCTTTATATATATATATATATATATATATATATATATATATATAATCTGCCTTGTAAAAACTATGTGCTATGTCTCCTCTTTTTTTATCCTTATCATGTATTTCTATTGAGAGAATATCTTCTTGTTAATGAGGTTAAATCAAATAAATAAATATATTGAGAATTCTTTGTTTATTTCACCCACAATTATTTGTTTATTTCACCCACACAACCTGCACTTGCACCACCATCCCCATCTTTTCAAATTCACTTGAAAATCAAAAATAAAACAGGATGCATCATTTTTAAACATTAAGCTCTTTTTTTTTCTCTAAAAATTAATTATTTGTTTTTATTTATTTAATAAATATCATGAGCATTCCTTTTCAATGTGAGGACACCACAATTAATATTTTAACATAGTGATTAATGGGTTAAAACATTTGATTAACACAAAATCAATAAAAAGCATCACAATTTTCATTCTAAAAGGAAAAAAAAATATTCGAGTTATACAAAATGTCTCAAAAAAAGATAAAAAAATGAGATTGGTTGAGGATGAGTGAGAATTTTTTTAAAAAAAAAAATTCAGATGGATAGTGTGTATATCCTCATTTAAATAGTTTGTTTGAGCCTCAATGTTATCCAATAGATAATGTTTTTTTAATGATCATGCTTAAGTGATGGACAACTAAGTTATTGTGGGAAGAGTTCTCTTTTTTATTTTTGTGATGATATTTAATTGTAAAAAAAGAATATTAGTCATTTGGCGTAATCAATGAAATAGTTAATTTTACCAAACTAGTTAGATCAAAATACAATAAAAGATAAGAAAGCAAAAATAAACTCATTGTGTTTGAACATGTTGGAGAAAAATATCAAAATATAATATAGATACTACAACTATAAATTTTGTTTAAAAGAATTTGAGCACTGCACAAATATATCTAGAAATCATATCAATTTAACTAAAATTTCTTCAAACTCAAAAAACACAATTTCAACAAGTCAACAACACAAACTTCTTTGAAAATTTTAAAGAAAAATAATTTCAAATATATAGTTTAAGTTCTTACAAAGTAGTGTGAGTCACATAAAAAAATATATATAATACTATCAATGTCACTCCACATAGTAGCTCACACTAACACAAGGAATAAAAATTTTATTTTTATTCAACAAATTTGGAAATGGTATCCATCTATCAATGATTATGAGATAGTTCAATTTTACCAAATAGTTTTGTGGCCATTGTAACCATCTTTATTGCACTTTTTTATAAATCAAACACTGATTGTATTGAAACAAAACATTTTGAATGTAGAAAAAAAGAGCTATACCTTTTCATCCAATATTTTGTTTCATGTATATTCCACTTAAAGTTTTATCATTGTTTTAACATGCATGCTTTGATCTTTTAGTTTTTATAAAATGGTTTTCATGACTTTTTATTTCCAGATAAAATGTTGCTTTTACTTTTTTTTATTTTATTTTATTTTTGGTGTTGCCATATGCCTTTATAATCAAGTAAATAATGGTGTTATCATTGGTTTATATGGAAAGAAATCTTGGTAATTTAAGACTAAAAGGCATGACCTTTGACTCATAAAGACATTTTTTAGATAAACTGATCAAGATGTGTGTGTGTGTGTGTGTTGTGTGTGTGTGTGTGTTTGTGTGTTTTTGAATGTGTGTGAGAAAGAGAGAGAGAAGCAAAGAGATATAGAGCTATTTTGATAAATATTATAATTTAGAATATTTTTCATATGATCTATAATTCTTTTCCCATCTAAAAATATTTAATGAAATTCCACATATTTATTATGTTCAAGTTATATTTGAATAAAAAATAACTCATACATGAGGAACACTAGCACTTAATTGTTAGACATAAACAAAAATTTGTAAATTCTTTTTTCCTTCAATTTTCATTAAAGAACAAGGCAACAAGCAAAACAAATTCAAAAACATTCAAAAATTAAAAATATTTTTTTGAAGTAGAAAACAAGAACAAAACACATCAAAGCAAGACATGCACAAAATACATTGTATGCATAGACAAAAAAATTAAATCAATTGACCTAAAATAAAAATGATTGACAAAAGATTACATAATAGCGAAACAATGTTTCCAAAATCCATCATAAGGAAGGTCGCAGTCACATGGAACATGTAATACACTTAGTAACAAAAAAATTGAGATATAAAATATGCTCCAGCTCTAGAGCAGTAATGATATATTCGTTAGATATAAAATTGCAAAGGTGATATTTCATTCACCTTAGAGAAAAGAGTTCAACAAAGTTTATTTTCAATATAGGTTATGGAGAAGAATGACCCACACAATGTAGATTACCAATATAAAAATAGTTTACTCATATATTTAAGGAAAATAAAGAGTGATTAAATTTTCTAACCAATATTTAAATAAGATCAAGTGTCAGATTAATCAAAGACTTAGTATTCAAACACATATTCTAAGGAGGGAGATATCATGAACCACATCATAAAAATTAGTTCTCTGTTGATATTCAACATCCATGTGCAAGAAAAATAATAGAACAGCCAACAATGCTCCTAAACTCAAAAATATTTACCTGGAACATTTTAGTTTTCAAAAACAAAAACAAAAAAATCCTAAATAAAAAATTATTCGAGGCTTAGCTTGAATGCACATAACATAAAGAATATCTAATTTCAACCTAAAATATGAAATAAACTTTACTAAACAAGGATGGTCCAAACATGATGATTTTTAAACTCATTGAAGTTTGCCTCCCAATTCATATAGTTATTGGGCAAGGGTGATTTCTTATTAGTTCATACAATGTAATAAAATTTTGATGCCTTACCCCTCTAATATATTTAGAATACAAATGGATCATTTGTGATAACATTTATCCTTTGTTTATCACTAAATTTTATCATATTTTCACAACACACTCGATAAAAGAAAAATAATGATCTATCATTTACTATATGTTTTAAACAAAAAAAAAACAATCAAGAAACCAACTATGGGAAGTGAATTTCTTCGTAGTTGTAGTTAAAAAAAATCAAAGACCCTTGATTTCTCATTTTGAATCTAAACTCAATTGAAAGTTGATTCCAAATTAATCATTTCACTTTTCAAAGGCTTCATTTAAGTTCTAGAACTCACTATGTTGATGTTCTCTAATTTATGTAAACTTTTGCTAGGAAAACTAAGGTCCCAACATGAATATATAAGTGGTATAGGTACACATATAAAGTAAGCTAATAATCGCCTTAAATGTTTAATATCTTATGGAAAGAATGAATCTATTAATACAAATTGGTATGACCAATTAATCTTTTTGAAATAACACTTTTTTATTTCATAATATAAATGATTTTTTAACCTTTTAATAAGTAATTGTCCAATGAGCATAGCATTGATCCTACTATTTTTCTGGGACCCCATTGATAATAACAAGGGAGTTTTAAGTTTTGTTGTACTAACACAAAATAATAATAAAAATATCTTTAATTTATTTTAATAAAAAAGTACAGTAAAATCTAAATTTATAATATTTTTTGTGCACTCAAACATATAAAACCAAATTTGCTTCCATACTTTTTTTAATTGAATCAAAAAATAGTGGTTTTTGAATTTATAACCCATGATTTTAAACTCGGAAATTGATTTTTGATTCAAAACTTAGTTTGCCAAAAAAATAGAAACAACTTTTTGATTCAAAAATTAGTTTAAAAAAAATAAAAATCACTTTTGCATATGAAGATTAATTTTTAAAAAGTGATATTTGTGTTTTGGTAAACCAAATACAAAGTATTTGAAGAAAATGAAAGATTTTGATAATTAAAAATATATGTACTATACTTTAAAATATTTAATTTTAGGTACACTCAAAAT
The DNA here is from genome assembly GCA_029783825.1 of Sapria himalayana. Taxonomy (NCBI): domain Eukaryota; kingdom Viridiplantae; phylum Streptophyta; class Magnoliopsida; order Malpighiales; family Rafflesiaceae; genus Sapria; species Sapria himalayana. The sequence goes on along the minus strand of JAREIK010016554.1, from coordinate 707,644 downwards.
ATTCGATATGAATATGCCCCTAACCTATTCCATGTCATTACGACCTTACTTGAACAAAATAAGTTATATAGGTTGTACTGCATTGTCATATGAAAAAAAAAAACCTATTCCATGTCATAAAAAATGCATGTCCATCCCATTCATCATCATTTCCCCTTCATCCCCTCATTATCCCCCAATGTTCTAACCATGCAATTATTTGTTCTCCCTCATTATGCCCATGTTATGCCCCCATTCCCCCTCATTCCTCCTCAATCTTTTTGAATTTAATGAAGCACGATATGTTAAGGAAGAAGTCAAATGAAGATATATTTGGAGTTTCGTATAATTATTATAAATTGTTACCTTGGATGTGTGTGTGTATTGTCGAAACAAACTCAGGAAGTATTGAGAAGTATACTCATTCAGGAGATGAACATTTTGAGCAATTTTTCATTGCATATTCTATATCTATTAAAGGTTTTACCATAGGTTATTGATATGTTATTGCTAGTGACACATCACATAAGAGTGGGTCTTATGGAAGAATTTTTTTCTCTGCAATAACATATGATATAAATGACTGATGTTTCTTTTAGCTTTTGGGGTGATGAGTTTGGAGAATTATAGTAATTAGTTTTGGTTTTTAAAAAATCTTAAAATAGTTATTAATGATAGAGATATTTTTGTTATATCTGATAGGCATCATGCTCTTTTGCGTGCAGTTCCATAATTATTTAGTATAAAAAAGTTGTGCATATTGTTATCACATTTAAAGAGAGTTTTAGTAGTCATTTTGGTAAATATAATACTAAAAAGAGGAAGGGAAAAAGAATACTCTAAATTGACTTTACAGTGTTGCATATGGAAGGTTGAATTGTATTTATAATATATGTTTAATAAAACTTAAAAAGTTTAATAAAGATTAAACAATTTGGGTTGAATTAAATGAACCAGAATATCATACGATGTCTGAATTCCTAAAAAAATGTGATAAAATGATAATTAAGTTTATAGATTTTTTTAATTCTTGGGTTTGTATGAAATGATATTATTGAATTTGTAGTTTTATAATGGAGCATATGACAAAGTTATTGCAATGTTAGTTAGGCATAAGGATACGAAAATTAGTTGGAAAAAAATTATTGTCCCTAAAATTGAAGATCATATAATATTCAATATTTCCAAAGAAAAATTATTACTAGTTTTTCAATTTAAGAAGATTATTTGTGAAGCTTCCATTGAGTTGGCTTGCATTAATGTTGATAGTTTTAATATAAAATATACTTGTAGAGGGTGCAAATGTTGAGTATCTGATGTGAACATGCATGTGTAGTATCACTATCAATTAATTATATGTGATTGATTTTGTTGATGATTTGCATAAATTTGTAAAACAAGAATTAATATATTTAGGCTTGTTTTCAAGGATAGCGACTCATGACATGCCATCAATTTGTGATGATGATATTGTACATGATATTTTTGTAGATTTTACTTCTCTTTACTTCCTTCTACGTCCAAATGTTTTCAATCTCACAATAATGGACAAATGGACTATATTATGTTCTATATGCAACAAGGAATAACACAAAAAAAAAAAGACTTACAAAAATTATATGGTTTGATGCATTATTTTGATTTCATTGTTGTGTTATGACTTTTCTTGTGTAACTCTTATTTATGTCATTTTGTTTGATTAACATATTTTTGTTGGATATTATTTCAGTTATAATCATTTTCCATGTCTAGGGTTTATATTTTTGTTGTAATTTATTTTAAGTATTATCATTTATCCATGTTTAAGGTTTATGTTTTTTAAATTTTCTATATATATATATATTACTTATATATTTGCATATAATGATGTGTGTAAGTACTTATATGAGTCAACTTGAAAATTTTTATTTATATATTATGGAGATGAGATTTTGATTTTAACTAAAATTCAATTGCAATAAAAATTCAATTGGTCGAAATACATGTAATTTTTAAAACAAAAACAAATATTTGTGTAATAAATATTTATTTCTTTTTTAAAAAAAATATTGCTAAATATATATATGTGATGTAGTTTTATTTTATAAAGATAAATATTTAAAAATAAAATTTATTTACAAAATAAAATTTGCACCTCATATATTTATATGAAATACATCATATTTATTATAAATAATAAATATTTAAAATTAAATCTCAATTACAGATAATATAAGGTCATATATTTATTTTGAACACAATAAAATAAATTAATTATTTACAAATATTTTAAAATTAAACTCATATATTTATATTGTCATTGATTTGTTTGGAACACAATGAAAAAAATTAATTATTTGCAAAAAAAATAAACTCATATATTTATATGGTCATCAATTTGTTTTAAATACATTAAAAAAAATAATTATTTACAAAAAAGAACTCATATATTTATATGCCTATCTAAAATATTTTGAGTTTAGTGTACATATTATTATGACATGAGGGGAACGACGATGAATATGATGGATGTGCATTTCTCTGTGTGATGAGGAATAGGTTAGAAACATACTCATATAAAATGTTTTGAATATAACTAAAATTAATTATTTGAGTTTAGTGCACATATTTATAATTATTAAAATTTGTTTCACTTTTTTTCAAATATTTAGTATTTGTTACACAAATCAACCTTTCTGAAAAATGAAAAATACTTTTCATTTTGAAAATTAGTTTTTGAAAAAAACAAAATTGCATGTGTGTGTGTGTGTGTGTGTACTTGTATATACAAGCCAATATATGTATTAGTACATGTGTGTGTGTGTGTGTGTGTATGCTATATAGGCTTATATATGTGTTGGTACACACACACACACACACTATATATATCAATATATCATGTATACTTATATATCTCGACAAGAAAGAGCAATTGGAAATGAAAATTATAGAATCTCAATTCCATTTCTTTAATTATAAATGAAATTAAAATTGATTAGAAAAAAAAATAAAAAAAATTTGAAAAAATTAGAATCAAAAAAAAAAAATCCGTCGCATTTAAAAGACATGGAATATTTGATAATAACTGAAAATAGAATTAAAAACGGAAATTGATACGAAATTTAAAATAAATAAGCCTCCCATCGCTAATATGGCATGCGGTCATGGGATGATTAGCTTGCGAGACATTAACAATGGAAAATTCTATTTCTAGATTTTATTAGATATTAAAAATTATAAGTTAAATTAATAGTGGAATGGAATTTAATTCCGTTTTATTTCGGTTTGAAACAGAATCTTTATTCGTTTATAAATTTGGCGACGAAAATATATACAAGTGCTAAATGTGAAACGTCTTGGGAGTCTGTCACTTTTGGACTTATAGAATTATGGCGACGGAATATATTTCCATCATGAATTAGAAAAGGAAACTCATTCAATCGTTAAATTATGTTAAATAAATTTTCGAAGAACACTTCATCCCTTTGAAAAAAAGGCAATATTTGGGGTACAATTTTTTGATTCTGTTTTGGTCCATTTTGTGTTCAAGCTCGATTTCCTCCATTTTATGTTCTTCACGCTACTCATCATTATTGAGATATGCAATTTAAAATTTTCATTTTTCTTATATATACTATATTCGAGGTGTGCAATTTTTGTATATTTTGTTGTTACCTATAGTTTTGTTTTTCATGTTTAACATCCTTATGGGTTCTCTCTTCTTTTATTCTTGAATTTTTATCATGCTAATTAATAAAATTTACATTTCTCATTTTTGAAACATACTATGATTTGTTCACTTTTTAGGCTATCCAATTGAGATATGTAATTTTTGTGCATTTTGTTGTTATCAATAGTTTTTATCATGCTAATTAATGTGAATTTTTAATTCTTACTAGGATTTGTTCACTTTTTAGGTTACTCAATGAGTTATTTAATTAAATTTATAAAAATTAACAACTTTAAAAACTAAAGTTGGTTTAAAAAGTTTGAAAGTATGCATTTTATATGTTAAAATTGAAGGTATGCAACTTAAACAATGAAAATTTGATATATATATCAAAAAATTTGAAGGTATGCAACTTTAAAAAGAAATAATATATATATATATATATATAATTTTGGAGGTTGAAACGTAATGATAATGAATATATTCAAATTTTTTAAAGGTATGCAATTTATAGGTTGAAGTATAATAATAAATAAACAACTTAAAAAAATGAACCTAAGTTCAAAAATTATAGAGTTGCTTTATCTACACTTCATTGGAGGTGGAATCTAATAAATAACAACTCCCACTATTTGATATTTTTTAAAAATGCAGATTACATCTCATAGTCGATAAAAGATTATTTATATTATATGCTTCATATGGATTGATTAATATTTTTATTAATTTATTCATGTTCTCCGTCGCTAGTTAACGTTTGTTATTATATTTTTATTGACATATTGATATGCATTGGCATTACAAGTTTTGGGATGATTTCTATTAGATAAAATACTTTTATCAGAACAGTTAGTATATGTTTTAAATTTTAAAGATATCAATTATTATAAAACCTTAATTTGCTAAGATCAAAGAAAGACGAGCACTTAACCCCATTGGAATATCACATATTTTGTTTTGCATTATCATTTTTAGTGGTTGAATTAACCCCAAACTTAATAGAATCTATTAACATTCATTTTATTAATCACAAATGAAAAAAATAATTAATTTCATAAAAGATTACTATTTTGTATTTTCACATTTCTTAAGAGTGAATCTTTGACCCTTAAAATATTTTTTATATTATGGTATTTCATATATAAACAAAATAGAAAAATGTTTTTAGCACAAACACAACTTTTCATTTTTGCTAAATTTATATAATTTCTTCTATATAGATAAATATCAAATATTTAATTATATATATATATATATATATGAAAAATACAACTAAAAGTTTTTTGTAAATATCTAAGAGATTAAAGTAACCCCACCTTATCTAATTTTAATGCAAAATGACATATTAATGATATGACTATAAAATTTTAATGATATTTATGAAATGTCCTAAATATATTATTATAATTTAAAATATGTTTGTGTTATGTGTTACATGAATAGAAAACATTATATGACCTAATCGTCAATGGATGAATGCCAAACTAAAATATGTATTTTTGACTAATGAGTTTGTAGATGAGATTGAGAAGTTAGTTAGCTTTACTAAAAAATAGCCTAAATTTATAGATGAAACAAAAATAAAATATTTCATATAATGACCGTAAAAGTAAGAATTTGAGTTTTCATGATGTAGATACAATGTAATTTTATCTTGAAAAAAATTAATTTATTAAAGACTATTATATTTGGTATAAACATAGAAAAATTGTTGTACCACAAATTATAAAGCATTATGTGCATAGAAATATTGATTTAAATATTACAATAGAATATGTCAATCCCATCAATGCATGTAAAGCAATATTGAAGAATGTTATTGGTCATTCATTCAATATGAATGTCACTAATGATATTCCAAAATCAACAGCAAAATAATTTTATGAAATACTGAAAAGATCAGAAGAAGAGATTAGACCAAGTAATTCATATGGCCACTCAATATTATCTGTGGTTGCCATACTCTTGAATTTAAAGGTAAAACATCATTTTAAAAAAAAAGTTATGATGAAATATATGGTTTTACAACAGCATCTGTGATTGCCAAAGAATAACATCATGATATATAGCTTTTATAACAACAAAAAAGTTAATGCAAGGTTTGAGTTTGCCTGTAGCAAAAATATATTACTACATTAATGGATGTAAGATATTTTAGGGCATAGAAAATGAAGTAATTCTTTATAATGTTTATAACTATCCTCGGTACACAAGAAATATTGCATGTAGAAGACATAAAACAAATATTTCTCATAAGATGTATTATTTTTTTATTGACACCTCATTTGCAAATATTATTTACATATGAAGTCGTTGCTAATGATATGAGTTGATACAAAGAGCATATTATTAAATAGGTATGATTTTGTATTGCTCAGATTCTCCATCTTAAAAATATTTTGATTATTATTATCTATCTTTTGTAGATGAAAGTTGAAATCATAGATTATAATTATGCACAAATAAATTTCAACCATTTAGATAAATAGGGCAACAATACTCTTCATGGTCAGGTATTATTTTACCTTATAATTTACTACCATGGAAATACATGAAAGATGAGTACATTTTTTTTGTGTTACTATGCCCGGTCCAAGAAACCTAAAAGAAAAGTCGAATGTATTTTTGCATCCCATTATTGCAGAGCTAAAAAGTTTGTGAGAACATGGTATAAAAACATATGATATATCTAAAAAATATAACTTCCAAATATGAGCAGCACTTATGTGTACTATAATTGATTTTTTTACATATTCAATGTTATTAAAAATTGAGGATTGAGTACTATGGAAAAATTAGCTTGTCCTTGCTGCATAGATGGTTCAGATGCAATTTTTTTGAGCAAAGCAGGAAAGAATTTTAATTTGATAATCACTGCAAGTTCTTACTTATGGAACATCCACTTTTGATGAATATTGATGTATTTAGGAAAGGCCATATAGTTGTAAAAGATGCATCACTTTTGAGATCAGGTGCTGAAATATTAGATATAATTGAAAAATATATGTTCAAAAACATTATAGATACTAATGTATAATGCATTAATATGCAAATTTCAAAGAATCATCACTGTAGTTGGAAAAAATGAAACATCTTTTTGAATTTATCATATTGAAAAACCAACCTAATTAGGTACAATCAAGATGTGATACACATTGAGAAAAATATTTTTGATAATAATTTTAATCCTATTATGAATGTGGAAAAAAAAAAAAATAAAAGACAATGCCAAATCAAGAAAGGATTTTGAAAAAGTTATAATCATGCCCAGAGTTACATAGGGATGAGTTAATGAATAAATTTTCTAAGGCTTATTATAGTTTGGACAAAAATGTAAAGAATGTTTTGTGCAAATGACTGATGGAGCTCAGGTTTTGTAACGGATATGCATCTAACATATGAAGATATATTGATATGAATAAGTATAAGTTATTTAGGATGAAAAGTCATGACTGCAATGTGTTCATGCAGTTTACCCATAGCATTCGATGAATTATTTCCAAAAAAATATTTGAAAAGCATTAACTAAAATAAGTATTTTTCTTTTAAGAATCTCACTTATAATATCATAACAAAGGAAGAAATATAGCAATTACAAAATGATATGCTCATAATTATATACAAACTTTCGTGTATTTTTTCTTCTAGCTTCTTCAACTTTATGAAATATCTTCCAGTCCACTTGTCTTATGAATCGATTATAGCAGATCCTGTGCAAAATAGATAGATGTATCCATTTGAGAGATTATCTAATTTTCATTTGTTAATCAAAAAATTTAAATGTATCCAATAAATAAATTTTATTTTATTAAAGATGTTTTTCAGATATATTTGAAAATTAAAAAATAATATTCAAAATAAAGCCAAAGTTGAATGATCAATACGTAATGCCTACTTATTTGAAGAATCTTTAGTATTTTGTGCAAACTACTTCGACTAGAATTATATAATCCACATAATAAAATATCACCAAATAATGATGCGAGCTGGATCACAAGAAGATAATATGTTTTCCATATTTACTCAAGCAGGTTGATCATATGATAGAGTAAAATCAATATATTATTTGGATGACTAAGAGTATTTTATTGCACACACATATATCTTATTGAATTGCGAGTAAGAAATTTTATTATATTGGGTCAGATTTATTATCATTTTAGATTATCATTTCTTTTTTATGATATGTGATATATATATTTTTTATTCAAAATACCTTCAATGTTATATTTTAAAGTAGTTATGCTATGAAATTAAGACAAAGAACCACATATTGATTAAGCTTTTATTGATGCAAAACTTGACAGATTTCACAATTTGATTTGAATAATTTGTTAGTATATAACTTATCATTTTTACTTCTAAAAATTAATGTGCAACATTCTATAAGTATGATTTTATTTTATTTCATTTTGTAGGTATACTTTTTTGTCAACAAATATATGTAATAGTCAAATAAAAGATATTGTAAAAGGATTATTATGAAGTTTATTGACATATCTCATACATTAAGTAAAATAATACAAATTTTATACTTTAAAATATTGTTCAAATAGGGATGCAATTAATAGTGTTGTATGTATCAAGGAGTCTATCTCTTGGGTACTAGAATTCATCATCAATATAACCTTGATTGAAACTTCATCCAATCAATCATGTGGAAGATGATAGGCTTCAAACATTATTTGGTGAAGATATGAACTATTTGGATATTGATGATATTAATGTTGAAGAAGATAATAAAGAAGAATTAATTGCACAATTAGATAATGATGAATATTTAGAAGGATATGATTTATTACAAATTTTCAATAAATAAGTTGATATTTATGACTTCCATATTATGTTGTCTTACTTATTTTGTAACTATTATAATTTGGGTGTATAATACAAAAATAATTTTTGTATATATAAATGTCGGTGTGTTTATCACTATATTTTGTTATTATGACATTTACAATACATATTTTTATTGCTTTGCATTTTTTGATGTTTATATAACTTGAATTAAATATGAGAACTAACAATTCAAGTAGCCAAGCCACAGAGGATCTCAATCTAAGGGAATGGGCAGAAAAAGATAAATAACACTGTGTAGAAGAGAAATTCAATATTTATTCAGTGACAACAATACTATCAATGTCTCTCCATGTTCTCCTACATGTAAAAAGAATACATTATTATCACCTCATCATGTGACACACAAATTGACTACCACTAATATTTTATTTTTGTCTCATTTTGTAATTAAAATTATTGCTAGCTTCATCCTACCTGTTTTAGGAGTCCCATGCATTTGATACAGCAACTTTGACAATAGCTAGATATTTAAAATCCATAATTTGTATGCTAAATTCTGATAAAATCTTCATTCATCTCATAATTGACAATAAATAATACATAACTTTCAAGATTTTATTGCATTCATGCATTATCATTTTTTATTAGTTTTATTTGTAAAAATTTAATTAACTGTGAATGAAAATATAAGTAAATGATTAAGATTAAAATATAATAATTTTAATTAAAAACAAACTATGATGTTGCTACTTATTGAACATTATCATTAAAAATTAAAATAATATTTACATCATTAAGTTATAGATAAAAAACAAAAATAAATAAAATATTAATTTAATAGTAAAAATATGGGTATATTTTAAGTATATGTATATGTACGTACAGATATTAACTTATTTATATATTTATTCATTCAACTTCTCGTACAATAATGTATATAATATTTTAAGTAAAAATATGGGTATATGTTAATAATGAGTTATATTGTATTTTAACAATTATAAGAAGCTGAATAGAATATGATTGTAATTATTTCATAATTAATAGATCCTTCTACATAGGTGTCATAAATTAATGTTGCACATATTTACCTTCGAGATATAAGAATGAAAGCATAAATATAATGTGTACAATCTTGGTACCTATTCACCTATATTTTATATAGATCTTATTTAGAATTCTTTATCATATTGTTATATGTTAACCTATTAAATACTATATCAATATATCGTATACATGATGGATAACATATAAATAATGATATCCATATATATATACATATATAGATATGGTTACATGTGTAGTTATAGTTCTTAGTTTGTGTGTGTGTGTATGTTATGTAAACAATATTTTCAAAAACATTCATACTATTTTTTGAAAAAAAAACAAAATTCTATAAAAAAAATAGGGGTGTTTTGGATTTTAACATAAAATGGGACCAAAATATAAATATATTATATTTTGCAACCTCGTTTATTAAAACTTTTTAAAATAATATTTCAGATATGGGGCCCCTTTTATGTAATTTTTCCAAAAAAAAAATTAAAAATATAGATTATCAGATTAAATATGATTGGATGAAATGTAATAAAATGACTATTATCTGATATACATGTAATTGATGTCATAAAATATGTATTGTTATACTAACGCACGCACACACACAATATAACTAGCATACAGAGAGGAAGAGAGAGAAATATAGATACAATGGCAGCCAATATGCATGCATTAAAATAATTCAATTAAAATTATTAAAAATATAAATTAGAAATGAAAAAAAAAATTAAATATCTTAAGACTCTAGTCAATGTCTTGTGGGGGAGGGGGATAATTCACTTTATACATTCAAATTCTTCAAAGCCATAATTAATAATAAATTTTATTTATTAAACTTTATGAAATGCAGATTAAAAATAATAAAATTAAAATTGTATAAATAATAATTATAATAATTTTGCATAATTATAATTATGTATATCGCAATTTTGTATAAATATATACAAATTGTTAATTTTTACTTAGTCTCCACACACACACACAGACTGATGTATATCACCAGACATCTAATTAGAAATTAATGCTCAATAAAATATTTTAACATGTTTTTCTCATTATAATTTAAAAATTATTTACGATCAAAATACCAACTCTGTTTAATTTCGAAAGTATATTACAAAAGAAAAGTGATTTAATGAAAAAATTAACTATGATTCTGACGAAAACTTGGTCTACCTGTTCTAAAGAAGAAATTAGATTGACCACTCATTTAGGATTTAATTAAGCTTCCGTAACTGTTTAAGAACAAAACAGACCGCGTATCATTCCATTGAAGATGCTAGCAAAGCTGACATAGTAGACAGCTGCGAGTTAGTTCGGAAACTTTATCCCGATTACACTTCAATTTGCATTTGTTTATGAAATGTTAGGAGAATCCTTTCAAAAGAAACCATCAAACACACGGCAATATAATCGTCATATGGCGTCAGAAAAGAGCATTTAATGCTCCTGGAAGTTGCCCAAAATCAGTTGACTTTGTTTCCAAAACAAGAACAGCTGTAATGAGATGATCATTGGCTAAAACAGGTTGCTTTTATCAAAATTTCATCATCCAACTTGCCTGACAAATGAGGTGGGGTCTCTGACTTAAAAAGGAGGAGGATTAATGGATTTTACTTCGCACAATATATTTGAATGCCATTAATAAATCTTGAAACGTGAGAGTGGTGTGAATGGAGAAGAAAGCATGTTGTGAGACAGTTCTAATGGCGTGGGATTCACTGTTTTAACATGGGGAAACGTGGTGTTGGAGAAACTAGAACATTGGGCTTTCATAGAACAGTTGCCGTATAGTCAAAGATGAAGTTCATACAGGTTTTGGCCATCTAAACGACACCAAGACGACGGAGAGGTCCCAATCATTGGTGGGTTGGTGCCGTGGAAGAAGGGCGGGCCGCCGCGACTGCAATGGCATACGCGCAATCAACAGTACCCAAAACGAATGAGTCAACTGGAAGGGATTTACATCCATAAATCACTCTAGAGATGTGCACATCCAAATCGAAAAAGCAAAAACTGTGCAAGGCTCAGATACAAGCCCAATCAACATCAGTACCTTTTTAAGTTATTTGTATAAACAAGGAATATTTTAACATCAGCTGGGCTCTCCAGAAAACTGCCGCACCGAACAGGCAACAACCTGCGCCCACTGCCTCAATCTCGTCTTCACAACCTTGGGATCATCAGCTGCAAAGAACGAGGAAGGAGAATAATCACTACGTGTGTGGGAAGCAGACGAGACGATTCAGCGTAAAAAAAAGAGGGAGAAGAATTTTACCAGGATCGAACATGGAACCTGGGCTTCCACAATCGTTTTCGGATACGATTGAAGATGACGACGACGTTCTCGACAAGCTATTCTTGTACTGCTTATTCACTGCGCAGAAAAACCCTAGGGCGGGTAGCGTGTCGGATAATTTAGGGTCTAAATCGGGAGAATCCATGCCAAATCCGAACCCTAATTCAATGCAAGCTTTCAGCTCATCCAGATCTTCGTCTGTGAGGCTCTCCCCACGACGGCGCGGAACTCGATAATTTCCTTTGCGGCGGAGCCAGACCTCTTCTCGCTCGGTGTCGGGCGACCAGGAACGGTACTTGTGTAGGGGCCTCGGGGAGGGATGTGGCAGCTGGCTCGGCTTCGACATGGCTCCGGTGACCCGGGAACCTTTTGCTGTGGGGTACGTGATCGTGTTTTCTGTGGCGGACGGGATTAGGTTATTATAGCTGGCAGGGGCGATGAGAAATGGAAGGCGGGGCCTAGGGACATGGCATCATGGTTACAGGCGGTGTCGTAGGGTCCACTTTTAATGCGTGGGTGGGTTGTGATTGCTTTTTCGTTTCTTTTCTATTTGGCATTTTAACGAATTCTAAATAATCAAGCATATAATAATTAATAATGATTAGAATTTATTTTTAAGGGACGAATGACGAATCCCTCTCTGGCGATCGGATCGCTTCCCGTTAGATTAAATCGCAACTTGTAATTCGGACTCCCGCTTTCCCCCGCTTTCCCCCTCCCCTCCGATTAAGGCCAAACAAATCAGCGACAAAGTTTTACCTTTTCATTTTTTTGAATAATTATTTATAAAACTAGTTATTATTATCATTGTTCGTAATTATCCATGCTTTTTTTTTGAAACTCATTTTTATTAAATATAAAATATGTTTCGGGTATTTGAACCAAATCTTTTAATATTTTAAATAATATTATCAAATTCATAATAAATTAAAATTTGGGATATTTTATTACGTTTATCCTAAATTATCCTTGTCCTCTCTCATTGGCTCTCACCCTCTCCCATCGAGCTCCTGGGGCTTGTGATCGTGCTCCAGAAACTCGACTGATAGCTATGTTGAGCTCCAAGAGGTTGGCACAAGTTCCTTGAGCCCAGCAGACCTCTTTATCGAATTCCTAGAGTAGAGGTGTCAAATGGGCCGGGCCGGGCCGGCCCGGCCCGGCACGATAAAAAAACGTGCCCGGGCGAACAAACCACGTGCCGTGCCGTGCCTGGCCCGGCACGCCGGCACGCGTGCCAGCGTCGTGAGTCGCGACTCACGAGTCACGACTCACTGAGTCGTGACTCGTGACCCAACCGGGCCCCGCCCCCGGTAAAAAGACCGCGGGTCGGGTCCAAACAGACCCGCCCCGCCCTGCCTGCCCTGCCTTGCCGTGCGCCCGTGCCGCCTGGCCAAGCCAAGCCGTGCCCGAGCGGGCCGGCACGGCACGGTAGCACGGCTGGGCACGTGAAAAACGGGCCGTGCCATGCTGGGCCGGCCCGTTTGACACCTCTATCCTGGAGCTTGATTGAGAGCACCATTGAGCCCCAAGAACTCGACCGAGATCTCCTGAAGCTCTTCGTCGTTCTCCAAGAGCTCAATGGAGCTCTCAGTCAAGCTCCAAAAGCTCAATGCGTACCTCTTGGAGCTCATTGGTACTCTCGGTCGAGCTCTAGGAGCTAGTGGTCGCACTCCATCGATCTCAATGGGAGAGGGCGATGGCCGATCGAAGAGAGTGAGAAACTATGGGAGAGGGCAGGGACAAATAGGAGAGGGCAATGGCAAATGGGAGAGGGCGAGGGCGGATGGGAGAGGGGGAAGGCTAATAGGAGAGCTCGAGTGTAATTTAGGATAAACATAATATAGTGCATTAGATTATAATTAATTACAAATTTGGTGACATTTTTTCAAATATTAAAATATCAAATTTAAATCTCAAAATATTTCCATGGAAACCCCAAAACTTAAATATCCTTTTATTAAATATTAAAATATTAGTTTCAAATATTAGATATATTAAAATATATCTAATATTAGATAAATATTAGATATATTTATCTAATATCTAATATTAGATATTAGATATATTTATTAAATATATTTAGATATGTATATAAGTATATATACATATATCTGATATTGCATATATACAAATATATAAACTGTTATAGCATATCTATATTTACATGTTTTATGTATATACATATCTATATATAAGTTTATATGTATGTGTGTGTGCAAATATATATATATATATATATATTGATACAGCATATATACTTATATATATATATATATATTTGTATATTCATATATATATCTATGAATATACATATATGTTATCTTTATATATCTATATGTATTGTTGGGTCTACTCGAATTGGATAAATTAAATGATTTATTTTGTTTGTTTTATTTTATTTTATTTTTTTTGATGACATTGAGCATGGTAATCTAAGTCTGTTGGATAAAATCTCATTTTCTAGTTTTTTGTAATAAATAAAAAATAGTGTTTTTTAAATTTTTGAGAAAATGAGAATGTTCCTATTCAATAGAGCACGCGTGGCGCCCTCTTGAATGGGGGAGTGATCCCATCTGATCTTAAAAAAAAGTCCTAGATGTGATATGCTGTATGTGAAAAATAGTGTGCATGATATAGAGAGTATTTTTTTTTGGTAGAGTGCTTTTTTTTTTTTGCAAGGGTAGGTTTTTAGCAGGGTGTGCATTTCTGTGTATGTTTCTATTACTTTATATATTTTCTGGTTTTGAGTTCCATAAGCTAAGGTATAACATTTTTTTCTTCTCCTCACACTTGTTTGAATATTGTAATTTATTTATGTGATTATATTTACATTAAAATGTGTGCTTAATATGTGTATTGATGTGCAACTTATTTTATGTGCATCGTGTGTAAATCATTTATATAATCATAACTTATTTATAATTCAATGTGTGTAATGTAGATGTTTTTTTTTTATCTGTGGAAGATTGTTTATCATAAGGAATTAGAGTTTAGACAACTTTGAAGATCTGAAAACCACAGATGAAATATCTTCTAAGTCTAAAATTAGTGATGTTATCACACTGTTGATTTTAAGTCATAAATCTGACAAACCAATCATATTACTTAAAGAATACTACAAAAATAGATTTGGAGCATTAACCCTAAAATTTGATGATTGCGTATTTGTATTTGTTTTAAATTCTAGGATTTTATATCTTAGAAAATAATGTGATTTATAAACATATTGCACATACGTTTTAGACATAATGTGATTTATAAACTTATTGCACATGTGAATTAGTCTTTAATATATATTATTCGATTTGACATTATTGTTACTTGAATTTTATTTTCGCTGGATTATATTTTTTATAATTTTTATAATTTTAATAATTTTAATAATTTTAATAATTTTGTTAATTTTGTTAATTTTTATAATTTTTATAATTTTTATAATTTTTATAATTTTTATAATTTTTATAATTTTTATAATTTTATAATTTTTATAATTTTTATAATTTTATAATTTTATAATTTTTATAATTTTTATAATTTTTATAATTTTTTATAATTTTTATTTTGTAGTTTTTCTTCATTTTGGGTTGTTGATTTTATTTGTTTCCATTGTTTAATTAATCAACAATCATTCTCGTTAATTTGTAGTTTCTAATAAATCATGATCAAAACATTCAACTCCAACATCTATACGTATATAAACACACACACACACACACATGTTTATACATCTATATACACTCCAAGAAAAGAAGGAGTTAGTAATTATCAAAATTTGTTTCTAATTCTATCACAATATTGAAATAGAGACCTTAATAAAAATGGAAAAATCCATTTCTAAATTACTACTTTCTAAAATGTGCAACAAATTTTTCCATTTCTAATTTTAGGGATAAAAATTGGATATCATATATTATTTTTATTTTGATACACATTCAAACTTCAAATAACAATAACACATAACAAAAAGTTCATAAAAAATTTATTTGTAAAAAAATAATAACACAACACGATAAACAACTCCAAGTACTTGTGGATATGAGTATTGTTCTCAGGAGATTTGGATGGATATTCTTTAAATTAATAAAAAAGAGATGAAGAATCTACCAACTTATACATTTTTTTCTCCATCTTCAAAATATTATGTTGCATTTTCTCATCTCATTTCATTCTTTTTTCCTCTTTTTTTTTTCATTTCTTCAATTTTCTCTGACATCTCTCCACTCTTTTGTCATACTTGCTTCTCCTCATTTTATATTTGCAAAGTATCCTGAATTTCTTGCATCTCTTTGTACAACCTATTATCAAACAGATTATTGTAATAGGAAGATGATGACAAAGGACTCCAATATAGAACCTGGATAAAATATAGATGCATGAGTACCAAAATTGTATACTTGCCATATTTTGGCTCTACTCCGACAGCCAAAAAGTAAATATGCACAACATCAATCTATGACACCTCTATAGAAGGATCTATTACTTGCGAAGCAATTGTAACTATATTCTTCTCGACTTCCTATAATTGTTAAAATACAACATAATTCACCATTACTATATTCGGATAAAAATTATACTAGCACAAAATTTTCATCACCCAATTACAAATTAATATAAAAATAAAGTTAGTCATTACATTTAATGAGTCTATATATAATAACTCATCAGTTATGATATAAATAAACTGACTTTGCATATTAATTCCTATGAATACCAAAAATTAAATTTAATTACAATATTTTCTTTTATTAATTGCAATTTACATATGATACAATATGTACAAATGGAGAAACTCACATTAAGATCATTTGATCATTTGTCTGCAAATGAATCATCATTCTTCTTAAGTATTCGCTTGAACACCTCAAATAGTATTGGTGAACATCCAACTCAGCCTCCTAAAAATAAATAATAATTACTAAAGAGGTGCATGAAACATCGTCATGCATTTATTATCATTTGTATTCACAAAGTTCAAATAATAATAAATTAAGAAATAAATTTTACCAAATCTATTGAATTTTGGTAGGTCGCCTTTGAACCTTCAATATGTTTTGAAAGTTATGATCTTTTACCTACTTTCTATGAACGATGATTTTGTGATGTCATTTGGGACAAAGCCTTTAACTCATTACTATTCTAGTATTTCTACCACTTGATCTAAATATTAAGAATAACACTATGCAATGTTAGCTCATACATAAGTGTATTTCATCCAAAACATATTATGTTAGCTCATAAATGATCAAAATGAAGAAGTATTATTCTAAAATTTATTCTCTATGCAATGTTGTCAAGAATGAAAATTTACATGATCTCTTTTATTGAATGAACATTTTTACAACTCATTCATACAACCCATGAATAATATTGTTGACATCACATTAATACAAAATCTGTTTCTCAAGCACCCAACACATTTCTAGCAATAGTTATTATCATATATATTCTCTAAATTAAAAAAACTCATGTAGTAATCCTCCTTTTATGTTTCTATATGTTTTTATAATTTGCGTAAGCAATAAGATAATCTTTATATCATTTTTTTATGACACAAATCATAATTTATTGTTTTAAAAAATAGTTAAGCTTCTATATGAAGTAACTATTTTTTTTTTTCATAATTCTAGTAAGCTAAGCTTATGTAAGCATTGAATCATTTTTTTTGGATTTTTTCTGTTAAAAAATATGTTTTTCTTGTTTGACTATTTTCTTGGTTCTTATTCTTAGTCTTAAAATATATTTCTAAGTAGTATGAATGTTTTCGAAGATATTTTAATATTTTCATCTCATAAAATACATGTTGCTTATTCTAGAACATATTATTTCATATTTAACCTTCATATCGAAGTTTTAGTAAGCAAAATTGTGTAGCATTTCATATACTATACTGATCATTATAAGTTTTTTTTGTAATCTCTATTTCTTTATTATTTTTTGTCATATTATTCATATAGAATCTAGTAAATTGAAGGAAAAATAAAGAAAAAACTATAATACACTTATATAATTTAAACAAGATGATTGTTAGTGAAAATCTGACAAATGAGTCTATTAAGGACTGCTTTAGATCATATATCATCATCCCTTATGTGAATTTTTTTTAATTAAATCTTGAAGTTTTTTTTTCCAATTTTCTTATTGTATTTATTATGCTATTATTTGATAAGTTATATGTTTTAAAAATTGATGATATGCATCTTATTTTTTTAGCCATAGATTTTTTTTTCTATCATTTATTACTTTCATTGACCAACTAAAATCATTTTCCCAAAATTCTATCACACGTCTCTTAGGTTGAATCACACCTACTCTTGGGAGCTAATAATTTAAGCCAAATTTCTATTTGACCAGTGAGTCTCGGATTGGTCTAGCAATTAAGAACATAGTATTCCTTCCTAATTTTTCAATGTTAGATGAATATCATTCTTTACAAAAGTGGACTAGTTAGGCTTGCCAACTATATGCTTTGATGCTTAAGGTAGTTTTATTAATAAAAGCAAGTATTGACTTGTACAAAGTAAGAGGATCATCAAGAGTTGTCAACCTTGAACTTTCTATTATGCCTTTTATTGTTGTATAGTAGCAAATATACATCTTCAATAGACATGATTTGAAAATGATAACATTTAAAAGAATAATTCTTTAATAAAGATTAAATGTTAATTTATTTAAAAATTTAATGATGATTCACATTATGGTGACATGTATTTATTATTATCATCTCCATTAGAAGTTTTTATTTTGGTTTGCTTTTCCTAAAAGCTACCATAGTAAGATATGTTGTTATGAAGTTATATTTGAACGGATAAAAAAATCATTTATGTGAGATGATAGATCTTACTAAAAAAAGGGAGTTTTGTATGCAAATAATGTGTTTTAAATAAAAAATTTAAAATTTAATGTTAGTTTGAAAAATATTACCAAAATAGTACATCTAGAAACAACATGGCAAAAGTCATTGTTCTCAACGACGGCCATTGCGATGCTATTGAATTTTAAAATTCAATAACCAGCATTCACAACACTGACTATTGAATTTTAAAAAATTTTAAATGCAAGCATTAGGAATGATGACTATTTAATTAAACCTATGACCAGAGACTCTTTTAACCATTTTTACTTGACATTATTTATCGACAGACATATGATATACGAAAGTTTCATTAAACTTTGCATGGATAAAACACTAAAAGTAGGGTATCAATTCGTGGTGCACTAACTCTGTGACACTTAAAACACAAGCAAAAATGAAAAATGGAAAGGACATCGCAGTCCAAATTAGTCGACCTAATATGATCTAGCAATCTGTTGAACGAAAAAAGTGCAAATCTAGAGCACAACCCTCATCGGGTTGCTCAGCGCACGAGATCTCATTGTTTAGGACCCGTATAAGATTCTCATTTGCAGTTGGCTTTGTCATAGAAGACGTTGAGAGAGGGAAAAATACAAGAAAGAGTGGCCGAGGAAAACTAATATCCCAACAGCACCTATCCGTGGCGGAAAGGGAGAAGATTGAGCAGACAAATGATCTGGTTTGCCTGGCAAAGGGCAAGGCCACATGAAGGCAATTGTGAAGCTCTACCATAGGAAGTTCACGGAGCTAGTGCACCACAAATCGATACCCCACGTTTAGAGTTTTATCCATGCAATGTTTAATGAAGCTTACGTACAGCATATGTTTGACGATAGATAATGTCGAGTAAAAATAGTTAAAAGAGTCGTTGATCAAAGGTTTAATTAAATAGCAATCATTCCTAATGCCAGCATTTAAAATTTTTTGAAATTCAATAGCCAGTGTTGTGAATGCCAGCTATTGAATTTTAAAATTCATTAGCATGACAATGGCCGTCGTTGTGAATGACGACCATTGTCACGCTGTTTCCAGACGCACTAATTTGGTAATATTTTTCAAACTAACATTATATTTTAGATTTATTATTTAAAACGCATTATTTGCGTACAAAACTCAAAGAAAGACTCCATCAACAAGACATTATTTATCACTTATGACATGTGCACCCCTTTTTTTTATTAATAACTTTTCTTTGACTAGTTTTTTTACCAAGGGAAGGAGGCTAGCTAGAAAAACATTGGGCTCAAACTCAACCAATGGGGCATTGGGGAAGGTATGTTTATTCCATCCTAGTGGCAAGGGGTATCTAGCGAGGATGGAACTCATGACCCTAATTTCTAAGGTTGCATATTCAACATCTCATCATATAGACTATCATGTGGTTGGTTGGCTAGTTAGAACAGTGTTTAACAAATATGGATTGAAGAAAAAATATGCACTACCTTTTCCTTAATAATGGAGAGAAGATTAGTTAAAATTTATGGTGCACTAATTTAGAAACAAAATTAAGACACTTTGTATATAAACATTTGAGATGTGCCCATTCAATATTATAGTAACTCCTAAGCTATCAACTCAAGCTTATTTGTTCATAGAAATAACTTACTTAGTTATCATACTTTTGTTTTCATCATTTGTACTTTTGATAGTTTACACCATAGCACAAGGGAAAATACTTCACTGACTAGCCAACTCATAAGACCTTGTCTTCCAAGTCAAACTATTCTATTAATCGCTAGGTGGAAGCCACAAATAACATGAAATTCTATAAATTCTTTAAAATTTACATGAACTAAGAGTGAGGCTAATGGGACTCTATCTCATCTATAATCAAATATTTCTTTAGCTCTATTAAAATTAATCGTGCTCCTAGAAAGTTTGGCTTTCTTGAAAGCAAGAAGACTAACATTTTTTAAAGAAGATAATAATAAGTATTTTGATCGTATATTTTATTATGGGTATGATTTTTGCATGTTATTTCACATAAATTTGTAATAATTATCCTAATGTACTATATGACAAGCCTCAATTTGTGATGTAGCTGCCCATTGATTTCTTCATTAATTCATGTTGCCATTTGGATAGAAATATTGATGATGTACTGCAATGAAAGTGTGATGCAAAAAAAGAGTTGCACCAAGTCAAAACCCAATTGAATCATTGATCACACATGTTAGGCAATTATAAGAGAAATGGCTAGAGGGGTTAAGAAAGTACTTGGAACTAATTCAAAAAGCATAAGTTGAATGACATATATTTGGGTCATACTTATACACCTAGTAAGTCATGATTTCAACTAGATCCAAAGAAATTATTAAAGTTTATGTGGTGGTGCTCCAAACAACCTTATTATTATTTTATTTATTTATTGTAATGTGTTGATTGTGTATAATATTTGGGGGATATAATTTTTACATCATATTTTGTTTGTTATAATTATAGTGCACAATTAATTTTGTGCATATGGTTGATATTTAGGAAAATTTGTGTTTTGGTATATCAATACAAAAAGAATTAAGTCATAGGGCACAAAAAATGAAATAATCAAAAAATATATACCAAACTCAAATATAAGTATGTTTTTGTACACCAAAATACATAAACTAATTTTACACCTCACAAATTAAAATAAAAATAAAAATTAGGTTTTCCAATTCATAAATTGGTTTATCGAATCAAAAATTATTCAGGTTTTCAAAAAGAATTTTTAAAAACTAAATTTAACAAAATTGGGTTTAGAACCCAATTTCTTCCATGATCCGAAATAATTCTTGGAGGAATTATGTTTTGGGGTGCTCCCTAAAATATAAAACATATCTTCTAATATTTGAAAAAAAGTTACCAAATTATTAAAAAATTAAAATATGGGGCACTTTATTACGTTAATCCTAGACTGCCCTTCATTAATCCCATTTGCCATTCGGTCATCTCTCATCGCCCCTCGCCCTCTCCTATCGATGAGCTCATGATTGAGCTTCTTGAGCACGATGGAGCTTGTGGTCAAGCTCCTTGAGCACGTCATCGAGCTCCATGAGCTGACAGGAGCCCGTCGACCTCCATCGAGCATGACGACGAGCTCCTGGAGCTTATTGAAGCTCGATGATGAGCTCCTGAAGCTCGTGGTCAAGATCCAAGAGTTGATGGAAGTGTGTCGAGCTCCATTGAGCTCAACCGAGAGCTCTATCGAGCTCCATGAGCTGACGCCTAATGGGAGCCTGTCAAGCTCGATGACAAGCTCGTGGTCAGACTTCTTGAGCTAGTGGCGAGCTTCTTGAGCTCGGCATCGAACTCCATGAGCTGACGTCAGCTCATCGAGCTCAACCGAGAGCTCCATCGAGCTCCATGAGTTGATGGGAGCTTGTCGAGCTTGACCAAGAGCTCCATGGAGCTCATCGTTGAGTTCATTGGAGCTCTCGATCAAGCTTGATCACGAGCTCCAAAGAGCTTGATGAAGCTCTATGACGAGCTCAATGGAGCTCTCTGTTGAGCTCCAGGAGCTCGTGGTCGAGCTCGATGAGTTGACGGAAGCCCGTCGAGCTCGACCACAAGATCTAGAAGCTCGTGGTCGTGCTCGTCGATGGAAGAGGGCGAGGGCCGTTGGGACAGGGTGAGGGCAATCTTGTATTACTGTATTAGAGTGTCCCAAATTATAATTTCAAGAGTTTGGAGATATTTTTTCAAATATTATAAGATTAGTTTAATATTTTTAAATATTTCTAGAAGATCACCCGAAACATAATTCCCCCATAATTCTTTGTAATCCCTAACACTCATAACAAATCAATTATTATAGAATTAAGATAAATACATTAACATACAATAATAAAATTACATATAAACATATGTAGATATATGTTTATACATATACACATACGCGCGCACACACACAAACAAACACCAATTATGTGTGTCTAGATAAATAAATAACTAAATAATATATATATATATATATATGAATGTATGTATGTATATGAATGTATGTAAATATGTGTGTGTGTGTGTGTGTGTGTGTGTGTATAAGCATGTGTAAATATATTTATATGTATAATACATGCTTATATATCTACACAAACACACACATAGATATATAGATAGATATATATATTCATTTATAGATGATTATATTCATTTACAAATATTTATATGTATTTATACAAGTTTTTTTAAATAAATAAATAATATAAGGTTATATACATGTTTATAAGCATTTATATATGTTGTATAAGTTTATATTTTTTTTATAACATTTATATAAGTTTATATATTTATATAAAAGTTTCTGTTAGGGACCAACCGTCAGCCCAAAAACCAAGTGCAATTTCAGATCAAATTCTATCGGTCCAAAAAGATAGTTAATTTGGTACATTCATGACAATCTTTTAATTATTCACCATTCGGAGTTTTATCCAACCAAATTTTGGATTACATAGATTTTATATATATATGCATGGATATTTCAAATCTAAACTACACACACACACACACAAACACACACACACACATATACTATAATCATAAAAATATAAAAT
This sequence comes from Sapria himalayana, assembly GCA_029783825.1. Taxonomy (NCBI): domain Eukaryota; kingdom Viridiplantae; phylum Streptophyta; class Magnoliopsida; order Malpighiales; family Rafflesiaceae; genus Sapria; species Sapria himalayana. Next base: position 684,476 of record JAREIK010016554.1, on the reverse strand, counting down.
ATCCTTCCCTAGAATATCCTTCCCTAAAAGTGGTAGAATATTCACACATTTAAAATATAAAATTTAAAATGTTCCATTATCCATATATAACACAATTTTAAAACATAAACTTTAAAAGTAGATGAAAACACCTTTTTTGTGGGTTTAATTTCTTCTACATTTTAGAAGATTTTAAGCACCATGGGTAAAATATGATCTCCACATGAATAAACTTCACATAAATGTTGCACACCTCATGAATATTGAATGAACACTACGTGAACAAAATACAAATACCAATTCTTCTTCTATAGCCCTCGTAAATAGAATAATATGAGAGTAAGCTACTCCTTCTCTTAAATCAAATTGTTACAAAAACTCTAAACAAAAAACTCAAAAATGATACATAGACTTATCATTTTGAAATTCATAGTTAAATAAGAAAAATTATATAATTTTAGAAGAGAGAAACAAATAAGAAAAAACAAGAATAGTTCATGTTATATTATTAATCACCCAACACACACAACATGCACACTATAACAAAATAATTTGAAAATCACAATCTATATATATGGCTTCAGAAAATTCATTCACACATGATCACTCATGTTTTTCTCTCCTTTACTTTTTTTTTTGTTTTTGAATGTGTTCTTTATTAGTGTGTTACCTATTTTTTTCAAGCAAATTTTTATATCAAAAAACTTATGGTTTTAATTTTGATTGTTAATTCCACACCATTTAAATGAGAGTGCCCAATAAAAAAAATTAGATTGCTCATTCTAAATTAATTAAAGTTAATATTAAACCAAACAAATTAACTTAACCTTAGACTTAAACCAAAAATAAATAAAGTATGTCTGCCCAACTCTGGGAAACCCAACAATCTTTCTTTCTATAATATTTGGGAAGGCCTGAATAAATCATTAGCTTACAATTAAAAAGTCCAATTCATATTAAATTTATTTTCTTTCAAAGACCATAAAATTATTTCTCATTCCTCATATGAAAAAAAATTTTATAGAAACAAATACTCACACAACTAATTGAGACCTTCACTTTTCCCTCTGATCCATCAACACTTTCTTAATCTAACTGATCTTTAAGAGCAATCAAAGTACAAGTAATACAATTACATGAGTATTCTAGATCCATCGACTCACACAACCATGCCATGAGAGATTTTTCTGAAATTCATGCTTATCTCATAGTAAGTGCATGAAGATTCTAGATTGGCCTTCCTTTTATTCCTTGAATGAGGGGGTAAATGTATCAATGTTTTATGTCTTTTCCTAGTCATACCAACTATTTTCCATTCACTAGGTGACTTTTAAATAGTAAGTTTCAACTATTTTTCTATGAAAAGTGGATCATCCACAAAACATATTCAGGTCGATATATCTCAGAACTCATGCTTGTAATTTCCTGCCAAGCATTTATTCGATCTAGCTAACTATAGATTGAGTATTATAAAATGATTTTACCCTTTTACCTCTTGATATATTCAATGATCTTTTTGTCAAGTTCTATTTATATTTCCTGGATTTTCCCAATTGACTCATACTGTATGACATTCTCATTGATAGTAGGCTCATTTAAATATATGAGATAAATCAGACATCCTAAATAAGTAATTGATATCCTATGTTTGTCTCCAAATAAATATTATTGATGTCCAATATTCTAGAAATCCTTCCATTGTAGATATTGACTAATCCATAGTATTTAGACAAAAATGTCACAAACTAATATGGCTTTGGAGTGATGTGCAATGTGGTAATCAAATTTGTAACCCAGTTACTCTCATGACTAATTTTGTCATATAGTTCACAATTGTTCAAAAAAGTAATGATACCCTCTACTACAAAAGTGTCAATTATCATTATGACCTAGTATCTCTTCTTATTATCCTCTTCGAGTTTTTTCTACTTGGTATAGTCCCTCTTAAAGTATCGTACTTGATTACAATAGTAATATCTTACCAAAGAATTGAATACAAACTTATTTGAAAGAACTTTCACTTTTTTTTCCCAATATGGGTTTTGAATTCACTATACTTCTCTTTTTTATTTTCCTTGAAAATAAGGATATTGAAGAACTTTCTTTTTCTCTCCATCTCACAATCTCAATTACTAAGTTATTGATAATGATATATTTGGTGAGAATATTATTCAGAGTCGAGGTACTCAAAAAAATTATGAATGTCTCTCAACTTTTGGGAAGTAAGCCAAGAAGTAGAGATGCTTGCACCTCATCATTTAGCAATATTTTCATAGATACTAGCTAGTAAATCAATGCTTGGAAAGTATACAAAGCAGACATATCAAATCCATTATGATATTTTATCTTAATTATATTAACACGGTCTTCTTATTCGATATATTTTTATCATAAATGATTCTAACTTTTTCTACCGCTCATATACTTATATGATAATAGAGATATAGTGGAAAGTTTTCTTTCTAATTTATTGTTTCATTGTGGTAGTTACCTTATAATTAAATATTTTCTCACTTGGCTTCATCCATACTATATAGTTTTGGATCACCAAGAGCATATTCAAGCAAGTCTCTCATATAAAAAAAAAATTCATAATTTTTATTCTCTAAGTCAAGTTGTTGGACGATTCCAACATAATCATACCGAGTAAATTCTTTGTCTATCCCAAAAAAAAATAATATATTCACTAGAAATAAAAATATCAAATTAACTAACATTTTGATACCACTTGTTTGAAACCAACCGAGACACTAGCCAAAAACCAAGGGATTTTAGAATAATTTTTATTAGTCAAACAATGACAATTAATTTGGCACTCATTACAATCTTTTTAATTAGTCACAATTCAAAAATTTATCTAAATACGTAATAATTTCAAACAAATTTAAGATTACATATATTTTATATCCTATATATATATATGAGTGACTATTTCAACTCTATTTGAAATACATTAATATATATAATTTTCAAACTACCATATATATATATATATATGATATTAAATAAAATATATAATATAATATATATATGCATATACTATCCAGAATATGTGTGTGTGTGTGTGTATTTAAATGGTAAACATTATCATCACAACAATGTAATCAGAAAAATATTTTAGTCCAAAAATGATAGAATATTCATTCAATTAAAACAAACAATTTAAAATATCATGATATTCAGATGTAACATAAATTCGAAATATAAAGTTAAAATATAGTTGAAAAGACATTCTTGTGAGTTTAATTTCTCTCATATTTTAAAAGTTTTTGAACAACATGAGTAGAGCATCAACTCTGCACAAACAAACTTGATATGAACACCACGAGAACGCCGCATGAATATCAATTCTTCCTCCATAGCCCTCATAAACATAATAAAACGAGAGTAAATCACTCTCTCTCCTAAATCAAATTGCTACGTAAACTTTCAGAAAAAAAACTCAAAAATGATACAAAAACATATTATTTTGAAATTCAAAGTTCAATAATAGAATGAATAGTTCTAAAAGAGAGAATCAAATAAGAAAAATGGGAATAGTTTATGTTTTCTATTGATCACCTAACTTGCACATCAAGCACAAAAACCGAATCAATTCTAAAAAATGACAATCCACATGACTTTTGAAAATTCATTCATGCATAATTAGCCATGTTTTTCTTTCCTTCACTTCATTGTTTTAGCATGTGTTCCATATTAGTGGGTTACCTATTTTATTTTCAAGCAAATTATTATTAAAAAAACTTATTAGTTTTATTTTTAATTGTTTGCACCACGCCAACTAAATGAGAGCACTCTTTCTTATTTAAATTCATTTAATATTAAAACCAAATCAAATGACTTAGGTGGCATTTGTTTTTTTTTTTACTTAAAATTGAATATAATTTTTTGAGTTTAATATTGAATAATACATAATAGCATTAAGTATTATGTAGATTATTTTTTTTAATATATTATCTAGGATTAAGTTGTTTGGGATAGTCATGGTGAGAGTGAGCTTTTTCTAAATGGAAAAAGCCTAATTTTTTGGCTTTTTTATTTCAGCTATTTTTTCAAAAAATTCAGTGATATGTGAGTGAAAAATAAAAAAACAAATGGCTGAATACTAAAAGCATATTGCTTTCATCATTCAGCCAAAAAAACAAACACGCCCTTAGACTTATACTTAAACCAAAACAAATAAACTCGGTCCGTTCAATTCGGGTAGACCTAGACCCATTAATTTCTTTATGTTTATTTTAGATTATGTTATATAAGTGTGTGTGTGTGTGTTTGTGTGTATATTCATTTATATATATTCGTATTCATTTATACAAGTATATATACATATTAAGGTAATATATATGTTTATAATCATTTATATAAGTTATATAAGGATTTATATATATTTATATATATTTATATATATTTATATACAATTACATAAGTTTCTATATGTTTATATTCATTATTATAAGTCTATATACTTTTATAAGTGTTTATAGATGTTTATAACTATTTATATATGTTTATATTCATTTATAATATTTATATAAGTTTATATTGTTTATAAGTATTATATAAGTTTATATATACATTTATAAATATTTATATATTTTCATATTGTCTTATAAATGTGTGCATGTTTGTGTGTGGGTGGGTGTGTGTGTATTTATATATGTTTACATGTGTTTATATATGTGTGTGTGTGTGTGTGTGTGTACATTAATGAAAATACATTTATATAATTTTATAAATGTTTATAGATGTTTATAAATGTTAATATATATTTTTATTATTTATATATGTTTATATTCATTTATAATATTTATATATCTTTATATATAATTATATATATACACATTAATAAATATATATTTATATATATTGGTTTATAACTTTATATATATGAAATTATATTTTGAGATAAATAGTTTTTTTATTCTATATTTTGTCATGTATATGTGCAAGAGGTAATTTTGGGTTTTATTTTTGACTTTGAGTGTACTAAAAAGTTGATGTGTGTGTGTGTGTGTGTATATATCCCACCAAAATCTTTAATTTATTATATATAATTAATATAGTTATCCAACTCACTAAGATTATTGATATGTATATAAATCTCACTCTAAATTAATCAAAACAAATAACATTAAATGCATGGGTCTATTAATTATTTTGAGATTAAAAGTAATTATATTCATAATAATCACGAGGAATCAATTATTTTGTGTGTTAATATAAAATAATTACCTCATGTTGGTCTCATTCAATACACACAAGTATACTAGTACAATAAGTTAGAACTTAACTATTCCATACAGTCACGATTGATATACTAAAATCTTATAATATAATATTACCAATAGTATGTCCAACTCTATTTAGAATTTGAACTATTAACTAATACTCAATAAGAACTAATGATTTGATCTTCTATGTGTAAGTCAAACTCTACACATCAAATCATTTACAATGTTGAATAATTGACATAAATGCATAACTATAAAATACAAAATAGCTCATAGATATTATCATTAAAACAAAATAATGATAAATTTATTAGAAAAGATATAAACAAACATTCATAACAATAAAATGGCTTTTAGTATATATATAGCTCTAACATATACTATATATATGTTTACATCCATAAACATAAACAACATATTCTTATGTGTGTAATCTTATATTTTTTCCATTTTAATGTATATATGTTTCATTTAAGCATATAAACATTTCATATGTTTATATGTCTAAACATTTAAATGCATAAATGTATATATGTATTTCTATACTATCAAAATGTGCATTTAAAGTGGGTAGATAAAATTTTACTTCACCCACATCATAAATCCATTTAAGAATTTTGATTATTTTTTCTATAAAATAATTGTTTTTCATTTTGTAATGAATCCAATCCCAAATCTTCTTTAGCTTGTATTTCATTTATTATAATGATTATTCTATTTCTTTGAGTTTGAATTTTAAATTTGAAATTTTTGTTTTAGGTTTTATTTTTATAAAAGTGGTATCAGAGATGGGATTTAGAATAGTAACTTTCGTGGTTAATGTATATATAGAAATTTCTTATTTAAAAGAGCAATCGAGCATCAAGGTCAGTAGTTTTTAAAAGGGTATTACACCCTTCCAACAACTTAAAATTTTTTTTTGGTATATTAACTTAAATAGTTATTACTATTCTAATACATTGTTTACTATAAAGGTAAAATAAATAGTTGTGAAATTTGAAGTAGAAAAATATAACAAGAGTAAATTTTCATTATGAAAAATAAAAATCAATGTAATTTAAAAAAAATAGTTACTTAGATACAATTCAAAAAAAAGCTAATCAATATTATTGAAGATAAATAGAATAAGATTTATGGTAAATTAATTATTGATTTATTTTTGGTACTAGTTGATGAAGGATTATCAAGTGTAGTGGAAAAAATATGGTAAACTAAATTTAGAATAATCTCATAAGACTATATGAGGTAAAATCACTTCACAATAAGATTTTCTTAAAGAAAAGTAATAAAATAGAAGAAATTAGAATTCATAGTGGTAACTAATTGTCAAACACCATGAATACTCTATTTTTTCAACTTACAATATTAGATAATAAAATAAAAGAAATTAAATATGTTTAAATTCTACTTCAAAGTCTATATGATTTATATGATCAAGTTATGATCAATCAGATAAATAATATTTTAATGGACCATCTAGTCTTCAATAATATTATATCTGATATCTTAGAAAAAATATATAATCACAAAAACATGGAGGAAAGGCATGCAAGTTCACAATAATAAAAAATATTGATAATGATATGAGGGAGATCATTAGAATATGTTCTTAGTGAGAGTCATAATCATAGTAGATCAATATTAAGAAGTAAGAAGAATATTAAGTGCTACATTTATATAAAGAAATGTCACTTCAAATAAGATTATTGGTATAAGAAAAAAAAGTGGAGACGATGAGTTATAAAATACTCATGAGAATGTAACAACTTTCAATAATGGTGGTGGGATTCTGTGCAACAAGGAATAATAATAAGTGAAAGCAAAAATCTATTTGCTAATGTCTGTCACTAGACTTAGGAGTATCATGGCACATGATATCTCGAAGAGAATAGTTTCAAAAATATAAACTAATATCATTAGGTTGTGTACACCTGAGTGCTTGTTATGCTTTTAAATTTGTTGATATTTATACAATCAAAATAAAAATGTTTTGTAGTTTGGGTCACACCATTCATGAAGCATGGTATGTGAAAAACTAGAATAAAAAATATATTCTCTAGAATTAATAGATAATCTTAAGTATAATACCCATGTTGAGAATTGATGATAAAGATTGTTAGAGTTACGTTTATAGTTATGAAGAGAGAAAATTAGGTCTATAAAATGAAGTGTGATAGTGAAGATTAAGTAGAACTATTTTATGCAATATTGGTGGTAAAAAAAATTTACTCATAAATATGGCTCTGACTTCAATGAGATATTTTCTCGGTGGTTCATCTTTTAACGATCAAAGTAATGATAGTTTATGTGTTAAGTTTAATTTATATTTAGAGTAGTTAGATGTCAAAACTATATTTTCTAATAAAAATTTTGAATAAAAAATTATATACTCCAACCATAAGGTTTTATTGAAATAGGAAAGGAATAATGAGTTTGCATGTTAAACAAATCTCTATGCATTCTCAAATAGGCATTGAGATATTGGTATAATGAGTTGATTCATTTATCATTAGCCTTGGGTGCAATAGACTCAGTTTAAACTATTATATATACTACAAGAGGGTTGAGGATAAAAATGACCTTGGTCAAATTATTATTATATGTGAATAACATGTTGATAGTCGGCTTTAACAAATATCAAATCCAAAAATTGAAAGTACAATTAGATATAAAGTTTTGATATGGACTTAGGATTATAAAACAAGATGTTAGGGATACAAATTTACTGAGGCATAAACAATATGAAGATTCGGCTCTCTCAAGAAAATTTTTTTAACAAGATCTTGTGATAATTCAACATACAATATAGTATGCAAATTCTACTCTACTTGTTATTTTAGAGTTATTCTCAGGTATGTATCCTAGTATATGTCTCAAGTATCATGTGCATCATTAGTGAAAAGTTTGATATTTGCTATGATTTATACAAGACCAAACATTTCACAAGTAGTGAGAGTGGTTAGACAATTTATGATAAATCTTGACTGAGAGCATTGGAGTACTATGAAGAGGGTTCTTGAATACTTTAGATGAACCTTAAATGCTATATTATATTATAAAGATTTAGACTTTATTATTAGATGTTATATTGATACCGACTGTGCTGGGTATATTGATAATAGCAAGTCCACAATGAAAAATATTTTTACTCTTGCTAGAGGAGTTGTAAGTTGAATTTCAAAACTATAATCTATTATATTTACTTATATGATAGAGGTAGAATATATTATAGTTACATAAGCTAATAAATGGACTATCTAATTGTATATATTATTGGAATAGCATGAATTTAAACAAGATAAAATTACTTTATTTTGTGATAGTCATTTTGCTCCATACCTAGCAAAGAATCTAGTATTTCCCTCAAAGACAAAATATATCAAAGTACAATATCACTTTGTATGAAAAAAAAAATAAAAAAATAAAAAGTATAGATTCACAAAAGATTTATATTAATAACAACTTTGTGGATGTTATAACCAAACCAATCATTAATAACAAAATTGTATGATGTATAATATTTTATGGCTTAGCAAGAATATAAGTAAGCATAGAGTCGACAAGTAGGAAATATGAATTTAAAGTAGAAAAATATAATGTCAAAGTGCACATTTAAAGTGAGTATGTGAAATTTTACCTTGCTCACATCCTTTTGTAATGTATTTTATCTCATATTCCTTTTAACTTGTATTTCATTTGTTGTATTGTTTTTTTTTCTTGAGGTTGAATTTTCTATTTCAAATTGTTGCTATGTGTTCTAATTTTATAATAATCTCATTTGAACATATATCTTATTTCTTTTAACATATAAATGATTCATATGTTAAAACATATATATATTTCATCTTATTGTATAAATGTTTCTTAATTTTTAATGTATATATGTTTAAACATATAAATATTTTGCATGTTTATACATATACATGTTTATATGTATATACATTTTGTTTATACATACATACATTTCATATAAACATATAAATGATTTGTATCTTTAAATGTATATATGTTTTGTTTAAACATGTAAATGTATAAATGTTTAAAGTTATATATGTTTAATTTAAACGTATAGACATTTCGTATGTTTCTATATATACGTGTAAACAACATTTATACATATATTAATTTAAAATATAAGCATATTTATGTTTAAATGTTTAAACATCTATATGTCTAAATGAAATGTATATGCTTCATATGTTTATATACGTAAATATATATATATATATATATATATTGTATGTATTTATTTTCAAAAATAGTTTTTTCTAAAATATTGTTTTCATTTTTTTTACCTTTTGTTTTTTTTTTTTACACATTGACGTGCATGGGTAAGCAATTATTTGGGTTTTGGTTTGATATATTTTTTTCAAAATTTTAGGATTTTTTATTAATTATTTTCAAATTGAATCCCATTTACTTGATTTTTCCAAAAAATTAAGTGACCCTAGTTACAAGTTTCATATAAATATATACATATATTTTTTAATATTGGAAGTATGTTTGAATTCACGTTGTTGAATCAAGATTTCGAGAATTTGAAGAGGATAAGGAAATAAGGGAGATGAGACATTTCCCTTGTTTTTGTATGACTTCGAGGTTTTGACCTTCATTTGACAAAACTCAAATGGCGCTATTTCAATCTCAAAAGTCACAAGTGAAAATGACATGAATCTGTTCTTGATAAAAGGGTTGACTAACTCGTACAAAAATTAGGATATTCTGATCGTTGATTATTGTAAACACCCCAGCGTCCATTCGATCAACAAACAAAGTAAAAAAATTTTTTGGATCGTAAGTTCTGTCAAGAAGCTAGATGGGTATCTTGAAATTATTTTTCAATGAAAGGAATCAGAATTATAAAAGAAATATTATTATATATATAATAATGCAAAATTATTTCTCTCATTATTTATATATGTAGATATTATTATGATCTAATTTAATATTAGTAACATGGATCTTATCCTTCCTAGACATTAGTAACAATCACAAACAAACAAAATTATGTAGTAGTTTTATGAAATTAATGAGTCTGTGGGTGCCTATTTGAAGTATATTCCCAACTTGAAGTACATGTCATAAGTGTCGAGTGGGTAGGATAGCCCTGGCATAACAAGGTCCATAATCTTGCCTGGACCTGGGTTGGGCCGGACCGAGGCATAGCTCGTGCCATGCTAGGCCAGATGAAGTCATGCCTCGTGCCAGGCTACGCAGGCTCAAGTTCATGCCTTATGGGTTACATGTTACTATGAAACATGCACGATCTAGTTGGCCAGCACCCCACCCTGATACATCAATAACTCTTTTTTCAAAAATTGTTCATTAATAATTTTTTAAACTCCACCACATGACATATTTTTTTAATGAAGTCGACCATGCTACTGGGCCTGGCAGGTGCCCCGTCAAGTGCAGCACATTCGAGGCCCATAGGTAGTAGGCCCTACCTCTACTTTGACATGCAACATCCTTTCGGGCCGATTGGCACTGACCTTGGTCGATGATGCGATGGCCGATGCAACTCGGGCCATCCCGCGATTGACACTCCTGACTGATGATGCGATGGCCGACACAACTCAGGCGATCGACACTCTTTGTCGATGATACGATGGCCGATGCACCCTGGCCCTATACAACATGACTCGGCGTCGGCAATCGGCAATTGAGCTGATGGGCTCGTGGTTCAGGTGCAGGTGCACCACATGCTGTGCCTACCCGCACATGAGACCCAACTTGCAATCCCAATGGTTACTTAGCCGAAAATATATATATAAAAAATAAATATTAAAAGATTATGAATATCATGGCCGTTTAATTTCATTCCAATGCCCAGGGCAGAAATCCGACGACTAATGGGTTTTACCCAAATTTAAATTAAAAAAAAAGATTTTTAAATAAAAAAAATTTATAAATATAAATTATGAGTTTGAAGTTTTTTATTCTCACTTCAATTCTCTCTCCTCTCTTTTCTAATCTTCATCTTCTCTGCTCTCTCTCTCTCTCTCTAGAATTTTTTAAAAGCTTAAAGTAATTTAAAATAGGCATTTTTTTCTTGTTACCTATTGATGTAGGGTGCGGGATGCAGCTTTATCTCTCTCCTCTCCAGTCTAGAACATTATCCGAGTATTTTTTTTGTCTTTTTATATAGATATATATAATAAATTAATCAAAAATAAGGGAAATAGTGAGTATAATGATAATGATATTAATTTAGATTTAGATGTAAATAATAATGATATTTTTATGGAAAGGTTTGAGGCCAAAATCATGTTTTCTCTCATAGTCTCGACACAAACTCGAATACCTAAAAACTAAAAACTAGAACAATATATGTAGTCTGGACTCACTCTTTAACACAATAAAAATAAAAATACTAGGGATATCAATAAATGATCAACACAAAGTAAATATTATATACAAATATATTCATAAAGGAGTACGCCTAAGATTAGGCACCTAAAGAGGCATGCCAATCAATGCACTAAAAAATATAGTTCATTAAATCCTAGGCAAACCCAGCTGAGTATAAGTGATTCGCTCTTTGAAGTTGGATCTAGTCCAACTTATTTAATCCCCTTCATATACCACAATGATTTAGTGAGGGAATGCATAGCCAAATTGATTATCATAATGGAACTTCCGATTAGATTTTCAAATGATGTTAGGGTTATCTAGAATGCAGACTTACTTCCAACTTGCCTATCATATGATTCCTATGTCCACTTGTAGAAACTATATTATTAAATATTATAAGTTAGAAAAATAAATAATAATTAATAAATTTGTGTAATATAGTGGCCTGGTATCTGTGATGTCACATATCTGGACTAGTTATGATGATACATCTTTTGTATGTCTCACCACCAATTATGTAAATTCTATATGAAAACTTAATAAAAAAATTTAATTTTTTTTTTGAGATTCTTTAACCTTATGATGATGACCCAGTCACACACGAGCGAACCACGAAAATATTTAGAGATTATCATATTCAAAAAAAATATTTAGTATTGCATTTGATAATGTATTTAAAAATATAGTAGATATTAATATATTTATTAGGACCTCTAGAGATGGATCAATATGTGAGATTGTTCACGTTAGTTATATGTGTCACATTATTAACCTAATAGTATGAGTGGGGATGAAGGTTGTTTCATCCACATTAAAAAAATATGAAACTCACTAAGATATCTTTGGACACCTAGCTAACAACAATAGTTTAGTAGTCTATGTTCATAGAAAAAAAAATTTCAAATGGATGTGAGATACCATTGGAATTATACTTAACTGATGATAGAGTCATGTGTTAGATATGAACACGTGATATCTTACTATGCCAACAATAAGATTGACAAACTTGTTATTTATGATACTGACTAGGATACATGAATTTTTTTTATGAAATTTCTGAAGCTTTTTTATGACACGGTAAACATGTATTGATCTGTATACACTTCCACTAATTACCCTCAAGTGCATATGTAATATTAGTAGTATGTTTAACAAGTTTAAAGATGACCATATATTTAATATCATGATTATTGAGAAGGAAACAAAGTACTAAAAGTACTAGTCTACCATTCCATCTCTTTATTGTCTAGCTATCTGCATGGATCCTATGTTAAGGTGTAAGGGGTACAAAATATTTTTACATACATATCCATATACATGAACCAAGAATACCAACATGAAAGGTTCATTTATGAAAAATAATATAGTTATTTACATACTACAACACTAGGTATGGTAGTAGTTGTAGCCTAGCTCAGAGTTTGTACATGGATACCATATTCGAAGATGATGACTTCACTATTTAGTTAGCAAGTGAGAAATGATTGGGTGATCCATCGAATAGAAGCGAGTTATCTTAGTACTTAGATACTGATTATTACTCAATCATATCGCAATGATAACAAGAACCTTAATATTTAATAATGATGAAAATCATATGAGTCCGCCTATCTCGTGCTATCTAAGATAGCATGTGATCTATTAACTTCTCTGGTGTTGAGTATAATATCGGAGTCTATTTTTTATATTGTAGTCAATATCATTTTATATATGAGATCGAGATTGTGATCAGATATCACTGAAGTACTTGTATGCATGAATGATTAAAAGGATTCAAGATTAGACATATAGGATAAGGTGGGAATGAGAGTGTAGGAGTTATTGGTAGTTGATAACTTGTGTGACTTGGAGAATGTTGAGGCCACTGCTAGTGATATCATCAAATACTTACATGATGTTGATAATGATTTGCATACATATGCCAATTGGCATTAAGATTAATGTTTGTTATTTTATTATTGGATAATTATTTTTTTAATATTATTGTTATTTTTGTTTATCATTTTTTTGGATGATGTAATGATGAATATTTTTTTATACAAATGTCGAATGTAAGAAATGTTAATATTTTTTATATTATTATATTTGCATTGTGAATTTGTGATTTACACACTTCAAATCAAAACTTAATATTACCCCGCTCTCGGCATGATCCGGCATGACCCAGCCCGAACATGTGCCTAAATTGTGTCGGGCTGAACAAAATACAAGTCATGCCATGTCAGGCAGGACATGAATTTCTTACTGTGTGATGTCATGCATGGAATGGTGGCCTGAATGTGCCACCTAAAAATGAGCCACACGATGGTACTGCACTGCCTGTTTGACACCTCTAGCTTGAAGTAGAGGTGTCATGCGGGCCATCATGTCATACCGGGCACGACATGACTAAATATATTCTTGGCTCGACATGGCACAATAAGTATGATCAACATTATTTTGGGTAGACTCGTGTCTAATATGTCGAGTCATCTGAGGTTATGCTAGATCATGCCGAGCATGAGTTTCATTAAAAAAATCCACCATGTGGACGTGACAGATATGTATAAACAAAAAAATTTAAAAAAATTTGGTTTCTTATAAAAAAAATAGGTCTAGGCACGGGTGAGTTACAAAAATCCAGTTACCCTATTTTTTGTGACTCATGACCCTTCATGATCCCCAATCACACTCACCATGCTGGTGGACCATATCAATGGGTCAAGCATGCGGGTTGTGACTGGCTTGGCATGAGGCATGATAGACTGTGGTCTAGCAAGGCATGAACCATGCCTTAGGCCTGCACAACCCAGGTCCAGGCAAGGTTATGGACCATGTCGTGCACTCGTGTTGTGCCTAACATAACTTAATTGGGTCGTGCCTCATGTCATGTCTGGGCTGCCTGACCCGCTTTACACCTCTAGCTTAAAGAGAGCATAGCATGCCTTGACAATGTAGGATTAGGCTACGACTTGGGCGAGTTGATTTTAGTTGATGATCAATCTAAACCCAATTCAAATGGTGCTTGGGTTGAATGTTGTCAATTAAAGCTTGACCCGAACATAAGGAAACCTCAACCACAATCCAATCCAATTTAATATAATGAAACTTGGGTTAAAATTGCATTGGGTTCTGGTTGATCAAGTTGGGTCGAATTGAGTGATATTGTATCATTTGTAATAATAAAATTTATAAAAATAATTAAATAACTAAATAATTAATATTATTTTTATATTAAATAATATATAACTACTAAAATGTAATTTAAAAATTATTAGTTAAATATTTCATAATATAAAACTTATATAAAATTTTTAAATTAAATTTAATGATAAAATAATTTAAAATATAAACATTTTAACTTGCATTATTAATTCTAAATTATTATATTTATATTTTATAGGCATAAAATAATTCGGTGATTGACTGAAAACTTGTTATGTGGCATACCTTTAAAGTTTAGAATAATTATTTTAATATGAGAACTTTTGAAAAAAAAAATATTTTTATCATCAACAATATATATCCATATTGCTAAAGTTGTAATGCAAATAAATAACATTCTAAGTTCAACTTGAGTAGGTTGGGTTAAGTTCGGGGTCACTCAATGTGGTAGTCACTCAATGTCATTTTTATTACCTATCAAGGAAATATCCATGATTGATATAGTCATATTATGTGCATCTTACCCTCAATCCTTGATTATGCTTAATGTATATAATATCACTCAAATGTGATAACATATTTTTCATCTTATTATGAATTTGCAACAAAAAACTAAATTTATAATTCATATTATATTGCATAATGAAATAGTTGTGGTAATACAAATAATTTAGTCAACATACATTCTCAAACATTTAATAAATTCTTTCACACATTGATGTATTAAATATTAGTATCAAGACTTTCATTACAAATATTTTTAAATATTGAGATAATAGTTTCATATGCAACCCATTATAATTCAAATTCATCATAGATATTAAGAATAATGAATAATTAAATACTATAAAGAAAATAATTATAATTAGATAAAAAAATGAAGCTAAATTTAAATAACTAATTTGTTAATATAGTCTTCATGGTTATGATAGCTAACTCTTTAACAAAAACCCTTGAACATTCATGTGAAAAGTTAATTCTATCATAATTTTACTATTTTTTCATATCTTACATGAGCTTTAAGATGCATTCATTTAGATTACCTATAAGAGTTGCATCATGCTTGATTTTTGGTTTTCATGAAGGAATTCTATGTTGGGATTAGTAGCTCAAATATCAAATAAGTTGGTATTGAAACTCAAACTGATTCCAATAACTAATTTGCACGCAATGATTCAACTTAAAGATTTGTAGTAGTGGTTTATGATTTGTCAATTACTAAGGTTTAATCCATGCAAAAAAAAAAACACAATATAGAATATTTCCAACCATAGTGAAGTCCAACAACCATGAAATAAACATAAATTATTTGACAAATACTTGGTCTACAAACAAAACCAAACACATTTGTCACCATATCATTATATGCACATTATAGACAATAGAATCACAAGTCACACAATTTTCTCTACATGACAGAGCACACACTCCACACACACTATTTTTTCTCACATGCACTTAAACACACAAATTGCATGCACACACAGGCTTAGACATCGATACATATACAATTGAATCACAAAGTAGCTAACATAGCAACACCGAAATTTTCATGGAAACCCTCTATTTTGGATGGGAAAAACTATGCTTGATTCATATGTAGAAATTATTCACTAAAATAGTAGCTTAACAAGGACATAATCAGGGATCCAAGCAATCAATTGATTCTGTACATAGAAAAATAAAAATTAGTTAGTTACTTTGCTAGCACATATATCTTGTAGCATGTGTCATCATCAAAATGACCCCCATAGTGTCTCATTTTCATTGACCATGTTTAGCAATGCACCTGAGCACCACAGATGTGAATTTTTCTCTTCTAATAACATTCTACTCTTTAGTATTATAAAGAAAAAAAAACATGTATTCTTCACATATTTATATCAAAAATGAAGAAAGCCAACCTATATTACTTATGAAAGGTTATGATTTATCACAAAAAAATACAAGCTCAAATTAAATTTCAATGAGATATATTTTAATAATATTAGTTTCATATATCAAAATAACTCAGAAGTTAATAGTGTTTGGAAAGATCATGGGATGAGTCATTATTAGGAAACTCTCTTAAACCAAATTGTCAAAGGATAAACCCATGAGACTATTAGTGCCAAAACTCCTATTTCCTTGTGTAATTTGATAGGTCACTTGAATTTTATCTTTTTAAACATATTTTCCATATGACATAATTAAATATATATTTTATTCTCATTATGATAATAATCTTTCATCACATCTACCTACCCATCAACTTGCATGACCTTTCTGTTATTTCTTTTTTATATGCATCATTTATTTTTATTTTTTTTGATCTAGTTTTCTCAAGCACTTCTGGATTATATATGAAAAAAAAATGTTCCAATTAGTATTTTTTTTTGCTCACTACATAGATGTCATCATTATATTGAACTCTCCTTGATTATAAATTCTGGTAGATTTTTCAGTTGCATATATTACACTATGAATTTCAATTCCAAACACTTTATTATAGTATCCAAATATAATCCATTTAAGTTTTCCTCTCCAAACACATTAAGGACTTTGCATGTTAAATATTATTTGTGCCTATATGCATTTCTTAGTACTTTTTGTATAGAAATGGAACATTATCAAATTAGCATAGTTTGAGCTAGGTGACTAAACATATTTTCATCATGGATCTCTTTTTTCACTTGTCTCACCTCTAACTTGATCTTTACAATCATAATCCATTTTTAAAAAAAATATATGATGGGATGTAGACTTAAATCTAATATTTTGCTCTTATAGAAATTGAAATAAAGAAATTAAACATACATTTTTTCTCTTCTCAAGAGTAATTTTTTCCCATGACTTTCTTTGGAAATCTTAAAATAGATGAGAGATTTAGTTGATTAAATGAGAAAAATAATTTGAGAAAACTAAGTTATCTCTTATTTATATTACTAATAGGAATTTTACTATTACAATAATAAGATGCTAATTTTTTCTATAATTCCTTTCAAAGACATATTTTTTCAAAAAAATATATGTTCTAGTTCTGGTGACATGCAATTGAATGAGTCATGACTCATCTAAGGTACCCATAACATGCACCTCAATGAAGGTCTCCTTTTAAAAATATGTCTAACTTACAAAATTTTATAAATAATTGAGCTTCAAAATTAAAATAAATCATAACTATCAAATCATAGCCTCAACTTCAATTAGGGAAACTATTTACCCCATGCTAGGAGGCTACCAAATTCTTCTTCATATTTATTTTCTTTTTTTTCTTCATATTCATCATCATCATATTCTTTTTTTATTTTTTTCTTATTCATATTCATCATTGCCCCCATCCTTCTCCTCTACTTCATCTTTTTCTTCTTTTTCATCATGCATATCTTTTTCTTTTTTTTATTGTTTCTTTTTCTTCTGCCTCTTCATTCTATTTTTCTTCATTTTTTTTCTTTTTCTTTCTTATTCTTCTTATTCCTTTTCTTCTTATTCTTCTTCTTCATTCTCATCATTATAATCCATATTTTTATTTTCTTCTTATTTTTCTTTCATTTCTTCTTTGGTGTATCTAAATTTATTTTTGAGCAAAATACCCTAAGCTAGCTAGTTTTGTAAATGTAATCAATTATCAAGGTTCACTCAATAGTAGACATAGTTATTTTCTTATCATAATGATCACCTATATATTCTACCATTGTTTTAGGTGAAAAAAAATATTATGACATCATTATTGATATTCGAACCACAACAAGCTAAAAATGACAATGTGTAATGGATGTCATTAGTAGAAGATTTTAATTATATTTAGGAGGTATACACAAAAGTTTTTTTCACGTAGAAAGTTATTTGATTGTGAATAATCTATAATTTTACAACATATGGTCGCTTTTGTTTATACTACTAAGGGATAGTATACTTCTTTTTTGTTTATGAACATACATTTTTTGATATTTTAAGGCTTGGAAAAGAAATCATACATGGGCCATAGACATTTTCTTCCATGCAACTATCCTTATTAGAAATAAAAAATGCATTTAATAATGAGCAAGAGTTTGAATCATCTTCTATTTCATTAACTATAGAGAAATTCACAAAATGTTAATGTTATTCAAAATACATGGAAACAAATAGAATGTTAAGGATAAAAAATCAGACTCAAATGCTACAAATTATTGTTATAATACATCAATATTATTTGACGTTAAATGTTGCAAGCATTCACATGTTTTATTCAAAATTTGGATGTTATGTACATCAAGAAAAGCATGTGTGACAATATAATTGATATTTTTTTTAACATTCTAGAAAAGATATTTAATATTTTAAATTATTGGCTTGATCATATGGGGATGGGCTTAGAGGACTTTAACATGCATCAATGTTTGTCATGAATACAACTTATCTCTGCATGCATGTTATACTCTTTCCAAAATAGTGAAAGAGATATCTTGCTAAATGTCAACCATATTAAAAGTACATAAAAGAATTTGTCCAAATTTAAAAAAAAATATGTTGGCGGGGGGGACATAAAGCTATATGGTCTTAACTTTTAACTAACATGATTACTATGCATTGATAGAAAAATACATGTTTATTTTTAAGTCATTTAACTTTAACACTTAAATAATAAATTCTATAAGATCATTATGAAGAAGAAGAATAACATAAGAAAAATAAAAAAAAATAAAATAACAAGTTGTAAAAGAAAATATAGAAGAAGAATAAGAACAAAAATAAGAAGAGCAAGAATAACAAAAAGAAATCGAAGAAGAAGAACCAGAAAAAAAAATTAAAAAAAGGAGAAGAAGAACAAGAGCAAAAAGAATTAAAAGAACAACAAACAAGAAGGAAAGCAAAGAGAAAAGAAAGAAAAATACTATATAAAATAAGAAGAAAAGGAAGAACAAACAAGAAGACATGGAATAAGAACAAAAACATAAACAAAAACAAAAACAAGAAAAATAGTGGAAGAAAAATAGTAGAAGAAAACAAAAGTAGAAAAATAGTAAACAAAAAAGAAGAAAAAGAAACATATTATAAGAATAAAAACATGGACATGAACAATATGAAGATGAAAAAAATAAGGGCAAACATAATATCTTCTTCGCATGGGTGTATTGTGTCTAACGAAAAAATTAGTAAAGTATATAATTAATTATCTTCTTCATGTAAAACAGTCAAATATGTGTTTAGCTATTTCTAAAGACGAAAACATCATCATAAACCTTGATATGGGTGAGAAATGCCACACTACTTTTCTAGGGAAATGCTCTACTTTTCGTTGTGCTATTTTTTTGCATTCCACCTTGATATTACTATTATTAGACATGAATGTACATTTTTATATTCATATAGAAATGGTTATATTCATCAATAGGACAAGCATATCTTTTCTCATAACCAATTCTCAATGCATTCCATGCATAATTTTTTAACTACTTATATGGAAAATGACATCCCATTGTTCACATGCAACATATCTCCTATCAATTGAAATAATTCTAGTAAATGTTTATTTGACCAACCAAATAGTTCTTTCAAATTATACAATTTAACATTTAGATAACTTTGTGAACTATAAGGAATTATTGACTAATAGTTTTTCAACATGATCAAGTAACTTCTCATATGATTGTGAATAATCCACATAATGTACTATTTCAACTATGTTTGATAGATCATCACAATAAAAATTATCATGAAGGCTGTTTTCTATTAAATGTTGGTTCATAAATAGCAATTTCTTTTCCACGGTATTACCATGTTTTTTCTCTAGCATTTGACCTTTGGCAACTTCCTATTAAGTAGTGCTTTTTTCTTTGCCTAAAAGAATGTCAATCCTACAAACAAGCCATCCGAGGCACTGTCACTTCAAGCTCTTCTAAGCCTTATTGTTCTGATTCTGATTGCTTGTTCTGGTTCATACAACCTCTTGGTTCATGTTATTGCTTGCTAGCAGGCTTGCATACTGAACCAGCTAGCACTGGTGAATTTTTAAACAAAGCTACCTAGGATTCTTAGTCCAAAAAAATAGGACCAAAACTCCTTGACACACATCTTGAATTATGTTCTCTCATTATACTTAAATGGAAAAGTAAACTATCACATCACATATAGGAACATCAAATGAAATATTGATTCAAATAATGATGTATGACAAATGTAAGTAAGTTTTCAATACCCTTTTCCTACTCTTTTGTTCTTCTATTTTTTACCATCCAAATTTGATGCATAATTTTGATTCACATCAAAATAATATCTATACAACTTAAAATATGTAAAGTGAAATTGATTGAATATTATTCATTTAAAGCAATCATTTATAGAAACACTAAATGATTTCTCCCATAACATAGAAAGATCTATAAATAAGCAATAGAAAGTGAAAAACATTATCTAAAGTCATATAAAAGGACTACAATTTAAATTTGTATATATAATTGCATAGAATTAAATAAACAAGCCATTATAAAGGTATCTCACTATAAGAAGATAATCACAATCACAACACAAAAAAGATTCATCAAATGAATTAAAGTTCATGTTATATATGTATAATTAATATGAAACCAACTTTGTGAAATTGAGCTTTATGTTCCTGACCAAGAATCTTGTAGATAAATAGTAGTTGGCAAGGATGTCAAGAAAAAGAAATAATTAAATAAAGGAACTTTGATTGTTGATGAGCAAGATTGAGAATAAGTTATTGAAGATTAACTAAACAACACCCAAGTTATTATATCTTTGAAAGCATGGACTATGACAAAAAATTTAAAACCAAGTTAAATAGACCTAATTTATTAATATTTAATGTTATGTTAATAGCAATTTCAAATACTATTAATTTAACTCTCCATTAAAAGTGTTTGGGGATAGAGTTTTTTATTTTGGAAAAAAAATAATATGAGTTATGTAGCTAGTGTTTTAAAATACAAATAATGTAGCTATAATTTCTTATCTACATTGTCCAATATTTTTTATGTTGACCTAGTTTGATTGTGTATCAAAATTGTTGTTGTTGACATAACTATTTTCTCTCATTCTTTTATTTCTACAACAATGACACATGTAAGACATTACAATACTCATTTCTTAAGATACATATTCTAATTAATCTCCTCCCCAATTTTTATATAATGAATTAAAAATCAACATTTTTTGTTAATAAAAATCTCATATGGTGGCATATCAATTAATGATTTGAAGTTATTATTATTAGGAAACCATACAAGGGCAAAAAATTGACACAAGTCTCAAAAATTTATTATTCAAAACTTGACATATTTTTCGAAGAATGAAAAGTCATGATTTTTTGAGAGAAAATTTTATTTGTCTACACTAAAATAAAAATATTTATATTTTGAGTATACTATTATTATTTAATAAGATTTACACTTAAACTCATAAGTATGTAAGTTTTGAAACACTCAATTGCACCAACCCAAACTATTAAGATCGAGGAGTCCCTAACATAGGTTGTGATAATGTTAGGATTAATAAGTACCAAGGTTAATCTTTGATACCTAATATTAGGAATCACATCGATCACAATAATCATATACCAAATAATAAGATGTCAGCAATGCTTGAAACAATTTGTCTCATATGCCAAGAATCAAGATAATGATTGAGATTTAGGGTTGCAATTTGGCACTCCATATAATGACTTTTTTTTGATAGTTTGAAAGGTATATTGATGTGTTTGCATGTATTTGTGCTTTTAAAAAAGTAATTTCACCAACATTATGTTATAAGAGATTTTTATGAATGTAATGAAATCATGGCTATATGAGTGGAACTGGTAATCTTGATGGAATTAGGGCTTGGAGGGGAAAAAGATGTGATAGAAAGTTATAATAATTTTTATATCATGATTTGAGCTTATCTTCCACTATCTTACCGAGTAGTTATGACATCTTTTATTGATAGTAATTTTAAATAATTAATCATGATAATCTTTTTATACCACAAATTTATCATGAAATTGAAAAAATCTTTATACCACCAACATACTATTTATGATCAAGATAATATCATGGAGTTTGAGGTATCAAACAAGTCGGGTCAGGCTATCCTGGCACATTTTTTGGTGACCCGATCGAGCCATCATGCCATGCCATGCAGTGCCTGGCAAGGCACATTTTGAGCTGAGTCGGCTTAACATGATCCATCGGCCCGGTTTGTACCTAGTTTAGGTCGAGTCTTGCTTGGACTTATAAAATCAGGTCGAGTCAAGCAAGGGTTGGGCCGGTTAAGGCCATTATGAATTGGGTATTCCCAAACTTTTAAATTATTATAAATTCTAAATATTAATACTAAAATAAAATTAATTAATTAATTAAATTAAATAAAACAACTAACAACAAAAAAACTAACAATTCACAACTAAAAATATGTAAAAATTATAAAACAACAAAGTAAGACCAAGATTAAATCATTAAAAGAGAAAAAGAAATACATCAAAGATAAACTCATGTCTCATAATCATAAATATAAAACATCAAACTAATCCCATAAGTAAGTGTTAGAATAAACAAAGAACATAATAAAAAAAAGCAACAAGCTCAAGCCTCAAAGTTAAATGACAAAAATAAATAAACAAAGACAATTTAAAAATAATAAATGAAAAATTTCATAAGCATATGATCAATGATAGTATCAGTATCACTAGTAGTAGGCCGTAATCAATAAAATAGACTTAGCTAAATGTCTCAATCCCATCTCTATGGTCAATCATCATCAAAGTCCCACAAATCGTCATCAGCAACCAACTTCTCTACTTTTGTTGTAGTTGCAGCTTGATCCTAGATGCCCAAGCTCAAATCCTTCCAACCTTCATGCATGGTAATGTCTCAATAATATCTGACCATAATCTGGATCTCCTATCTGAAATCATATTCACTACAAAAGAAAAAGTAGACTTCGATGCTATGCTCAATTCTAGAGGAGTCAATAGATCATGTGTCATCTCAGATAGCATGAGATATGTGGACTCATATGATTTTCACTACTATAAAATATCAAGATTTTTATTATCAGTGTGAGATATGATTGAGTAGTAATAAATTTCTAAGTACTGAGATAGTCTGCTCCTATTCGATAGTCTACCCAGTCATTTCTTTCTTGCTAACTAAATGGAAAAGTCATCATCTCTAGATATGGTATCATGTCTGTACTCAAAGCCTCACTACTACTACCACCACACCTAGTATCATTGTATTTAAATAGCTTTGTCAACTTCTCATGAATGAACCCATTAGGTTAGTCTTCCTAGTTCATGAACAAGGATATGTATGTCAAAATATTTTTTACCCTTCTACCTTAACCCTAGGGTCCATGCAGGCAGCTAGACAATAAAGAGATGGAATGGTAGACTAGTATTTGGTTTCCATCTCTACAATCATATCACTAAGTATCATGTTATCTTTAAACTTCCTAAACATGATACTAATATTACATATGCACCTGAAAGCAATGCAAGTTGTGAAAGTATAAACTGATGAATACATGTCCGGTGTGTCATAAAAAATCTTCTGAAATTTCATAAATGAAATTTATGTTGCCCAGTCAGTATAGTCAATAATAAGTTCATCACTCTTACTATTGACGTAGTCAAATATGGAGTATGTGTTTATATCTAACACATGAATCTAACATCAAGTATGTGTAATTACAAAGGTGTCTCACTTTCTATTAGAATTTCTTCTTCTTTATACACACAGACAAATATAGAGTACCAAACTTTTATTTTTTGTGAGGCATATGAATAAATTTAGTGTGTTACATATGTTTTCTAAAGTGAGGGAAATAACCTTCATCCCTACTTTTACAATAAGGTTAATGACATGACACATGCATCTGACATAAAAAATCTTTTCTAATGGCTCATCTCTAATAGTCCTCACAAATATGTTAATAGCTACTTCATTATTAGATTTATTATCAAATGTGATACTATATATTTTATTCTGAATATTATATTCTTTAAAGATTTTCATCATGCACTCATAAATAGCTATGCTATCAAGAGAATAATAATATTTTTGAGAATCTTTGAGAATCATAATATTTTTTTTATTTAGTATCCATTTAGAATTTACATAGTGGGCGGTAAAGCATGCATAAGATGCATCATCGTAACTAATCCAGATATCAGATATCACGAACACCACTCCACTATAATCCTTAAATTTATTAATTATTATTTATTTTTCTAAGTTATAGCATTTTAATATGACATTCATAGATGTGGACCTAGTAATCCTATGATATGCAGGCTGCAAATAAGTTTGTATGATATTGACTACCATTGGTTCACTAAAAATCTAATCATAAGACCCATCATGGTGATTAGTTTTGGCCATATCTTTCCTCCCTAACTCATTGCAGTATATAAAGGGAGTCAACATTGATGCTGAACTAGATCCATCCTCAAAGAACTCACAACTGAGTTGGGTTTGCCTACGATCTAATTCACCATATTTTTTGGTTTATTATTCGACATGTCTTTTTTGGTGCCTAGTCTCACATGAACTCTTACATGTTAATATTTTTTTTATAATATTTGCATTGTGCTGATTCTTCTTCGGCACCCCAATAATTTTTTTGTTGTATTATATTAAAATGAGTTTAAATTATTGATGGTCTTTTAGTTTTTTGTTTTTTAGATGTTTGGGTCGAAGCTACTAGAGAAACAAAAGTTTCAGCAATCTCGAACCTTTCAGTAGGGTTTTCATTATCCATATTATAATTTTTTAATATTTATGTTTAAATTAATTTTATTATCATAATTAAAATTAATATTTATCATTTAAATTTTTTAATAGTTTTAAATTATATTGTAATTAATGTTTTTAAAATTATATATTAATTAAATTAAAACTAAATTCTAAAAATTTAAAGTTTTAACTAAAATAAAAAAAACTTAACTATACAAAATTTAAAAA
Organism: Sapria himalayana; assembly: GCA_029783825.1. Taxonomy (NCBI): domain Eukaryota; kingdom Viridiplantae; phylum Streptophyta; class Magnoliopsida; order Malpighiales; family Rafflesiaceae; genus Sapria; species Sapria himalayana. Next base: position 658,843 of record JAREIK010016554.1, on the reverse strand, counting down.
TTAATTTTTATAACACGTAAAATCCCATTTACTTTATGTTGTCTGCACCTCAATCGGCAGGTCACACTCCGCACCCAAGTCCCAAACGTCAAAACCAAAATGAGAGAGAGAGATAGAGAGAAGAGAAATGAGAGGTAGATAGAAAGAAAATTCAAGTGAGAGAGAGAAAAATAATGAAAGGGGGGGGGGGGAGGGGGGTTTATATATAGATTTTAAAAGTATAACTTAAAAAACTATTTTTTTGAATTTTTTAATTTTTTTTTAATTTTAAGGGTCAGAATCACGGTAGCCATCAGAATCTGCTCCCAGCCTTTGGGATCAATGAATCCAATGGCCTGAATTAAAAATAGCACTCCTTTATTTTTCTTTCAGTGGGTCAGCTCGGCCATCAAATCGACCCAACAGTCTCATATTGCAGAAGCTTCAACATCTAGAATAAAATGTTCGCCCATCAGTGTCGGGTCAGGCCGTCAAGCTCATCTTTAGGGCATTGGGCCGAGATCTGGGTCGAGATCTAGGTCCTACCATTTGTAATCTGGATTCGAACATCCGAGTCCAAGAGGGGGGCTCAGTTTGGGGTCGTGCCGAAGAATCATGCCTTCGGGCCAAGGTGATGAGCCATGCCTAGCCCGACATGAGGCCCACCTGGGTAACTCGGCATGACACGGCATTAGCAGTGCCGTGAGCGAGCCTGGCACAGAATGGGCCAAAGCATGATACTGGATTATGCCGTACCAGGCTAGGCATGGCTGACTTGGACCGTGCCTTGGGCCGGGCCCTAGCTTCCCAGCTCGTTTGACACTTTTACCTGGAGTCATGGATATATTATCTTTAATATATTTAATGGTCACAATATTATTTTTACGTCATAGTAGCCAAATACCCAATTAGTACAAGTAGTGATGATAAATTCTAATATAATGACATTAATTCTAAAAAGCATTTATTCTACTCATGCCCATTTTTTGCATCGCTATCTTATATTTTAAAGATAAACTACTTGGGTCATTCCAATAAGCATGACATTTTGTTCTATAAGAAATTTCTCAAGCATTATCCTTCCCAATGTGGTGACATTGTGTTCTAGAAGAGAGTTAATCGAGTCATGTCATTCATTTCCACCATAACCTTGGTACTCAAGAAAATATTTAAAAATACATGATAGTCATGACTACAAACCGCTACCATGATTGCAACTAAAAACATCACAGGGATTCTCAAAAGTATTTAAGAAACATTTATAAGAAAACTACGAGAATAAAAGGGAAATGAATTTAAAGCCTAGAGCTACTACAAACCCTAGGTAGTAGGAAAAAATTCAAGGTGAACGTTGTAATATTTAATTGAGTTTTATGTTTTTATGCTTAGATTCATGATTGGGCTTGTATAGGGAACCCTCAATTTACATGAGATGCTCGTAACACACATGCAAAATATTTGCAAGATTAGGCTAAACTGATAACTAGGGTTGAGTTATGTATATGTGTGTGAGGGATATGTTATTTGTATATTATTGAATATTTGTATTTATGTTGTGTAGTGAAATATTGATAGATATGAATATGTTATAGAATTGAGATTTATGATTTTTATTATATTATATTGTTATGCATATCCTTCTAACAATGTATGAAAACCTAATATTGAGATAAGTTTAATAATTATAAGTATGGTGCTCACAAGGTCAAAATCATGAATGCACTTATGACAAATTTATTGTGCATATTCTAGAAAAAGTGAATTTGAGTAATGTGAAAGTAGAATATTTAACCTAGGAGTTTCACCATAATATGCAAGTCATGTGTTAGCCCCAAAAGATGGTAATAGGTAAATCAAGGAGAACATGCAAGAAGATGTGATCCATATGATAGTGATAATCTTGCGAGTCAAATTATTGTATATGATTTCTATAGGTAAGATTCATAGAAAGATGTTGTTGGGAAATCGTGCTTCCACGGGTAGTGAGATTAAGAATAGAAAATACGGAAACAACACAGAAACGAGCAATATATATATCCCAATCCACAAACATCCACGACAGAATCAAAACGAGAAAAAAACAACACAGCAAATAACGTGGTTCGCTAGTCGCTCAGTACGACTAGCTACCTCCACCAGAAAACGCTTATGCATTACAGATTAAAACCAAGAAATGTATGTCTTACAGTATGCAGCACGGCAGTCGCGAAAAATCGCGCAGAGAGAGAGGAGAAGAGACGATGAATAGTTCAACCGGGTCAAAAACAGCCACCCGAAAAATAAATACAAATGTTTTTATATAGAAAATAAACAGCCGGTTCATTTAACCGAAGTGGGTCGGATCATGGACCGGTCAGCGGGACCTCAGTTATTGTGCTACTGCTGCATCCCCGAGCTTTTAATATTTCATTTCCTGCACTTACATAAAAATATTAAAACAGATTATTAAGTTAAAACAAATTACATATACAGTAGATGTATATTAATTATCATTAGTTTGGTGCTTATGAAGCCAAACAATAAATATATTTATCATCATATTTTTTTGTCGTATCTTTAAGATATTTGAGATCAGAGAATATGAGTACTTTAGTTAAAGAGATCATCAAGAGTAGTTGTTGATTTGCCTAAAAAGAGTAAATTAGTGGATGATGCAAGACTAAAATGATGTGTTGCTTCGATAGTAAAATACTGATTGGACAACTATGAAAAAATTATCTATTGGAGCATGATCCAGTCTGCTCTAAAGATCCAACTTATTTCTATTTTATGTAGAGGAATTGTTATATATATGTGTGTGTGTGTGTGTGTGTGTGTGTGTCATATCCATATTCCCAAATGTGCACTTTGCACTTCTGTCTCTCTCTCTCTCTCTCAATTATGTAATAAAAATATTCTGGGTTAATAAATCTACAAGTGCTACATGCTTTTCTGGTAGATGTAGCTAGTTGTATTAAATGACAAGTGAACCACTTTAAAACTAGTGTCTATTTTAGTCGTGATTGTGTTAAGTTCTTGTTCCTTGTGATATTATGTTATGTTCTATATAATCCATTGATGTTATATTCAACATAATCACTATATATACATAGATACAATATTCTAATAGGTACTTTTGCATTATCATACAAATGTACTTTTCATTCAATAATCAAATATAATATTTACCAAACATTAAAGAAATATCCTCACACAAGAACATTGGGCAATACTAGAGTCTAAGTATCTTGCCAAAAACTTAAGTTTATCGAATCTAGCAATAATTGATTCACAATTGATTACTTGAACTACTAGCTCAATTTCTATGTGATCAATATCTAGGCTTATATCTATTTTACTATTTATATGGCTCAGTTACTTGTGGGAGTGCAAGTTTTTGGCAGCATTATTGTTGATTAATTAATTGATTGATAATTTGATTGCAGTTTGATTAATCAACTTGAGTTGATATAATTTTCTTCACATAAGAATAAATTTGCATCTATTTGATTGGATATATTTATTGTTGTGGTTCTTTTGTATTTGTTTTATTTTGTTTTTTTTATAGCCACCTCACTTATAAGAGCTAGAAAATTCTAGGTCTGAGTTAATATTTATAGACCTAGAAATGGAGAAAGAGTCATTATATACTAAGACAGAAAGTTCAAAGATACTATAGAGATGACCAACTCTAACCAAATCTATTAAATATAAAAAATAAACACACAACAAAATAGTGGGTGTTACTTTAGACAAATGAGTAACTTTCATTCATATCATCATCCTTACATTAAAAATTATGAAAGTTTATATTATGAGATTCTAGAGCTCATATGAGACTAATGAAGAATAAGCTTATATGAGACTAATGAGTCATGGTTCCTACTAACTCATCATTTGAAAAAAATACTTACTACTGAAGCACTATGATCCATATCAAACTATTGAGTCATCATTTGAAAAAAAAATCTTACTTTATCATGGAGATAAAGAGGGCTAATGAAGTAGAATAAGCTCATATGAGACTAATGGACAAGGTTTGAAAATAATTGTGCGGGTGTGTAGGAAAAAATCATGGTTCCTACTAAGATTATAAATACCATAACTAGATTAAAAAAGAATGATGTTACGATAGAAGTTGAAAGATCCAAGATATTTATTATACAAAAATCTAAAGAAAAAGTCATGAAATTTTTTAATCTCAAGGCCCAAGTAGAGAAAAAAACACAAGAGAAAGTCATGATATCTTTCAATGTCACTAAAAAATGAATATGTGATATTTTGTAATATCATGGCCCAATTAGTGAATGATACACAATAGTAAGTCGTTATATCTTTCAAAATCATAACAAAAGAAGAATAAGTCATGATAATTTTTATAGTTTTGATTCTATTGGAAGATACAAAACAAAATCATGTCATGGCATGAAATAAATTTGTGGTATCAAAAGTCATTCATCTGAGAGAAAAGATAACAATGGATAACAAACTTTTGAAGAGGATATTTTTGAAATATTTTAACCTGAGAAAGAAAGGAATCATGACTATTTTCTATTTAGCATAATTGAGTAACAGAGAATGCAACATGAATGGAACTGATATTCCTTCAGATCATAATGTGTGAGATAAATCAATGTGTGAATACTCAAAGTTGAGTTGATTTTAATTGTTATGAGTATGATGTTTATGAAATCAAAAGTACTAATATATTTTAGTCCAATCTATTGTGTACTATCTAGAAGAACTAACCTTCAAGTAATATGGGGGTTAAATAGAATGTCTAAACTAAAAGTTTCACCATAGTATGGAAACCATCTGTCATTGTGGTGGATGATGATAGGTATGTCACATGATACATACAACTATAGAATAATAATATGGTGGTGATAGTCTGTAAATCATTCTCTCTTATATGATTTATGTATATTAGATTTATGGCAAGATATATATTAATAATATTGAGTATGATGCTTATGATACCAAAGTCCAAACACATTTAATATAACATTATTTTAAATCTTTAAGATAATTAGAGATCAAAGAATATAAATATATACTCAAAGCAAACATCAAGGATAGTTGACATATTTTTTTAAAATGAGTAGATATACAAATAACCCTTGCATAAAATGATGGGATTTAAATAGAAGTACATACAAGTTGTGTTAAGTTTAATTTCTATGAGTATGATACTTATGAAATTAAAAGTACTAATATATATAAGTCCACTATATTATGTATTATCAAGAAAAACTAACCTTCGAGTAACAATGGGGTTAGAAAGAATGTTTAACTTAGGAGTTTTAACATAGTATGAAGGTTATGTGTCATTGTGGTGGATGTTAATAAGTATGTCATAGGACACACACAAGTGTGGAAGAGTACCATGGTGGTGACAGCCATACAAGTCATTCTCTCATATATGACTTCCACATGTGAGATTCATGCAAAGTTGTAGGCTAATAGTCATGAGCATGATGCAAAGTACAAACACATTTAGTATAGAATTATTCAAATCATTAAGAGTATTAGAGATCTAAGAATAGAAATACATACTCAAAATAATTATCAAGGGCTTTTGCCATATTGCTTAAAATGATTAGATATCAAAATAACCTTTGCACAATATGATGTGTGACTTCGGTTCCGAAATATCCAAGGGACAACTATAAGGGGATCATCCTTGGTAGTGATAGTTCAAGGATAATGGTCAACTTTAATGCCAAGAGAGCATATTAGCATTTCCATAGTAATCTACCTTTCATCCAATAATCGTATATAATATTGACTAAACACAATATAAATATCATCATGCACAAAAATGTGAGCAAATCCTAGAGTCTAAATATATTTTTGATGGCCAAGTATATCTTTTCAACTTGAACAATTATTACTTCACTATTAATTGATCCAACTACCTACATAATCACTTTTGGATTGATATATAGACTTTTGTCTATTATATTACTTATATGACCATACACTCATAGATCTATTAGGATGAGAGATAGTTGCCCACTGAGATTTTTGGATTATGTCAATAAATGATAGTTTTGAGAGCCTCACAAATTTGCAACACCAATCATTGTTTTCCATAAATGATATGCATAAATCTATGATATAATAAAAACCATAAATTTCAATTCTAAATAATATTCATATCCATTAATATATAAACTATAATATTACAACATATATAACCTTTATAAAATCAAATTATCATTGCACAGGTGTATAAAGCCAACCTTATATCTCAATGTAGCATGACCTTAGGAAAGAATTCATGCTAGAAGTTTTGAAAAACATCTCATGAAATCAAGGGTTTTCAAAATGATTGCACATATCTAAATCTCAAAACCAAATTCCAAACAAATATTGTTTGTGTTCACCTTGAATTTGCCCCTATTTGGGGGCTCGAATCATGATGCCTTGAGTTTTTGAATGCTCTTGGTTTGATATTTAATTTTCTTCTCATTCATTTAAGAATTTCTATAAGTGCTACTTTTATAATTCAAGGATGCATGTGATTATTTAAGCTAGAAGTCATGTCACTACTTGAGGTCACAGCTTTATTATCTTATCAGATCTTTTCTAGAGTATAAAAGTCATTGTGGCAATGAATGTCATGACTCAGTAACTCCCCTTTGAAGCATGAAATCATGACACATGGAATGATGTAACTAAAATAATTTTTTTCTAAAATACAAAGTTGTAGTATTAGGAATGACCTTGACTTTGGTATTTTCTCACTAGAGTAAAATATTATGACATTAGGAATGACCATAACTAGTACATTTACTCTCTTGAAAACAATATCACAACACTAAGAATGATTGTGGCTTCGGAGTTTTTTTAATGAAGCACAAATTTGTGGCATTGAAAATGTCAATGCTAGGGTTAATCATAATAAATATTGTCTAGCACTACCAGAAAAGATAGATTTAGAAAATAACCTATTTCGCTTATCAGTATGGTCAAATAGTGACATAATTATAAATGGAAAGAATTTATATCTAAAATCCTTCTTTCTAAAATTTTAGAAATGGATAATACATAGAGGTGGTAACACGGCACGACATGATTCAGTCATGCTTGGCCTGACCCGATTCTATCGTGCCTAGCCCGGCACGACACACTATAGTGCCATGCTTGGGCATGTGTTGGGTGCAGCCTCAGCACGAGTCATGCCATGCCGAGTTGAAGGTTTTTGGCTCACGTGTTGTGCCTAGCATGGCACGACATGCCTGGCACGTGGGCACAACATGGCATGCCTGGAAAGTGGGCACGACATGACACACCTGGCACGTGAGCACGACATGATAGCCCTACTCATCAAGTAATGCCCGATGGGAGGAGATGCGCCGATGTCCGACAAGTGAGGCTCAACATGCTTGATGGGCGACGGAGGCGCGGTAGCATGGTAGGCTCGCATTCCTGACAATGCATGTCAGCCTAGTGTGCCTTGTAAAACCGAGGCAGGTCGGGGAGGCCTAGCTTGTTCGACACCTCTAATAATACATTGATTTTTCTATGAATAGCAATAAAAAAATCCATTACTAAAAGTTGTGATGGCAAAAGGATATTGGATTCCATCACTAATTTTGTAATAGAAAAAATAGAAACGTATTATCTATTTCTAAATGAGTGACGGATTATCAAAGAAACACATGATTTATTTCTATTTAGAAATGAATTTAAAAATGGAATTTTCCATTTCTATAGTCTGCAACAAGAACAAGTTCCATTTCTGTATTTTTTATATTCAATATACAATATATAATTACATACATAAACTATATGAACTACAACCCAATAAGCACACCTATATATTATTCATCAAATGTCATTCACATAATATCCACCATAAAATAAAGTATCAGATAAAAAACAAAAATGTTCAAATATTTCAATAAATAACTGATAACCTAATTAAAAAACATTAATACAAAAACCATAATTTCACATAAAAATTATTTATTGCAAAAAAATAATAACACGACACCACAAACAACATCGAGTCTTTGTCCTATTGAGTATTATCCTCCAATGATCTAGATATATCCTCTTCAGAATGATGATAAATAGATGATGTCTTGATCAACATACATATTATTTTTTCTATATTCAAAATCTTCTATTGCATTTCATCCTCTATTTTTATTCTTTTCTCCTCTCTTTTCAATCCTTTAGCTTCTCTTTTTTTATTTATTCAATTTTTTTTTTGTTTTTCTTGATTCTTTTTTTGTATCTTTTCATTCTTTTATTGCATCTCCTTATTTTTCCTTTGCAATGTATCCCAAATTTCCTGCATCTCATTGCGCAACCTCTCATCAAACATGTTATTGTAATTGAAAGATGATGATGAAGAATTCCAAACAGAACCTAGATAAAATGTAGATGCATGGGTACCAAGACCATACACTCGCTATTTGTTTAGCTCTACTTCGATAACTTGAAGGTAAAATATACGCAACATCAATCTCTTGCGCCTCTGTAGAAGGATATGCCAATTGTGAAGTACTTTCAACCATATTTTCCATAGCTTTTTTATAATTATTAAAATACAACATAACTCATTAAAAAATTTATTAAAATAATTTTTATACCAACACAATAAACTATCTTCTTGCTACTAAAAAAATATAAAAATGAAGTTAGTCATTATATTTAATGAGTCCATAAATAATACATCATCTTTTATGGTAAAAAAATGTACTTGAGTTTGTATTTTATTTACATTTAATGCCAAATAATTAGTTTTATTTAATTTTTTTCTTTTATTATTTGCAAATTTCAAATAAAACTGCAAGTACAAAATGAGAAACTTACATTTATATCTTTTGAGTACTTGTCCACAAATGACCTATTCTTCTTCTTGTACATTCACTTGAATACCAAAAATGGTATTGGTGGATATCCTAACTCAGCTTCCTGAAAATAAAAATTAGTTACTATTAAGGTATATCATTCATTATCACATAGATATTATCCTTTAGATTCAAAAAATTTAAATAATAACAAAAAATAAAAAACAATTATACTAGATATACTGAATATTGGTAGGTCACCTTTGAACCTGGAATATGTTTTGAATGTTCTGATCATTCACATGCTTTCTCTGATCGATAATTGTGGGAGGCCATCTAGGACAAAGCCTTGAACTCTTCAATATTTTAGTAATCACACCACATTAGCCAAACACTAAGGAGGAGACTATTAGGCTTTGAATCTTTACCAAATATTTTTCATCATTTTCCATTCTTGTCATTGTATCTCACACTTACCACAAATTTTTATGTATCCTTCACCTAGACCACTAAAACAATATTCCATTTGCATTTTTTCTGCAAAAACCAAATAAATAATAATACATTGTAATGTATTTATTTTAAGACTAAATCATATTAGACCAAGTTAAAAAAAACAAGAAAATGCATGAAAAATATACATCAAATTCTTTCAAATAAAATTCTTTTATACTTAGGGGCACTTTGTTCTAATTTATACCCTCCTAAACCAGTTTCTCCTTAAATATCTTATTGATTGTATCATAAGCAAAAGGAATAAACTTATATGTAATTTAACATTAGCATGTACATATACATATAAATAAACTACACAAATTTTGATGCTACTAAGTTTAAATTTAGTTCATTTATATTTATAATCCAAAACTTTGTACAAATAATTATTTTAATTCTAAATAATAATGTTCGATAAGTAGCAATATAATACGTTGTTATTATTTTTAAATACTAAAATGTAAATATTTCAATATACTTATAATTTCATTTCATATTAATTTATATTTAATTATAATGAAAAAAATAAAAAAATAATAATTAATTCTTGTAATAAATTTAAGAAAGCTCTATACTATTATTTTTCAATAATGAGTTGAATGAAGATTTTATCATAATTTGGAATACAAATTATGGATTGGGAATATAATGGCGGTGTTGCTACTATAGTAATAATGCATGGATCTCCTAAGATAGGTGGGAGGGAACTATTAGTATCTTCTAGTTCAAAATGAGATGAAGATGAAATATCTATGGTAGTAAATCCTTGTATGTCATGATGAGGTGATGCCAAAGTCTTCTGTCTATGTAGGAGAATGTAAAGAGACATTTATAGTGTTGTCGTCATTGAATAAATATAGATTTCCTCCTCCATAAACTATTAGTTGACTTTCTCTACCCCTCCTCACATATTGAGATCCTTGACAACTTGAATGATTAGCTCTCATACATAAATCAAGTTACATAAACATGGAAATATATAAAGGGAATAAAAACATATTTTGAAAAAAAGTCATAATAACAAAACATAATGATAAATACATTAACATTAAAAAAAGTAATTAAAATATTTTAATTTAACAACCATATTATAACATTACAAAATGAGAATGAAAAAATAACAAGGCAATCAAAAAATTTCTAGTTATCATCGGAAATTTTTAATAAATCATCGCTATCTACATATTCATCATCATCTGATTCTGTAATTAATTCATTCTCATTATCTTCTTCAACTTGGCCATCATCAATATCCAAATAATTTTTACCTTCACCAAGTAATGCTTGAAGCTCATCATCTACCCAACGAACAATTAAATTAAGTTCCACATTATATTCTTGAAATGTTAATACAAGTGTTGGAGTGACAATAACATCATTTTCAATAACTCCAATAGCTAATCTAGGTTTAATTTTACATATTGCTCACTAGTGACATGAATTTTTTCTTGTAGTTGGATAATTGATGTAACACACATGTTCGTCTTGTACCATAAGAATAAATGACTCATACTTATGATAATATTTCTTATGGTGTATATCAATAAGGTTGTATTGATGATGAAGTCTAGTACCTATAAATATAATAAGATCAAACCATTAATACTTAAATAGAATTATCCTATTAATTGGAAAAGAAAGATACTTGTGTAGAAGTTCAAATAGTCGACCATGAAAATCAATAATAAATGTAGTATAGTTAGACCCCTTGATGCAAATACCACTATTCATTGCAGCTCTATTTGAACCATGCTTCAAAATGTGAAATTTTTATCTATTTTCATAATGTATGGGATAAGTCTATAAACTTCATAATAGTCCCTTTGCAAGATCCTTCATTTGATCTCTATTTCAAATATTTGATAAAAGAAATTGTACCTATAAAATGATAAATGATAAATTAATACATATATAATATTACACATAAATGTATAGAACAAAGAATTAAAAATTATATACTGAAAAATTTTTCAAACCAATTCATGAAATCCTTTTTAGGCTTTACATCAATTGAAGTGATATCAAAATTAGGTTCTCTTTTTCTTAATTCATTAGCTTATATTTTTCAAAAATAATACTTAAGGTATTTTAAATTATTAAAATGCTCTAATGCATACAATGGCAATAAATGAGAATATGAAATTATTATCAATCTTACTAATATAAGATGCAACTTCCTCGTAGTTCAACAAAATATATGTATGAGCAACATGATACTCCAGGTCATCCAAAATATATGTATGAGCAACATGATACTCTAGGTCATCCAAAATATATCTTGATGTTACTCTACCATATGATTGAGCCACATGTCTAAAAATAGAAAGCATGTTACATTATTCTAATCCACCCCCCATACAATATACATTATTTTGTGGTAATTTATTATGCAGATTATGCAATTGTAGCCAAAAGTAGTTCGCACAAAATGCTAAAGTCTTTTCAACCAAGTAGGCATTACATATTAATCTTTTAACTTTGACTTTATTTCTAATATTATTTATCAATTTTATAAGATAACTAAAATAAATATAAATTATAAAAAAATATTCATCTGATACATTAATATTTTTAGATTAACATATAAAAAATATATAATCTCTCAAATGACCAAATCTATTTGTATTGCACATTACCTACTATCATGGATTCATAAGGCAAGTAGATTGGGAGATGTTCCATGGAGTTAAAGAAGCTAGGAGGAAAAATACAATCAAATCTACATAAAATAATGTAAATGTCATTTTGTAATTACTAATTTTCTTTTTCTCTTATGACATTACCAATGAGATTTATAAAAAAAGACTATTTCAATCAATACTTCCTAAACTTTTGTCTAAGTAATTTGCGGAATGCTATGAATATTAGCCTATGCATGAATAAATGTTAGTCATGACAATTCATCCTAAATAATTTATTCTTCTTCATATCAATAAATCTTTTCGTATTAGATGCATATCCATCATTAAACCTAAGCTCCATCAGTCATTTGCACAATGTTTGCTTTGCATCCTTTTCAAGACTATAACAAACCTTATCATTTATTCATTGATTCATCCCTATGTAATTCTAGATGTGTACATAACTCTTTCAAATCATCTCTTGATTTGGCATTATTTTTTATTTTTCTTTCCACATTCATTATAGTATTAAAAATATTATTTAAAAAGTTATTCTCAATAAGTACCAAATCTAAGTTGTATCAAATAAGATTAGTTTTCCAATAATGCAAATCCCAAAAGAAACTTTTTTTTTCCAACCATAATGATAATTTTTTGAAATTTACGCATTAATGCAATTTGCATCAACATTCACAGTATTTTTGAACCTATATCTTTCGATTACTTTTAATATTTTATCACCTAACCTCATAGGTAGTGCACTTTTAACACATATATGGTTGTTCCTAAATGCATCAATATTCATCCAAAATGGATGTTCCACATATAAAAATTTATGATGACTATCAAACCAATAAGTCTTTCCTCCTTTGCTAGGATAAAATGCACCTAAGTTTTCCATGCAATAAGGCGACAAACTAATTTTTTTATATTACTTCATTCTGACAACATTAAATATGTAGAAAAGTAACTTATAGTCCACAAATGTGCTTCTCACATTTTAAAATTTTACTTTCTAGATATATTATATGTTTCGACATGTTCCTTTAATAAAACTTTAACCTCTAATATAAAGGGATTTAGGAAAACATCTAATTTATCTTTTGGTTTTCTTGCACCAGACATGATAATACATAAAAATATGTACTCATCTTTCATGCATATCCATGGTGATAAATTATAAGGTGTAACAATAATTAGCCATGAAGAGTATTATTGACATATTTATTCAAATGGCTGAAATCTATATATGGATAGCCTTAATGTTATATTTTAACTTTTATCTGCAAAAGATTGATGACAATCATCAAAATTTTTCCAAGAAGGAGAATATGAGAAATTCCGCATTATGTTATCTTCAATAATATGCTATTTGTGCCAACTCATATTATTTGTAGTGGCTTCAATAATATCCTTAGTATAAAAAATGCAATGCGAAATAATAAATTTCTTGTGAGAATATTTATTTTCTACCTTTTACATATTATATTTCTTTTCCATCGAGGATAGTTATAGGAATTACATGCAATTGCTTCTCTGTATATGCCCTAGTATATCATACAACCATTAATACAATAATATATTTTTTCTACTGGAAAAACCAAACATTGCATTAACTTTTTTGTGCTATAAAAACTATCTATCATGATGCTATTTTTTGGTAATAATTCAGATAATAACTGGTATATTTTATCATAACATCTTTTCTGAAAAATGATTTTTTACCTTTAAATTCATGAGTCTGGCCATCGTAGATAACTTTGATGGGCCATATGGATTACCTAGCCAAATTTCTTCTTTTGAAGCCTTCAGCATTTAATAAAATGATTTTATTGATGATATTTGGATATCATCAGCGACATTCAAATTTAATGAAGGGCCAAAAATATTCTTCAAAATTGTTCCACATGCATCATTGGGATTATAAAATTTCTTTGTAACATTTGAATCAACATTTCCATGTACATAATACTTAGTTAATTATGGCACAACCAATTTCTCATGTTTATACCAAACATAAATAGTCTCTAATAATTCAATTTTTGCAAGATAATATCACATAGTGTCCACATCTTGGAAACTCTGATTTTGATATTTACGAGCATTATATGAGCTTCTTATTTTTGTTTTATCCATAAATTCAGGTTATTTTTATTAATGAAATTGCATTAATAAAAAAAGTAAATTTTGCAATATCATAATTCTTTATTTCTAAATTAATAATGTGTACTAAATTATTAAACAAACACATTATATATAATAGAAATAATAAAAAAATTCGTTATATCAATGCAAAAAAAATTATCAATGAAAGAATATAAAAAATAAATCACTTATCGACGGAGAAAATTAACAAATTAATTGGAAAATTTTCTAATCTATATGAAGCATATAGTATACATAGTCATATACCATATTTGACATGTAATATTATTTTTTTATATTAAATAAAGGCATGTAGTATTTATTTTATTGCACATTTAGTGAAATGTAGATCAAGCAACTATATGAATTTGTAAATGAGCTTATAATTTTTTTAGTTTTATAATTATTCATTACGTTTAATCCTTCTAATTTCATACCCTCATCTCTAGGTCGACATGTAGTAGTAATATAATAAAAAAGTTACAAATTTGAAGAATTAATTAGTAATTGACAGACTTTTAAAACATATATTAGAGTGGTATCAATGAAACTTAATATATAGGCTTAATGCTCACCATGTTGATTCTAAGCGGAGACAAAAAATAATAACATTTCATAAGATCCTACATCCTCAAGATGACCATGTCATATATGAGAGTCTTTTGATGTTCTTTAGAAAATATTGAATACAAAATAAAATTGATAATATAATATTTGATAATCCTTTAAATAATGGCATTGTTGTGAATATATTCATAAGAACCATAAAAGGTGGTCTCCTAGTAGTGATTTTTTTTACTAAATATATATTATCATTCACAAAATAACTAACCAAATTCACTATTATTCATCATAATCCATCAAAAATATAATTTTGTGAATATTTCTATTTAGAAACTTTTTTCATGCAAACACATTATAAGTAATCACAAAAATAACAAGTATTATTTGATATTTGGCATACGTTAATACTAAAGTGATTACTATTCCCCAAGAAATTAATCATCCCTTGGAATGCAACTTTATATTCATAATACATAAGTGGTTGTTATGATTTGGTTTGAGTATCATAGTATATTTAGATGGTTGGGCTACTTCTTTTTATGGATATGTAAATGAGTCATGGTAGGGTTTGAACTATGTGATAAAATTTTTGGGTGCATAAAATATAAACAATGATCTATGTAAGTGAATACAAAATATTTTATTTAATCATGTCATGCAAAAAAAATTTTGTGTTGTCTCCTACGTAACACTATGTTTAATGTTTGTAGCTAGCCATTTAGTAGAGCATTCTCTCCATCTATAATCTTTACAATCTATGTTAGCTTCTTCATGTAATCTTTTACTTCCTTTCTACTTATTATTTTTTATGTCGACCAATAATATTATATAGAAGACTACCTTAATGATAGTCTCTACATAGATCAATGGAACTGAATGTCTAATTTTTTTTCTAGCCACGACATTAAGAAGTATTGTCGCTCCTTCATCTTCTTTGACCTATTTCTCACAATAAACTATGTTCATTTTAGTCTCTAGAAATTTAGATATAGCAATTCCTTCAACATGCTCTTGCTAGCATTTTTTAAATCACATTTTAATTTAAGTTGTCTTATCCATTATTCTTTCACTTCATTTGCTCTTTTTATCTCAATAAGTATCTCAAAAATTATATCTTCAAATGAAGATCTAGAGGTTAGGTAAGGAATATCAAATGATTGTCTTCATGGCTCACAAATATTAGATCTCCATAACAAAAAACATTTTAATAATCGAACTAATTCAAGTCTCCACTAGGCATGATATATAAATCACTACTTAGTAGAGCATATGGGTTCATCATATAGATAAATTGGGTAGTGTACGTTCATCTTATACTACTAAAGTTCTCTTTTTATGTTCTTACTTTCTTGGTCTTGAGGTATTAGATCAATCTCAAAGTTTTGCTCTATTGTTTGATAGCTTAAAAAAACTAAACCATAAGATATAAAATAGTAACACAAGATGAGTAATACAAATAAAAACTTAAAAATAAATATTGTTATCCAGATTACTAAAATAGAACTATCCTTTTTCATGGATAGTTACATCAACTAAGCTTTACTAATTAAACTAAATAATTCCCAGAAGCAATGCCAAAAGATTTTTGGGCAAGTGTCTCTCATCCAACATATTTTTATAAGTCTACAAGTCAAAGAAGTAGTAAAATAGACTTTCATTTAAATATCAATCTTATAGTGATTGTGTAGGTAGTTTGATCAATGAATAATGAATGAACTAATTCTCTACTCAGAAAGATAAAATTGAATTTTTGGCAAGATTCTTACATCCTAGAGTCTATCTATTTCATTACACATAATGGCCAATATAAATTATCTGGTTATTATTATGATTTATTATAGGATGAAAGTTACATTTTTTAAAAAACTATCTTGTGCCCTACTGGCATACAAGATGGTTGTCACCTATTTGTATTTTTCTAATGATGGTCCTCTCATCAACTATTCTTGATGATTACTTCATATATACATTCTTATTATCTTTTCTCATGTGTCATAAAAATAGGAACTAATACCACATTTAAAAGTATTTGCTCTTTCATCTTAATAACTATCATACTCATGATAATTAACATATATCTTTTATAGAATCTTGCCATTATAAGTCATATAATAGAAAATAACTCACATAAATATCACCACCTTATGAGTCACCTCCACTTCCCATGTCTCATGGCTTACCTATCACAAATCCACCAAGACGACACGTGACTAAAGGTAAAACCCTAAAAAAATTT
Source organism: Sapria himalayana (assembly GCA_029783825.1). Taxonomy (NCBI): domain Eukaryota; kingdom Viridiplantae; phylum Streptophyta; class Magnoliopsida; order Malpighiales; family Rafflesiaceae; genus Sapria; species Sapria himalayana. The sequence continues at coordinate 642,017 of JAREIK010016554.1, read as the reverse complement.
TATAAAACTTTCATACTTACATCACTATCAAAAGAGGTATTACTCCCTTCCTATCATGATGCATGAATGTGCTTCATGGCTTACCCATCACTATCCACCATGATTGATATACAAACTTACTAATAGTAAAATCATAATTTAAGTTCTAAATAAATACCATATTTATCATTAATCAAACCTTAATATGGACCAGACATAGAATCAATCAATTATATATCAATACATAATAAAATACATTAACCTAAACCTCAATTTAGCTGGACATTGAAAAGAAATTCACATTAGATAATTCAAATATATCTCATGGAATTTAATGTCTCTAATGATAGCCCTCAAAAGTATCTAGGAGTCAAAACACTAAACCCAGAATTCTCATTCATACAACTCAAATTTACCCCTAGGTGGGAGTTAAAATTCATAATCTATCCATAGGATCGTTGCTTGTGTCTTGCATTGCCTCATTGCTTATTGATTTCTCATAAGATTCAAATAATTATTTCTCCAAAACCCTAGCCCCCTTCACCTCTCTTTTTCATGCCCTGGCTCTCTGTAATCTATTTTTTTTTTCTACATTCATCTTTCATTCTCAAATAGCTTAATGCTTTTTTAAAGTGGGAAGTCATGATGAAGAAAAATGATCATGGCTTTAACTTTGACTCTTTATAATAAAAGTCATAACACTAAAAATGATCATCACTTTGATCTCTTTCTTGTTTTAGATTATCATGGTACTAGGAATAGCCACAACTCATGCATTTTCTCTCTATAATACAAATTAATTGTATTGAGAATGATCATGACTTATATTTTTTTTTCTATAGCATAAAGTCATATGTTGGGATTAGAAATGACTCATACATTTCTCCTCTAAAACATGAAGACAATATGTTGGGAATGATGGTGGCTCATGTATTTTCTTTTTGCATCCCAAAGTCATGGCATTAGGAATAGTCATGACTTTGGTCTTTCCTCTAGAGCAATATGTCACAGCTTTAGAAATGATTATGGCTCAAGGAATTACTATTTAGAACTTAGTATAGCCAATATTTATGGGTTTGAAAAAAACAATGGCATCTACCTTTGTATATGTGGCTTTGTAATGATAGAATAATGCTATTGGAGAATACTATAGCTTTTAGTACCAATGGGGTAATTGGCTACCACTGCATAAAATTAATATCACAACCATACAAAATATTATCAAGCTAGTATGGTTACTCCACAAAAGTTTCATAACCAAGAAGAATATATTATGCAATAAAATGATTATTTCAATGAGGAGGTAGAGTTGCAGCATATGAAGATTGCAAAATCTAATTTTGAAGAATTTTAACCAATAATGAATACAAAAACTATCATATAAGCTCATGGAGGTGTAACAAAGTCGTAAAAAGAATAATAAGAATTTATATGACTTTTTTCTCTCCTACTACTTAACAATTTCACAAAGTCATATATTTCACCCAAAAACCAACTAATTGGACTATTATTCATCATAATCTATCAAAACTATAATTTCATAAAATAGTTCTATTTAAAGCCAATTTTCATACAAATATATTATGCATAATTATCAAAATAATAAATATTATTCAGTATTTGGCATACCATATATATAGACAATATGAATAGTATTTTTGACCAAAATAGAAAATATCTAAATTTTGTGTCATCGCGTTTGAGATAGAAAAAATATATTTTTTTAATACTAGACTACAATTCCATCTCTTTAATGATTAGATGTTAGATGCATCTATGGATCAAATGATTAATGCAAAAAAAGGTAAAAAATACAATGAATATATATCTAGTTGCATTAATCAACCATAAGAATGAGAAGGTAAGATTTATGAATAATACAATAACTTATTAAATATTATGCAATTAAGTATCATAGTTTTTGTGAGCCTCCAAGTATCGATATTGATACTATATTTTAATTTGATGAGTTTTTGATTCGGTTAGCTATGGGTAAGCAATGAGGTAGCCTATCAAAAAGGCACGAGCTATCAAAATACTTTCATAGTAATTTATACTCCAGCTTGTCCCAAAATGATGTTAATAACATAAACATACTCTATCCATAATAATTATATGAATCAATATTTCTCTTGCTATCTAAAATGGAACATGATCTTTTGATCTTTCTAGTATCTAGTGTAGTATCGAAGTCTTTTTTTTTTCTATGATTGTTCGTGTCATTACAAATAGCATGTCATGATCATAGTTAGTAGTTGAAACTTTATTATGCTTAAAGGATTGGAAAATACATGGATGCGTCATCAAGATAAATCCAAAATGCTACAACTAAATATCTATGATGATTTATTTGATAAAACATATAGTTGTGAAGATTAGAACCAGTGAGAGTGAAAGACAACGATCTAGATCTTTTCATTTTTACCTATTTGCACATTTATCATTTACTATGTTTTCTATTTTTTTTGTTCATTTTGAAAGATTATATTCTTGTTATCAGATTTTATTTTGCAAGTATCATTGTGTGTATAATTTTCATTTATGTTATTATGAATTATGTTTATATAATCTTTTTTTTGATGGAATTTAATTTACATTCCAATTTTAAATTTAACAAATATTTAAATTTCTATTAATCTTGTTTTTTAATTCATAAACACGTGGTATATAATATATGCATATACATTAGGCATATATGCACATATTATGTATATACACTATATATATACATATATACATAATTAAATAGTATATTTTTATGTATATATTATGCATACATTTATCAGATAGTGCATATACCTAGTATATACATACACATTGCATATAAATGTTATGAACATATTATAATTATGTATATACATTGTGTATACTTAACAATCTATATAAAGTATGTATATGTATTGTGTACATATGTGTATGCATTATATATATATATATTACACTATGTATGTGTTTATACATAGCATATATACTTAGTGTATTTACATACACACATTATATATGTGTAATGTTCTATATGAATTGTGTATATATGTATACATAATGTGTATTTTCTATGTATATTTAATATATGTATATATATACATATTATATATATATAATATTATCTGTATATAGATAAACATACACAACAATTAACAAAGAAGACATATATATTATATATTATATATTATATAATAATATTATGCATGCATGCACCTTGCAGGACCAACATAGCATCACATTCCACATGCACTCCAACGTGCACACATTGACACACTATTTGTAGGTCACACCACAACCCATAGAAGTTTAGGGCCTGGCTAACTCTCTCCATGTCTTTCCGTTTCCTCTCCCCTCTCCCCGAATCTCCTCAATTCCTCTCTAGTTCTCGCACTTCCAGCATTCTGCTTGGATGATGCAATGGAACTAAGTCCATACTTGGGACTAACCCTATTTAAATGACCATGTCGGGACTGCCCGATAATTCCATTAATATCGATGCGGAGGTCAACCTAAACCTAGAACTTGCTGCAACTCCCCTTGATTCCAGCCCGATATCACGAACAAAGACTCAACCGAGGAGAATTTGAAGGCGCCTAATCCCCTGCTCTGAAGATGACTCGAGTGCTACGGAATTCGTTGTTGAAGATGGTGATTGCCGGAAGATCGTATACGGTAAGATTCATACAGATAATAATGCTAAGGAACCTCATCTTCTACTTAACTCGGATATGCATACGGATGAACTAATTAATGGCGAAAATATGGTTAATCAAATAACATCAGTTTTTGCTAATGAATTATTCTCGAATTCGACAAACAATGATGCCGCTAGCTTCGATAATGATGTTGTGGATGTTAATTTACTTATTGAGGGTACTCAGCTGGATGAAAGAGCTGAAACCCTGGATGCCCCACAGTTTGAAAAGAATGTGACACATGCAGATATTCCTAGCATTCAGACTGCTAGTTTGAAGCAATGGATAACAGACCAAACCGGTTGGTAACCAAAACAAGGTAGGCAAATTTCTCCCAAAAACCTACGAAAAAACTAAGGCCCCATGGAGTAGTCTATTTGCTGGGAATATGGCCCTAGCCAACACCTCAAAACTGACATATATACCCCCTGCACAGCTGGGCAATGCTGTTTTTGTTTTAAAAGACCTTCTTTATGAACACTAGAATAATTGCTTAATTGGATACTTCGTTACTAGGAGCCCCGGCCAACTAATGCTGAAAAAGTTTATGGAGGAACAATGGAAGTTGTCCCCTAAAGTTATCCAACATCCTAGTGGTTGGCTCGTGTTTAGATTTGGTAACCCTGAGGATAGAGACCGTGTGCTTGATTTTGGCCCTTTCTTGGTCTATGGACGACCGCTATATGTTAAGCCTCTCCCTGTAGGCTTTCACTATGGCTTAAAGGAAATGGCAAAGATCCCTATTTGGGTAAAATTGTCGAACTTTCTACTAAAACCTATGGAACCCCCTAGGCCTAAGCAAGGCTACTAGTTGCATCGGACGACCCATGCATATGAACAAGTTAACAGTGAATATTTCAAAGATTGCGTTTGCAAGGGTACTGGTGGAAATTGATCTTGGAGGCGAATTGATCCTCGAGGTTGGACTGGAATTCCCTGACAGATCTAAAATCTCCCAGCCAATCATTTATGAAAACCTCCCCCTCAATTGTAATCAATGCTCTTTGTTTGGTCATTCCATAAAAGCTTGTCGACATTTAAAGATTCATGATGAAAAAAGCTGAGCTGCCTCCCTGGCCATTCCCCCCTTCAGCAGGGATAAGTAGGACAGCTAAGGAAGAATTGAAAGACTCCCCATTTGGAAGAAAAGTCAGAGATATCTCCCCTACTACCTCTCTGCCAGCAAGGATAGGCAGCACAACCGAGGATGGAATGAAATCATTTCCTCCAGAGGAAGGGCAAACGTCTAATGCTGAAGTTACAGGCCTCCAGTCAAAAAAGAAAGATGATGCAGGTGGTGTGGATGATGAGGCAGAGGACTTCACATTGGTTAAAGCTCGGAGGAAAAAGAAAGACTTGAGCACTATGGAAGGGTCTTCCTTAAACCTCAGGAACAAATCCCAATGCAAAGAAGTCAAGGGTGCAGTCCCATATGGTCCGGCATAGGAGGAATAAAGGATGCCTCTTCCCCCTTGGAATTGAGACTTTTGCTGCTTTTATTTTAATTTTTTTTGGTTTTTGGTGGGATTCTATATGGAGTTTTGGAGGCTAGAGATGGGGGGAATTTTGCCCCTCCCTTGTACGGGTAATAAAGGGTTTTTGGGGAGAGGTGTGGGCACCTCTAGGAGTGACATGGTGTGTGTCAAAGGATACTGTATGCAACATCAAAACCAAGACAGCTCTTTATCTGGATTTTAAAATGCGTCGAGGCCTACCTTTAGGCCTTGGATCAGACGGAGCTGTAGTGGTTAGAACTGTTCTCTACCATCACATGCAAGGGTGTTTTGCTCTTTGGCCTCGTATTCATGCAAAGATCTCTTCTAAGATGTATGTAAAGGGGTGGAGCATTCTGGATACTAGTGGGCTTCGCTATGTGTGGGGGTATCTCGATGAAATGAATCTAATAAACATGGGGTTTTATCCCTCACACAATCACGGTGAGATGGGGATGAATGTAAGGGTAGCAATTATATGTAAGGGTAGGAGGAAATTCCTTGGAATTGGGGTGTTGAGAGTTATTTTTAACACAAAGAGTAGCTTAAAGGATTTTAGTATATACCATACGCTGCATGAATGTGTGCGGAGTCTTTCACGCTGGCATGAGGGGAGTTCTATGGCTTCTTTCTGGAATTCTATTACAAGGGTGGTTGTAAGGGCTTTTTATGTTATCTTGTATATGGAGCATATGTGTAAAGAACTTTCCTCCTCAGCACTTGTGGGCACCTGGGTTCTTATGGGCTTTGTGTGCTATGTAATGCATTCTGAGAAGAGATATCAAATAAATAAATGTTCGAACCGCAATCGTAATGAAAATAGCTTAGTGGAACCTAAGAGGTTTTAATTATCCTCTTAAGCAAAGAGAAGTGCTTAGATTATCTAAAGCCTACGCGATCGATATATTCGCTATTGCAGAGGCCAAGCTTAGCTCTGATAAACTAGCTTGGCCTATGCGAACGAAATTTAAAAGGTTCAATGTGTTGGATAACTTTGAGTGTTACAAGTACGAAAGAATCCTGATTTTTTGGGACCCTCAGACCTCGGATGTAAGTGCTATTTCTTGCACTGCATAGCTCATCTCCCTCCATGGTATGGATAAGGAGAAAGGCTTTGTTTTTAAGCTCTCCGTCATATACGGTTTTCATTCCGTGGTCACCAGAAGGAGTCTGTGGGAAGATTTAAGTGCTGAATGAGCAAACACATCCCCCTAGGCACTTATAGGGGACTTTAATCCCCCCTTGTCTGGACTTGATAGAGTTGGAGGAAGAATTGTTTTCAATTATGAATGACAAGACGCACTTGACTGTCTCTCTCGTCTAGGCATGGAAGACCTCCCCTTTTCCGGAAGCTACTTTACCTGGATGAATAGTAAGGTCTCGAGCAAACTTGACAGAGCAATGTCGAATGGTGAATGGGCTAACCTGCAACTGGACTACCATGTAAAATTTCTGGTCCCAGGAGTGTATTCCAATCACTGTCTGATTCTCATGTCCACTGAACATGCAGATAAAGGGAGGCTTATCTCCTTCAGATTTTGCAATATGTGACTTTTGCACAATGATTTTGCACCATTATTACTTAGAATTTGGAGTAGCGATGTGGTGGGTTTAGCCATGTTCCAACTAGTTGCTAAGATGAAACTCTTGAAGGAACCACTTAGAAAACTAAAGGATAGACAATTCGGACACATTAGCACAAGAGTTATCCATGCGAGAGAAGCCCTAAAAGAGGTTCAGACCGAACTGCATTTGACTCCACGACCTAGTTTAAAATCTAAGGAAATTCAACTCAAAATTAATTTACGGATGCTTGAGAAGTGTGAGCTCTCCTTCCTTAGACAGAAAACCAAAATTAATTATCTTAAGGAGAGTGAGAGATGCACCATATTTTTCCATGCTTTAACAAGTTCAAAGCTCCATAAAAATAAAATCGTGACAATTGTTAATGATGATGGAACTTACTCGACCTCTAAGAGTGACATTGCGGATGCATTTGTCAACTTCTTTAAAGGATTACTAGGCTCATCGTAGCCCAGAAGTAGCATCAATAAAGATATTATAGCCCTCGGACCGATACTCAAAGACGAAGATCACGCTTTGCTTTATTTATCCTTCTTCACCGAAGAGATAAAAAATGCAGTTTTTTCCATGGGAAGCTCGAAATCACCTGGGCCAGATGGCTTTTCAGCATAATTCTTTAAAGCCTCCTGGCAGCATATTGGTGCAGATGTGGATATTGCTGTCAAAAGGTTTTTTCACTCTAGGAGGATGTTAAGGCAAATCAACCATGCCTACATCGCTCTAATTCCTAAATCATCTCATGCCTCTACCTTAAATGATTATCGGCCAATCTCATGTTGTAATGTGATATACAAAATAATTTCGAAGCTTATTGCCACGTGCCTAAAGTTGGTAATAAATTCTATAATTAGCCCCTCACAAGGGGCTTTTATCAAGGGACTCTTAATCTCTGATAATTTTCTTTTTGCTCAAGAATTAATTAGAAAATACGCTAGGAAGAGAATATCGCCTCGATGCTTTTTCAAAGTGGACATTCAAAAAGCCTTCGACACTGTCGAATGGTGCTTCTTAATTGAAGTGCTAAGCTGTCTTAATTTTCCTAAGACATTCATTGAGATTATCTATGAGTGCATAAGCATCACTTCTTATTCAGTGGCAATAAATGGCCAATTCCATTGTTTTTTTAAAGGCCGCCGGGGACTTAGGCAATGAGACCCCATCTCTCCTTCTGTGTTTACCATATGCATGGAATATTTCTCAAGACAACTCGCTTCCCCCTCTTTCCTGAATTATTTTTCGTTCCATCTCGGATGCGAAGCTCTCAAGATAACACATCTTATGTATGCTGATGACTTGATCATATTCTCCAAAGGGGACGTATCATCTTCATCCATTATACTTAAAATGCTACAAGAATTTTCTGAGGTTTCTGGGCTGAATGTAAACTCCTCCAAATCGAATATCTTCTTTGGAGGAGTATGCGGTGAAACCAAAAGAGAAATAATTGAAGCATTTGGCTATACGGAGGGTACGCTACCATTTGTGTTTCTTGGCATCCCTCTTTCATCAAGCCATTTAATTTAAGCACAATTCTCTATATTCCTAGCCAAGATCACATCAGCCATACATCAGTGGGTTGGAAAATTGCTTTCTATTGCGGGTAGACTAGAACTTCTACGTACGGTAGTGCAAGGGATTGAAGGCTACTGGTTCTCAGTTTTCTTGCTTCCCTCATATGTTATTAACTCCATTAAAGGAGCATGCAGAAGATTCCTTTGGGGAGCTCAACCCACGAGTAGGTATAGGCCCAAAGTTGCTTGGGAGAAAGTATGCATACCAACTCATCTTGGAGGCTTGGGAATCCTCAATATTACCATCTGGAATAAAGCATTTTTCATTAAAACATTGTGGAGAATAAATATAAAAGAAGATACTCTCTGGATCAAATGGATCAACCTTATTTATCTCAAGGCTCAAAGTATTTGGGAATCATGATGCACGAAAGAGGATTCTCCCTTTTGGAAAAGCCTCATTTTTGTGAGGGATGCCCTAATTTCAAAGGCTGGTTCAAAGGAAGCCACTGAATCTCTCTTAAATGCTTGGGGCGGGGAGGGTAGAATAGTCTTCAACGCCTACCACTTCCTCTCTAGTTTTGATGCTAGAATAAGGAAATCATGGGCAAAATCCGTATGGATGAAGAATCATGTGCCGAAGCATGCAGTCAACTTATGGATTGCTAAACAGGGCACTTTCTAGACAAATGACAGATCTTTCACCAGCATGAGCAACATCAATTGTGAATTCTGCAATCATGCCGAATCGTTCAATCACCTTTTCTTTAACTGCTGGTTTTCTAGGCATATACTAGAAAAAATTCAAGCTCGGGCCAAGCTAAATGGAAGCATATTCTCAATTCAAGAAGGGTTTAAAGTTCTAAAGATGCGGTACAATCCACATTCAGCCGGAAATAATCTCAAAAAAGCAACATTCGCTGTGGTGGTATATCATACATGGAAGGAAATGAACAGATGATTTCATGGAGGAAAAGCCGTGAATGCAAACTTCATAGTTAGGAAGATCAAAATGGAATTGTACATTGTATTTTACAAAGATTTCAAATTATTGCATATGTTGTAGAATGTAAAGATTTTTTATACTGTTTCTTTATTTATCAAAAAGAAAAATTTAGAGCATGGCTAGGGTGTGTCTGGCTAGCCTAGTTTTGATCCATGCTAGTTGTGATGAATTGCACTACATCTAGGCTAGCCTAGGTGAGGCACATGTTGGACCAGGCACAAACCATGCCTATGGGCCAAATCATGCCTATTCTTCTAGAATATGTACACTCGAAATGACATGTGCAACCCAATTTGAACCCAAACATGCATATTGAGCCTAGCGCCCTATCCACCTTTTTCTTACAATGGCAACATGACACAACATAGATATGTAATCGTGCCTCGCCAAGCACAACATGGTAGTTCTAATGGGCCACATTTTTCAATCTTTAGTGATAAGCAACATTAGCATCATCATGTCAACACTAAAATAAAAACCAAAAAAATACATAGTTTATGGAATAGTGACATCTTGCCTTCAACTTTACCATTTTCAAAATTTGCATGTTTTTATTCCCATGCCAGCTCTGCAATAAAACCAAAAAAATAAGTTTTTGAAATTGAAAACTTGGAAAAACAACCAAAGGTGAACACTTATTATGAAAACAAAAAACTTAGTGTTTGTTTCATTTTCATTTTCATGGCCATCCTAATTGAAGTGATTGTGTTCACAATAACTATGTGCAATGGTAAACTAGTGATCCCAAAACTAGAAGAAGCTTCTAGAAAGCATGTAAAATGGTTGTTGCAAATTTTATTTGTTCAAAATTCTACATGTTGACATGTGTATGCTTTTCATACTCAAAAAATTTTCAAGATTACAATTTAAATAGCCCCAAACATTCACTCTAGGAGTTTAATTGATTTGGGACATACAAATATTTAGGCCATGGGAAAGATCATCTGGTGTTATTTGAGAAAAAAAATTAAGAAAATATCATATTTGTCTAGCTTTGGTACTAGTAAGCTCATATGTTCTATATCATCATACATTTAGATTTATAATTTCATTTTAACAATATCTTTTGGTTATTATTTGGACTTGATGAATATTTGAACATTAAATTATTTTGATTTATAATTTTATTAATTCATCTAATATTAATAAGTTTATTCATTACTCATTAGCTAGCATACACAATCATTTCATATAATATTTTGTGTAATTCAATAAATAAAGTTATTTAGCATAATATTCAAAAACAAACATTTAAAAAATTTTGATGATTTTTAAAATTAATTCTTGAAGTACTCAAATATAACTTTAAAAATATATTTAATGTATGATAATGTTGATACCAATGCTCAAACATTATTTTAAAAATCAATAAATGACTATCATTTAGTAATAGACAATATTTGTCATTCATATCATCAAAAATGACCTACGAGACCAATATTAACAAACATATTATTTAATACACTTTGCACCTAGGGGTTCCCTTGTGCAATATTTAGCATACAATTTTTGTTGATCCAATATATTATATTAATTTAAGGTTGGGACTTGAAAACTCATAGTTGGAAATTAAGCATCTCCTTATCAAAACATTATATTATATAAACCTATGATTTTTATATGACAATCAGATTGAAGGAAGAAGAAGAAGTAATGAGTGATATAGATGAAAAAGAAAAGAAACAAAATTTTATTGTCCATTCCAAAAAATACATTTAGAATTCACAAAGCTATGTGATTCTCCAAATGGGACCCATACCAGTTGGCTTGTATGTGCTGTGAAAATTTATTGGAATGATGGTTATTCGAAATAACAAAGTAATAGGAATGATGGTTGATTAATTAAACAACGAAAACAAATAAAATTAATAATCCAAAATGAAGAAAAAGCTTAACATAAAAATTCTAAAAAATATAATTCAATGAAAATAAAGTTCAAGTAACAACAATGTCAAATAAAACAAAATATGCTATTGATTTCTTCATACATACAAAAAGTCCATAAAGTACATTATGCTCAAAAATTATGTTTTGGACCAGAATATATTATTTAGAAAATTAAATCCTAGAAATCAAAAATCCAATACAAATACATAAGCCTAGGACCCTAGAGTGAATTATTTGTATCACTTTCTGTATTATTCACAAGGTTATAGAGTTGGTTTTTGAATATATGACTCGGAATCAAGAATATGATTGCATCACTATTTACATATCAAATATGAGATTTTGTTCAGAGCATCCAAATCTTCAAAGTTTTCCAAGCTTCAATTCATTATGTCATACAATCCTACACACAAATAAAAAAATAAAAACAAACAGCCTCTACACTACACACTAAATTATAAAATAAGTTTTGATTGTATATATAATCTACACACACACAATGCACATAAAATAAATTACACGTCAATGCACATAAAATAAATTACACATCAATGCACAAATTGAACACACATATTTTAATTTAAAGACAATCACATAACTAAATTACAATATTCAAGTCAATATGAGGAGGAAAGATAGAGAAACTAGTGTGCCTTAGCTTGTAGAACTCGATACCTTAAAAAAACTACTAGGTATACACAACACTATTTCTATCCACCATCTCTGTCTAAAAAAATAGACAATCTCTTTTTTGTGTTAAAAATGCACACTCCATTTCTATCCAAAAAAATGCACACGGCACGCCCCATTTTTGTCCAAAAAAAATGCATATCCTATTTTTATCTTTTTTTAAAGACTGGATAGGGGCACTCTTTCATCAAAGACATCACCACGCATGCTCTTTTTGTCAAAATGGGAATGTTTCCAATTTTAGAAAGTTTTTAAAACATTTTTTTACAAAATAGAAATGATATTTTCACCCATCTACTTGGTATATCATGCTTCATGCCTTAAAAAAACAAATATAATAAATATAACTAGTTTGTCCAACTTGGGCAGACCCAATAAATCTTGTCTCTACCCTAGGTGAGGAGACACAAACTAGCAAGTAACTTAAAAAAATAAATTTTGCCGATGACAATAATTTGAAGAATAAATTAGTAATTTTTTATTCATATGTACTTTTTCAAGTTTGACTATTTATCAAATATATCTTATATCCAATTATTCCATACATTAAAATGCTTTGACATGCTGTGAAATTTCAAATACTTAAAGAGATATATAGCACTTTCATATTTGCACAATAGAATATATGTATTTCATCGCACATCCAAGTCTACATTATCATCCATAATGTTTTTTTGCTCATTTCTATAGTTATAATGAACTCAGCCTCATTGTTAGATAATGCTATCCACTTTTACAACTTGGATTGTAAGGATAAAGCTCACCTTCCAAAGGTTATAAGATAACATGAGGTGGATCTATGTGAATCTAACTCATTAACCAAATCAGAATCAATATATTTGAGAAATGTGGGTTTTAATCTACCCAAGACTAAATATAGCTAAGAAGTCTCCTATAAATACCTAAGGATATATTTCACTATAGCCTAGTGATATTTTTCTGGGTTTGAGAGAAAATGACTGACAAAACCAACATCACGTGTTATATCCAGTCTAGCGTAGACCATAGCATACATAAGACTGCTAACTACTGAGGAATAGGGGACATGACTCATATCTCTTATTTTCTCACTAGTCTTTGGACTATACCTAGTACTAAGCTTAAAATTTTTAGCTATGTAAGTTGAGACTGACTTATCCTCATTCATAAAAATTCTCTCAAGAACTTTACTAATATATCATTCTTGAGATAACAAAATATGCCTTGAATGGCTATCCCGGATGATGCTAATCCCTAAAAACGATAAGATTGGGCCCAAGTCTTTCATATAAAATAATTCTCCAAGTTCCCCCTTAAGCATATCAATCAGTTCACTATTATGGATAGTAATCAACATGTCATCAATATATAACAAAAGTATAAGTCTATAATATCTCAACTGATGACTTAAAAAATACACAATGATCACATGATGTGTGCTGAAAGTCTTGAGAATCCATGAATGAATAAAATTTTTGGCCATTTCCTAGGAGCATATTTAAAACCTTAAAAGCTATTATTCAATTTACAAATGAGATATTTCTTTACTTTTATAATGAATCTCTCAAGCTAATCTATGTAGAGAGTCTTGTGAAAGTCATCATTAAGAAACATAATCTTTGCATTGATTTGATTCATTTCTATGTTGAAGCTTGCAGTCAAACTCATAACTACTCGAATAGATTAGTTCTACTAACTGAGCATTATTTCTTGATTGAAAGTCATCATCACCATGTTTTAGTCTAAAGAGCCATCTTTTTTTCAAAGCCAACTTTTCTTTTGCTAAGTATACTAAATCATTAAGTCTAATTAACGTGAAGAGGCTCCATCCCTTCAAGCATAGCTTGAAGTCAATCATCTTTATTCTCAAAAGAGATGAACTCCTAAAAGGTATCTAACTTGTCTGTATCCATGAATAATATGTAATCATTAAATCTAGAGGATATCTAGAAAAGCATAGATTATCTTCTCAATTCAAACTAAGATGTATCATGATGAAGAACTAGGCACTTCTCAATTGAAGCTGAGATAAGGTCTCTCACCTATTCAATAAGTATATCTTATGGCTCGAAAGTGTCATGTATATCATGTTGCTTAAAAATAATTGCTATATATGTAATTTGTTTTTTTTAATAATCTGTTTGTATAACCAAATATTTTTCTGTTTTAATATTTTCATGTAAGTGCAGGAAAGGAAATATTAAAAGGCCAGAGATGCAGTAGTAGCACAATAACGAAGAGAAATTTTTGGAACAGAGCCTGACTCATCCCATGATCCGATCCTCTCCAGTTAAATGAACTGAGAGAATTTTTTTATATAAAATGTTTTGTAATTTTATTTTCATGTAGCTAATTTTTGACTCATGGAACTGTTCATCGTCTCTCTCTATTCTCTATGCTCAATTTATTGTGACTGTTCTGTTTGTTGCATACTGTAAGATGATTTTCTGTTGGTTTAATCTATAATGCATAAGCATTTTTTGGTGGATGTAGCTAGTCGTACTGAGCGACTAGCGAACCACGTTATTTCCGGTGTTTATTTCTCTTTTTTTATTATGTCATGGATGGTTGCTAGATTGAATATATATATTACTTGTTTTATGTTGTTTCTGTATCATAATCTCACTACCATGGAAGTGCAATTACCTAACAATAATGATTATATACTAAGGCTCAGAAATATCATGGGACTACTAAATTCATCCCCTTTGATCAGACTGATCTCTAAAACGAACCAGCACTAAATCTATGAAAATAGGAATCTCTATAATAACACTTTCATCTCTACATGGTTAATTGTCATCCATAAAGCGGTCTTTCAGAAAAGTCACATCTTTATTTCAAATAAGCATCCTGGCAATTGGGTCCCATAGTCTACATTTAAATTTTTCATGTCCTTTGCAAATGAAGATATATGAATGTGAAGTCTTATTGAGTTTAGATCATTCATCTTTTGGTATATGAACGAAGGATTTATAGCCAAAGAGTCACATATAATCATATGAGATATCTTTTCCGATCCAAATTTTATTAGTAACATCTACATCCAAGGTAGTGGCAGGGCACATGTTGATTACATCAATATCTATATGCATAACTTCTCTACAATATAATTTAAGAATGTGTGCATGAGAAAACATACACCGAACTCTCTTTTCTATAGTCTAGTTCATCCTCTCAGCAATGTCATTTAGTTGTAGTATCTTGGCTGGTATTTTTCATTTCTAATACTATGGAATGCATAATAGCTATCAAACTGACCTCGATATTTTTTCTAATTATTGGAACATATAGAGATTTATTTTCTACCGGTCTTTCTCTCAAATATAGTATTAAAATAATGAACGATAGGAAAAACCTAATCTTTTATTTCTAATGTATATGCCAACACATTTCTAGAGTAGTAGTTAAAGCATGTGACAAAATTAAAGTCCCCCATCAAATATTTTGGTATGTATCAAGAAAACATTAGTATGAATTAGATTGATAACATTTGATATCATCGAGAGTGAAAGAGAATAAAAAAATGATCTATGTCTTTTATCAGCCATGAAGTCCATATACTGATCAAAAGAAGATCCCTAGTTAAATGGCAATATATTTTTTCTAGCTAGAAGCTGAAAATCTTTCTCACTCATATGACCAAGTCTTATATGCTAGAGATCAATATTATAATGAACAAAAGAAGAACATGAAATATGTATTTTGTCCTCCCTCTTTCCTCCATCCCAATTACTCTCTAAAATTCTTACAAATTCCCTCAAAATCCAAGAGTGTTTAAAGTCTCTGCCTTAGGGTTGCTAAAAAATTTGTAAGAGATGACATGAATTTAAAGCCCAATATCCAAATTATATTCTTAGAAAGATCAAAATGGAAATCTATGTTATATTCAAAAGAGAGTGTGAAATTATATTTGAATGTACATATTTTGATAGGAAAAGTTATTATTATTTATCAAAAAAAATATTATAATAAACAATATTTACCTAATCTCCATGCACTCTTACATGAGTGGCATACAAATTACCATGCTTCTTACTGCTTATAATGAATAATAAAACCTTGAGCAGCTTATACCAATCATCACCAAAATAACTAAAATATCTCATATCATCTAGCATGACCAGAGGCATTAGTTTCATATGAATATCTAGTATCTATCGAATATCTCTTAGCATCAGTTTGTGTCTTATCTATATCTACAGACAAATATATCCCATGCCTAAAATAGGTGATGTCGAACTATATTATACATCTATATTATACCTTAATCAATATGTATGTAGGTAGTAAAGAAGTTGATGTCCGGGGTGAAAAGAAATAATACTCTTGAATAAATAAGCTAATCACCATTTTGAGACATGATATTAGCAAAATTATCATCACTAACTTGCATCAAGTCACCTTTAGAGGTGATATTGGTTACTCACTCAAGTCACTCTCATTTCGAGTGTTATTGTTGTAATCTTTTCCAAGAATAGTTGTTCTTTTTCATGTGCCTCAACTTGTTGTAGTGATAATACTTGACTACTTTTCTAGTTTGAAAGTTTGGAATCTGCCTTTAGAAGAATGAGTTATTCTATCAGGCTGTGTGTGTTTCATATTGCTCATACCACATCTCTCAAAAAAAAAGAATACCATGAGAAGGTTTTCCATTTGTATTTCTCACTGCTTCTTTAGATAATAAATTTTTTGAGATAACATGCATTGACAGAATACCTCCAAGTGATGACATGATCAAAAAAATCACAAAATAATTTCAGCTATTCAAAAATGAGCTCAGCATTAAACAAACTAATAGCTTATCTTATCAAACAATTTTCATGGTTGAAAGATTTTTCACCATCCCTTGAAAGATATTGATGTGTGCCAATATTAGATTACCTTCCTTGAACTTTAGGTTGACTAGATATCTAATGATCAATATTTTATTCTAAACATACTCATTTCAAAAAATGATTTGCCCATAGTTTGTTTGCCCTTATTTCATCATTAATATATTGATAAGTATCACTACTTATCTATTATTGAATTGTGGGTGTAGTCCTAAACCATAGGTCTTCTCATTCTTGTTCACTCAACTTTTTAAGTTTCTCTTTCTTACTCACTTGGTTATACAACTATTTAACTATAAGATAGTTATACATTTTATTTTTCCAAGTAGAATAAATGTTCTGAGCTAACTTTATTATTATAGAGTACCTCAATAATATTGATTATAAGTAATCATCCCAAATAAAAATATTTTGAAATGTGTCTAAAATCAATATAATGATTACAAATAGATTGAATATCATCGCAATATTAATGACAAACATCCTTCTCAATAATAGTTTGGATACCACTTTTTAGGTAGAGTCAAAATCTCACTCTAATAGTAGTTGTTGGGGTAGGATGTTTATACCTTGGTTTATTTGAAACTACAAAATAACAAAAATGATGGTTGATTAATCAAATAATATAAGAAAATATAATCAACAACCCAAAATGAAGAAAAAACTCAATATAAAAATTCTAAAAAATATATTACAATGAAAATAAAAGTTCAAGTAAAAACAACACCAAATCAAATAATATATGCTAATGATTCTTACACACATACAAGAAGTTTGTAAAGCATACTATGCCCAAAAATTATTTTTAGACCAAAATAAATTTCTTATGATATAAAAATTTAGAAATCAAAAATCCAGTATAAATACATAAACATGAGATTTTGAGGTGAATGATTTGTATCTTTTTCTATTTTATTCTTTAGGTGATAGGGTATATTAATGAGAGTTATGGCTCGAAATTAACAATGTGGTGATATTACTATTTCTTGATTAGAGAAGAGATTTTATCCATAACTTTCAAATCTTTAATATTTTTATAGCTCCAATTTCTTATGACATACAATCTTGCACACAAATAAAAAATCCAGTAACATCCACACTACGTACTGAATTATAAATAACTTGTATTTATTTATATAATTTGCATACATAATGCACAAAAAAGTAAATCACAAATTATTGTACATATTGAGCACACATGCTACAATTTAAATACAATCACATAAATAAATTGTAATATTCAAACTAGCAAGAAGAGGAGAGAGAAAAAAAACTATTATTTCTTAGCTTGTAGAACATAAATCCATAAAGATTTTGGCAGAAAAGCACAACGTCATTTTTATCCAAAAAATACACACACAAAGTTTCTATCTACAAAAACACTCACACATTTTTTATCTACAAAAACACACACAGTTTCAATCTAAAAACACACAACCTTTTTTGTGTAAAAAACACACATCCATTTTCCATCCAAAAAAATACAAATCCCTTTTTTGTCCAAAAAAATGCACACCTCATTTCTAACTTTTTTTAAAGCCCGGATGATGGCACTATGCCACTATCCCATCCAAGAGGGCACTATGCACTATGCCACTATCACATGTGCCCTCTTTGCGAAAACATAAATGTTCTTACTGTAGCAGAATTTTAAAAATTCTTTATTTATTTGTTTTTTTTACAAGATAGAACAAGTGATTTTATCTCAAATGCTTGGTTTATCATGCTCCATGCCTTCAAAAAAATAAAACAAATAAAATAAATAAAACTAATCTACCCAACTTAAGCAAACAAAACAAATCTTCCGAACACTTTTTATACAACTTATGCTCATTATTTTTAGTAATCTTTTCTTATAGGGTACGAATCTTCAAGAGTTCTTTTTCTAGCTTGTCAAATTTTATTTTAAATATATCTTTCAATCTTTTTGTGACTTTAAAAGTTCTCTTAAGAAAATTTAAAAGCATATTACGGCCCATAACAACTCAATTAGTCTAATTATTTATCATCAGTTTACAAATGTAACAAATTATCAACAAAATATACACTTATTAAGTTCTAAACATAGTGTTGTTAAGGGATACAATCAAATTGCAAGTATTGACTATCTTGAAATATTTTTACCAACAACTAAGCTTACAATACTTCGATGTCTTCTTACTGTTGTTTCTGCACGCCATTGGTACATCCACCAAATGGACGTTCAAAATGCTTTCCTCCATCGTGATTTATATGAAGTTGTCTACATGGAACCTCTACCTGTTCTTCACCAACTAGGGGAGAACACCGTATGTTGGCTCAATAAGTCTTTTTATAGACATAAACAAGCATCGATAAATTGGTTTTCCACATTCTCAAATACTATTCAAAAGGGAGGTTATTAATAATCAAATGTTGATTATTCACTTTTCACCAAGACTCGAGACAATTCTTTTATAGTAATTCTCATATATGTTGATGACATACTCCTCATAGAAAATGATCTACATGAAATGGAACTCCTCAAATGATTCCTTCTTATACACGTCCATATTAATAATCTTGGAAACTTGAAATACTTTCTGGGTATTAAATTCTCTCGTTCAAAAAAAAAAGGAATTTTTATGTAACAAAGAAAGTGTGCATTGGACATTTTGCAAGATATAGGACTCCTAGGTGCGCATCCCAATAATTTTCCAATGGAGCAAAATTTGAAGTTCACTTTCACTAACGGAGCATTGCTAAATAATTCAACAAAGTATAGAAGATTAGTTGGGAGATTGATTTATCTGATAGTGACAAGGCCCAAAATAGTCTACTCAATTCGCACATTGAGCCAATTCATGCAAGAGCCTAGAAAACCATATTGGGACTCTGCCATTTGAATCCTCAAATACATAAAAGGTACCTCAGGCCAAGAATTATTACTTCCTTCTAATAACAGTTTAAATTTGAATGCCTTTTGTGATTCGGATTGGAAAGGCTGTCGCACAACAAGATCAGCTATAGAATATTGCATTTTCCTTGGAAATTCTCTCATATCATGGAAGTCCAAGAAACAAGTCAACGTCTCTGATCATCAGCTGAAGCTAAAAATCAAGCCATGGCTAACACATATTTAGAGCTAACTTGGTTATGTTATATACTACATGATTTAAAGGTCTCTCAAACATCTCCAATATCATTATTTTGTGACAATCAAGCAGCTTTCCACATTGCAGCGAATCCTATCTTTCATGAATGTACAAAGGACATTGGAGTAGATTGTCATATAGTATGAGAAAAAAAACAAACTGAAATGATTGATTCTTCTTTTGTTCCTTCGCACTCGCAGTTGGCTGATGTATTTATAAAATCCTTAGGAAAAGATCACTTTGTGAGTTTGCGCAGCAAATTGGGACCTCATGACATTCACTCTCCAACTTGAGGGGGAGTATTCGAAAATATTTTATCAGCTGTATTAGCAATATATTGACACTAATCCCACCATAGTTTTATATTGACGTTGATCCCACCATAACTATATATTGACGTTGATCCCACCATAACTATATATTGACGTTAATCCCACCAAAAATGAGGATCACGACTTTTGAGTCACGACCCTAACATTGTCAGCCCCGGTTCCTTATAAATTCATCAATAAGCACAAAAATAAAACAACTTGCCATGCTTTTGTTTTTAATATAGGACAATGAGCAAGGGAGAGGGTCGAGGGTAGTTTAGGACTTATGAATTCAAACATTCTGATTTTTAATTTATTTATAATTTAGTGCCTTTTTTTCAAATGTTAAAAAATTAGTTTTATATTCTTTATTAATTCTGGGGAAATACCCCAAAACATAATTTCCCATTTGTTATATATATATGCTAAACAAAATTCATTTAAAATGAATATATATATATATATATATATATATATATATATATATATTCATTTATTTATTTATAAACAAATAAACTTTTTTGTCTTAATGTATGAAACCATCACTTATGATACTTGGTATGACTACTGGAGGGACCTTGAGTTTAGTAAAATTATGAGTTCCCAATCTAAATCAAATTATTATATTTACATTAATTATAATTATTTCTAAGCTATTTTGTGATTTATTTCTTATTAAGCTTTCTATATTAAGATTACAAGTATTATTGATTGAATTAAATTATTAATAATTTAATCTAATCAAAATCATATTGTTTCCTTCAAATAATTCACTTAATTTATTTGATATGCCGAATTAAAATTCACGTTTTAGTATAATCAAAACCTCTACGTATTCGTAATGAAACATTATATATTCTTTTAACAAAACATTAATTTTATTAATAATTAATATTTATCATACAAATAATATAACTATCCCACTCATTATGCTTTTAATCTTTTTATAGATCTTATTATGTGTGAATCAAGATAATTATTAAGTATATGTGATTATTAATTACTTTAAGATTAAGATTAATTATTCAATTTAGTCATGTTTGACACACTCAAATATTATAGTATAAGAAATTAGAATTTAACTATTTTTTATCATAAATTACAAAAATCTTGTGCTATAATCTTGCCATTTGTATGTCTAATATCATTTAAATTATAAACATAATACACACACACACACATATACATACATACATACATACATATATATATCACTATAGATTTATGTATATTTTATATGATCACTTGTATTTAAATACACTAGTGTCCGTGTCTGTCAGAACATTATTGACGTGTCAGCTATGTTTTTCAAGAATACTATGTTTTGAAAAAAAAAAGTTTATAAGTAAATTTTTGAATTTAAATATAAAAATATGATCTAAATATAAATATTTTAAAATTGGTGCCTATTTTTTAAAGGTACATAAATATTTTATTTTTGGGTCATATTTTCATAAATTTCCCAAAATCTTAGCAGAAAGAGTTTCATTGTAGCCGCACTACTTATTTATTAAAATCCAATCGTAGTTAAAAAAACCTTCTGAATACGAATTTTCTATATATATTTTTTCAAATTTTTTATCTACAAAAAATATTTAAAAAGAAAATCGAATAGAATTTTAGCTGCTGGGCGTCGGATCAAAACTGGATCTTTTGGCCGCAAAGAACCACGCCACTACTGATCCCGATTTGAGATCTTCATTTTTATTGATGGCTTAGTTTATAAATTATAATTGATGTTAAAATTAATAAATACTATCATGAAAGCGCTCGAATTAATTTTTGTTTTAAAGTGAATTGTTCTCAGGTTTTTCTTTTCTTATAAATCTCTTCTCCGGCGACTGAATATTATATTTATCTTCAAATTTTCAATTAAATATTTTTTTTTGACTTTATTGATCCTTTCAGTACTAATATTTATTTTCAAATATAATGTTTATTAAGGCATTTTCTTTTTCATTTTTCTTTTATTTTTTGATTGCCTCTATTATAAACAATGCCTTATTTTAAAAGTATTGTAATCTCACTTAGAATAATTTACGTGTGAATTACTTGGATTGGCCCTTCCCCAGAGGTTAAATTTTTAAAAATTAATTTTTTCCTATAATCACTAGTTGTGATATTGCTTTATCCTTCAAAGCATCTTAATTGCACGATTATTACATAGATATTTAGTTTGTCCAACGCATCACAATCGAATTGACTTAAACATAGTATAGGAATCAAGGCCTAAATTCATGCTACTTATGTTTCATGATTTTGATTTCTTTCAAACATTAGGCTCTGAAATAGTAGTGGCTGCATGATTTATTTTTGAAACAAGTACTCTACTAGAAATGAGTTTAAGTTCTCTTTTGTATTAGATGGCCATGACACTGAGAATAGTTAGCTTGTACATTTCATCTTTGCTAAATTCATGATATTGGAAATGAGTTGACGTTGGTTTAATTCTTACTTTGAATGGGTACAGCACTAGAAATTTCCTTTGACTATACATTCTTCCTCTATGATGCTAGGTTATATTATTAGGAATGACCCCTTAGCTTGTACATTTCATCTCTATCTTAAAATTATGTTAGTAAAAATAAGCCTTTAGTTTTCATCATTTTTCTGGAGCAGAAAGTTCTAGTTCTAAAAATAGTCATGATTTGAGTATTATTATTTGAATCTTTTTTGTAGCTGACAGGCATGCCATTGGAGATTGTTTTGCATCTTTTACCTAATCTTATAACGTTATAATCAGAGCCATGATGTTGGAGCATTGCCATGAATTTGGGCTTCAATGGTGTACTTAATTTATGTGACAATGTCAACTATATATATTTTTATAAGCTAGTATAGTTGTAACTTGAATATTTCACAGTTAAAATCAATTATATAGTCGTTATTATGTCAATGAGTCATAACATGTAAAGATTGATATGATTATTTATAGAGTATTGGCTAAGAACTGATCTAGAACTTGTCCTATAATTCAATTAGATATAACAAAGTCACAACATAATGAATGTTATGATTTTACATGAGTATTTGCTTTGTCAAAAATTGAGTCTTCATTTTACATAAAAATTATATGCTTTTAATATTATTCATCATACTTTGTCAAAATTCAAAATTAGTGAAATTGTTCATTTTAAAGCTATTTCTGTACAAACATCATGAGTATTTACTAAAATAACTAGTTTTAGTTAGTATTAGACATACTAAAATATTAATCTAGTAAGAGTTGAGATAATTATTGCCAAGCAAATTTTTTTATCCATAACAAATAATATTTTAATATTTCAAATTAATTTCACACTAATCATTCATCAAATTATTGCAATAAACAAAAAAAATTCAAATCAAGATAGTGATGGGGGTGATAGATATGATTTTTTCTTGCATCATATTGCTTAGAGTTGAAATTTGATGAGTACTCAATCTATGGTAATGAAATGAATAAACTTTTTGAATTTCCCTTTTGTATAACTAATAAATTTAATATTTTTGCTAAAATATTTTAATGTGCCAATTGTCTTCATTCATTCAAATTTGGTACACTTTTAAAATATATCATCATAAAGACAAGACCTTTTGATTTATATAAAACTTAATGTTTTTTTTATTCATTCGCTAATTCAATATATTGTTTCAACATCATTTATAGTCTTTTTCATTCATTTCTCTTTTTTAATTCACTGTGGTAATCTTGCATAACATTCTAGATGATTAAATATTCATTACCAATATAATATTTATATTGTCTCATTCCTTCTTAGAGTTTGTAGATCACGTATTCAAATTTTTTTTGACTTGTGATAAAAGATATTTTTTTTTGATGAAGATATTTTTTTCACATTTTCTAACTTCTTTTACTACTATTTTATGAAAGGAATGAATTTTATTTTAGTTCTTTTTTGTTTCTTTTGGTATAATATAACATATTTTGTGAAATTATTTTCTAAGTGTCATACACATTCTCATAGTGACTTAGTATGAATTATCCTTTGACTTGAAGTCACTACGGTTTCCTACATAATGAGGTGTATATTTTAGATTTAGCAAATGTCACATGTAACAAGTATGGTAATATTGTTATTTACTATGTATATAATAAATTGTGTAGAGGAATGTGATTGATGTAGATGTAATTTGTTCCTTCTATAAAATACAAGTGATATTAGTTGGCCTATTGATTGAGTAGTACAATTAAAATGCATGACCATGCTCAAATAAGTCAAATTGAGATATTGAGCTTATTTGTTTAATTTAGTCTACTCAAAGATCAATAAACATATATATTGATGTGAGTGATATAATTCATGCCTCATAAATTAATCTAGATATTATGGACAAAATGACAAAGTCATGTGATAAAATAAGTCATGAAATAAGGTTAAATAATATATATTATATTTTCATCAATTGGGTAGCAATTATGTATTACTAAATGTCAATCATTGCTTATTTCTTTAAAATTAGATTTTAAAGTCACTACAAACATTAGGAGAACCTGTTAGGTCACACACAAAGATGTATAAATATTTGGAGTTTACTTTATTTTAGTTAGACAAAAATAAACTGGACGGCTGGACCTAATATTACGTCAAATTTATTTAAGATCTTAAGCTGATTTGACTAATGAATTTGGTTCAATTAGTAGATGTCTGAACCTTTAAAATGGGCCCAAACTTAAAGTCTCTATTTCTCTCTTTTAGAAAGGAGTGTCATTAATGAAATATTTTTTTCATTAATGATACATCCTTTTATAAAGGTGTGGCAAAAACTAAAAAAATTCATTAATGACACATACTTTTAGAAATGTATGTGAAAAACTAAAAAGTTTCATTAATGAAACATCCTTTTAGAAAGGTGTGCAAAAAATTAATAGGTTATATAAAATGGGAGAGATAGAAAACAAAAAATATAGAATGAAGATGCATTTGTGTGGATACTGCTAAAGGCACAGACACTTACTATGCTAGGATTCGATCAAACCATTTAGAATCAAAAATTTTTTTTTGCACTATAATAAGTAACATCATTGTCTAATATTTAATTGTATTTATGTGGATCATTGGTGGATTTCTAGTCTAGTGTGAAATTCCGATATGAAATTTACCTGAATCCCATCACATTTGTGACTACATAAAGCATGATCGTGAGTTGTGACTCCTCAATAAATCTTCTAGCTTTACTCCAATTTTAACTCCATAGAATAGTGTCGTGACTATGCTAATTAGATAATATCTTTAAAAAAAGTATGAGTCAAACCTAATAATAATCTATATAACTAGAAATCAAATGGAGCACACAATTAAAGTATATGGAGGAACAATTTGGTCTTGGATAAAAATCAAAGTTGAATAAAAATGATTTGGAAAAGTTTTTGGACTATTTGAATGGGTATTAGGATTATTGAGCTCACTTTTTGGCCAACAATCCTTGAGGGTGCATGCCCACTAATATAGGGATGTATGTGGAATACCCCTTATTCAACGAGGAGCATGTTGGTTATTTTCATATTTTTATGCTCATATATAAGACAAATGAATCCTTAATGAGAGAGATATATTGTCTTGGTGAGCAAATATTCATAAATCAAGAGAAAATAATATTTCTTTCCTTTTTTTTTAAATCTTTCTTCTCAAAGATTGATGTTGGTTAGTATGAAGACTCTAACTTTTGTCATTTCCTTTGTAGTTTTTATCTTAAATTTTTGTGTGGATAATATTAGAGGCGTTCCTATCTTGGAACACTTGGTTTATTGCAAATCTACACTTAAGAAAGACTCGTAGACTAAATAAGATTTGGAACTAATCAAGTATAACATATTTCCTTTCTCTTCAATACTTTTTATTAGTTTTGAGAATCCATGAGATCCATGAAAGAGTTTTTTGCACAAATTTTATTTTTCCATTGAATTGATCCACGATGCAATTCATGCAAATCCATTACACAATATATGATGTTTGCTTCCATTGTGTCACCAGACACACACATAGTGCACACTATAATACCTCCATTGTATTATTGTCAATCATATCTCTACTTTTTGTGTGGTGTTGAGCATGCTTCCACACACATTGCATTGTTTGCACCTCTACTATTTCATCACACGCATAGAAATAAACACAAAATGCACATTATGGAAAATCTATGGTTTTGCTGACAAACCTTATTCTTTTATACCATGTTAACTGAACTTATAAATTCAATATTTATTTTGAAATCATAAAAAGAGGTCATGGCTCATACATACTATTGTGGTTGGGGAATCTCACATGTTGGGTGCTCTCATCCAAGTAAGGAAAAATAGTAAAAAAATAAAATATAATAACATAAAATAAAAAAAATAAAATGATAGATCTCAATTGTTAAGTTTGAATTTTAAAAATTGAAGTGTATTTTCATAATTGAAGTAAGATATTAATATTATTATATTTAACAATTGAGATATATCATTTTAGTTTTTATTTTATGTAATTATATTTTATATAATAACATAAAACTTAGGTTGAAAAAGATACTTCAAAATTTAGGTTGATGGAGAAATTTTTTAAAATATTCAAATTCATAAAATATGCTTTGATGAATGTGAAATGAAAGTAATAAGAGATACTTAAAAACATAGGTTTAAGGAGAAATTTGAATCTCTTGTGAAAGCTACCAAAGAGTAATGAATTGGAGAAGCAAATAAAGTTAAAAAAAAATGTGAAAATAAATATTACCAAAACCTTGCAAAAAATTTAAAACCTATTGCTAATCAGACAAAAAGAAAATTAATAGAATTGTTGTAATTTAAGTGATTTGTAATCCTTAGAATTGTAGAAATAAAGTTGCAAATGTATATTTAGTGATTTGCAATCCCTTAAAATATATTTAGACTCCTAACTTAAAGTTATTTCTATCATTTTTTATATTATTGTAGATTTTCATATTTCTTATGAGTCACAGACCTTGAAACATATTTCTAATGTTGCTTGAATTATACTTTGAGCATTGCATCTCTTAATAATGCTCCCAATCAAATTTTATATAAAATAAATACTAGAATTGTATTTTTTATCATTTCCCTATATTTATTTCTTATCCTTTATTTTGTTTTCTCATTAGTCAAAATCATTTTCAATAGAAAATCTATAGAATGAGCGGCTATATCTTATTTTTTTATTAGAGAAGATAAATGTTAGAAGCAATATCTATAATGTATATAAAGGGATTGAAATACAAATAAATGATAAAATGATATTGACTAATTCATCTAATATTCACCCAAATATATATTTGCTATTTTTATTATTGTGAATATAATTATAAATAAAATGATGAATTCTATACAATATTTAATATAAGTTTTAAATTTTTTAATACAATTTTACTAATCAACAAGCCTAGGTAGATGATGCATATAAGCATTAATAGTGCAACCTTTTAGCTACACTTCAAACCATGGGGCATGGCAAGACTAGATGTTACAACCAATGTGAGACCAATCCAACCACAACCTATCTCACTTGCTCAAGCATGGCTAGTCTTAGTTCATATGTAGTTGAGTCATGTCCACCCATTTCAATATGCTCACTATGATAATCATTGGTTAACAAAGCTATGTGCATTGTCGGGCCTATATGTGTTAAATGGGCCGGGCAGTTGGAGTTCGGTCTGAAGCTCGGCACGACACGCTACAGTGTAGTTCTCGGGCCCGTGCCGGGCACACATTCGGCATTGGTCATGTTGTGTCGAGCTGAGGGATTTCAGCCCATGTGCCGTGCTCGGTATGGCATGCTAGCCCGGTTGGGCCAGAAAAATATAGGCCGGGTTGGCTCGTCCTAGCCCAGCCCGTTTGACACATCTAGTTGGGCCACTTCAATTTTGACGCATGCAGGCTTTGATGGTTTGATATGATGATACAATGGTCCAATTTAGCCTAAAGGTGTGCAAAGGCATGGCCTGGCCAGCTTGAGTCTAGGCTAAGTCGGGCCAGGTCATGCCTGGCTATGCCAGGCCTTGCTGGGTAGTGCCAAGTCATGCTCGAGGCTTACAGTCTGGTCAACTTGTGACTGGTTGTAGTTTATAATTATAATTTTTTTTGCAAATTTAAAAACTTAAGTTATCCATTATAATTATATTATTTCACATAAATCATTAAAAAATAAATCATTTATATAAATGATAAATTTTAATAATCAAAAATATCAAAAAAAAAATACATCTATCATTAAATCCAAACAAAATAAAATAACACAACACCAACATAAAATAAAAAGCATCAATTATAATCATGAAAACTCAATCCCAATACAAATCGATGTAAGTATACAATAAATGATAAATTTTAATAATCAAAAATATCAAAAAAAATATATTCTTCATCAAATCCAAAAAATAAAATAAAATAACACATCACAACAACAACATAAAATAAAAATCATCAATTATAATCATGCAAGCTCAATCCCAATGCCAATTGGTGTAAGTATACAACTAATCATCATCGTGTACATATTTGATAGTTTTAATAGTAGTGGGCTCAACCTCTATACTCTTAAAGTTTCATGAGTCATCATCTGCCAACAACTCATCCGTTCTTATTCCAGTACAATCTTAGATGTCTAACCCCGAATCCTCTTAATCCTTCATGTAAGATAGTGACTTAATGATATCTAGCCATAGTCTCTATCTCTTATTAGAAATAATATTGACTACAATAGAATAAATAGACTCTAATGCTATACTTGACACCGAAGGAGTAAGTAGTCCTGTGTCATCTTAGATAGTATGTGATAAATAGATTCATATGATTTTTACCATTGTAAACTATCAATGTTCTTATTATCGTTAAGTAATAGGATTGAGTAGTAATCGATATCTAAGTACCGAGACATCTCGCTCTTATTTGATAATACATCCCGCCATTTCCACCTCGCTAATTGAATGGAGAAGTCATCATCTACAAATAGGGTGTCCATGTTCATATTCAGAGCTTGCCTATAACTACTATCATACCTAGTATCGTAATATTTAAATAACTTAGTCTACTTTTTATGAATTTACTTTTTAGGTTGGTATTTCAGGTTCATGTACAAAGATATATATATTAAAATGTTAACTACTCCTTTCACCTTAACCCTATGATCCGTGCAGGTAGCCATACAATATAGAGATATAACGGTGGACCAGTACTTTAAGTACTTAGTTTTCATCTCAACAGTTATGTCAGTAAATATCAGGTCATCTCTAAACTTTCTAAATATGCCACAAATATTGCATATGTTCATGAGTGTAATGAAAGTGTTAAGAGTATAAACAGACAAACACAAGTTCATTGTGTTATATAATTTTTATAGGAATTTCATAAATGAAATTTCTGTAATCAGTCTCTATTATTAATAATAAGTTTGTCACTATTACTATTGACGTAGTCAGATATCATGTGTTCGTATACAACATATTACTCCAACATCATGTAAGTATAATTCAAATGATGTCATACATTCTTTTGAAAATTCATATTCTTAAGACCCACTAACAAATTGATACTACCAAACTCATATTGTCTGTTAGGCATCTGAATATATTATTATAAATTATATATTTTTTCTAAAGTGAGGGAAACAACCTTCATCCCCACTTGTACTATTAGGTTAATAATGTGACACATATATCTAACGTGAAAAATCTTTCCTAATAACTTATATCTAACAGTCTTTATAAATTTGTTAATAGTTATTTCATTGTTAGATATGTTATCAAATTTGATATTAAATATTTTATTTTGAATATTATAATCTTCAAAGACCATCATTATGTATTCATATGTACTTATCATGAGAATGGAGAATCTTTGAAAATCCTAAAATCTTTTTATTAAGAATCCATTTAGAATCTGAATAGTGGGTGGTGAGGCATGAAAAATATGCATTATTACGACTAGTCTAGATATCGGACTTAGAGGTATCAAATGGGCTTGCCCTAGCTAGTCCAGCCCATTTTTTGGTGGCCTAATCAGACCACCATGTCGTGTCCAGCATGACCTAGTACAGTAACCGTGTCAAATGGGCTGGCATGGCATGGTTTGAGAACTGCTAGCCTGATTTGTACCTAATTCATCTCTAGTTGTTCCTGGACTTTCCTGGTCAAGTCGGATCGTACCACTAGTTTTTCTAGCTGAATTTTTTTTAAAAAATCCAACTAGATCCCTAGGCTGGTTTACCTTGCCGTTGGGCCAGTCACACGGGCTATGCCTGACCCAGCACGAGGCATGAATCATGCTGGCCTTACATGACTCA
Source organism: Sapria himalayana (assembly GCA_029783825.1). Lineage (NCBI taxonomy): Eukaryota > Viridiplantae > Streptophyta > Magnoliopsida > Malpighiales > Rafflesiaceae > Sapria > Sapria himalayana. The sequence continues at coordinate 611,675 of JAREIK010016554.1, read as the reverse complement.
AACCATGCTAAGGGTCGGTCTGGTCTGGCCTACGACAAGTTACAAACCATGTCATGCCTAGGCTATGCATAGCTGAACCAAGCCAGGCTTCGGGCTTGTCCCGGGTCAGCTAGCCTATTTAACACCTCTAATTGGACTTCACAGAGACTATGCCACTATATTGCTTAAGTTCATTAGTTATTATTTATTTTTTTAACTTATAATATTTTAGCATATTATTCCTATATATAGACTTAGGAATCCTATGATATACAAGTTAAAAATTGGTCTACATTATATTGATTATCCTATGATTCTATGAAAATCTAATTAGAAGACCCATTGTGATGAACAATTTGGTTATGCCTTCCATTCCTAACTCATTGTGATATATGAAGTGGGTCAATATAGAAGTTGAACTATATCAAACCTTAAAGACTTCAATACCTAGCTAGGTTTGCCTATGATATAATGTATCATATTTTTTGGTGCAATGATCGGCATGTCTCTTTAGGTGCTTAATCTCACACACACTCCTACATGTATATATTTTTTTTATAATACCCACATTGTGCCAACTCTTCATTGATACCCATAACATTTTTATTATGCATTATTTTAAAGTGATTTTAAACTATAAGTATTTTTCTAATATTTTATTTTATATATGTTTGAGTTTGGATTGTTGCCATAAGAGAAAACATGATTTCAGCCTTGGACCTTTCTGTAAGCTTATCATTATTAATATAATTTATGTGTATGTTAATATAAATTTTGTTATTATTAAATTAATTATTTGTCCTTTTTAATTTTTTTGTTTATGAATTATGTTCTATTTAAAAAATTAAATAATATTTTTTAAATACAAAATAAAAAATAATACCCAGTCAGGTTTATGAAAAGGAGAGAAAAAACCATAACACACCCAAATTTTTTGTCATTCACATCCATGTTTTTTTAGCTTTATCAAAATATTCTAAATCTAAAATTATAAATTTTTGCTTTAAAAATAGAGAAGATTGAGACCGAGAGGAGAGAGAGAGAAAATTTTAGCTTTAGAAAAACACAAATCTCTTATTTCATTTGCATATATTTTTTTATTATATTATTATTCTTTTTTTCAAATTTAAAAGGGCAAAAATTTTATAGTCGTTGAATTTTCTGCCATAGCTATTGAAATTGTATCTAATGGACGGAATTTTCTAATAATTTTATTTTAATTTTTTTTTGTTTTTAATTGTCAGTCCTTATCAGCCCGTTAGAAGCCAGAGCTTCTGTATGGTTTAGAAGATTAGGCTCTAGTCTCGCAGTCAGTGTGAGCTTAGTTGGGCTGGGGGGGGGCAGGGTGTCCACTTGCGCCTACATCATGTCATGCAGACTAACTCAGCAAACCATGTGGCAGGTTAATTTAAAAAACTTACCATGTGTACCAGGGAGGCATTTGAGTTTTTAAAATATTTAACTATTTTTTTTTTAATATTGACCGAGGTGGGTGTTGTCCAATAAGACCATGCCAAATACATGATATGAGGTCTGGGGCATGATTCCTGTGCCGCTGGAATGTGCCTATAGGGCATGCACCTAGATCGTGCCTAACTAGAGGTGTCAAACGGGCCGGCCCAGCACGGCACGGCCCGTTTTTCACGTGCCCAGCCGTGCCGTTTTTTAAATTCGGGCACGGCACGGCCCGCGGGCACGGCAAGGCCGTGCCGTGCCGTGCCGGCCCGCTCGGGCACGGGCGCACGGCAAGGCAGGGCAGGCGGGGCGGGTCAGGTCTGTTTGGACCCGACCCGCGGTCTTTTTACCGGGGGCGGGGCCTGGTTGGGTCACGAGTCACGACTCAGTGAGTCGTGACCGTGAGTCGCGACTCACGACTCACGACGCAAGCACGCGTGCCGGCGTGCCGTGCAGGCCAGGCACGGCCCGGCACGTGGTTTGTTCGCCCGGGCACGTTTTTTTATCGTGCTGGGCCGGGCCGGGCCGGCCCGTTTGACACCTCTATGCCTAACCTTGCATGAGGCCCGACATGAGGCCCAACACCTTTTGGCCCAATATGATGCGAGCAATGCCTCGGGTCGGCATGACTTGGGTCTTGGCATAGTTTTAGACCATGGATTGTTTGGCCAGGTATGACCTAGTCGAGCATATAAAAAAAGAACTTTGTCTATTCAATGAGTTTGTTGGATATCTTTATATGCAAAACCATTTTTTTAATTAATGATAACAATGAAAATATTATAGTATCAACCTGGCTGGGTGGCTTGGGCATGACCTACAACATGACATGACAAGATTTAGAACTATGTTTTGAAGTACTGTAAGTCAGCATGTGACATAGGCACATTGCTCGGGTCATGTTGGACCAATCTTTTTTTGGCACGAGAGACTTGGCATGACATGAATTGGCATGACAGTCCATATTGGCTAGTTTTGGCATGACAAGCCAAACTAGCTTGTCTGGATTGACCCAAGCTAGTATGGATTGACTTGAGTTAGCCTGGCCAAACATGATTTAGCTTGGCAGGACTTGGTACAACTTGGCATGACCCACCCAAAAGTCATGCCAACAGACCTTTCTTGACTATCATTTTTTTGAATCACGTCGGTATAATATTGCCTATTTGAAACATCTAAGAAATATGAATAAGATATGGGAACATCTACTCTCAAGACTTAGGGCCCGTTCGATAAAACTAAAAAAAATTAAATGCTTAAAAATAAGTACTTAAAAATAAAATGCCGAATTTTATAAGTGTTGAATTTGTATTAAAAAACAATTTGATAAATTATAGTTAATTGAATGCTGAAGGTAAATATATTATTTGATAACTGTAAATGCTGAAAATTATATAATTTACATATTTATCTTTATTATTATTATATTACATATTATCCAGTATAAATATAATTTTTAATGAATTTTTTTTCACTACAATTATTAATTATTATAAAAAATAAAATTACTAATAACATATCCATAAATAAATTATAAATCCAAAAAAGAAATAAAAATATTTAAAAAATAACCAATAAAATCAAAACTTTTTAAAACTATCCAAAATTTTAATATAAAAATAAAAATTACTGAACAACTAGTTGATTTATTATTTCCTCTCTTAAATTAATCATGACAAGAGAGTTAGGGTTAAGGTTTGTAGTGGGGGAGAAATGAGAAGGAGAATATAGATTCACAAACTGAACTGTAGCGTGAATGAAAAAATAAAAAAGAAAGAAAAAAAAGGACAAAATAATAATTTTTAAAAAAATTTGTTGAAAATTTTTAGCCTTCAGCATTTAGTAGGTCTTGACCAACTTAAAATTTTCGACACAATTTTACTTAAAATTTTAATCAATCATTTCTAAATATTTTTTTATCAAATACATTTAAAATTTTAAATAATTGAAAATTTTAATTTTAAGTTGGCTGAATTTTTAAAGTACGTTATCAAACAACACCTTATTGAAACTTGCGAGTATTTTGTAATGTGCTAAATCTAATTGGATAATTTGATTAGATTATATTTTTTGTAAAAACATTAATATTTGATAATAAAACACCAATTTTCATTTCTGAAATCTATTACATATATTTGCTTATTATTTTAAAAACACTAAATATTTATAAAATCATAAACCACATTTATGTTTAAAAATGAGAAAAAAATATATAAAAGATGCTTAATATATTAATAAAATAATGAAACTTGTGTTTTGGATTATGTTTAGACGATATTGTTTTTTTGTTTTTTTTAATTAAAAATAAATTTCTATGAAAATAATTTGTTTCTTGATATAACATTTTAATTCGTGATAATGAATTTAATGTTTTATATGATGAAAAGAAAATTAGTTTTGCAATAAATCTTAAATAATTTGATAAAATTTATGTCAAAAATACCACCGGGTGGCCTGTCTGGTATTCGGCCCTTCGCTTTCTATTTGATATCATGGCCCATAATTTATTAAAATTCGAATCAAAAATCGAACGGCCCGATATCATTTAAAATGCCTTTAGGGTTTTGAGTTGTCCTTTACTACGCCATCTGGATCCATGAGTCTGTCTGCATCTCTTTTCTTTTCTCTCATGCTCTCTGACTTTTTTCTCTTCTCCTCCTAACAAATCCCATTCCTATATCCTTGCTTCCCTCTCCTCTGCAGTAACGAAAAAAAAAAAGAAAAAAAAAACTTATTTACTATCGTTTGTGTATCTAGCCTAGTTGTTTGAGGAATTGTTCGATTTTTTTTTTTGGAATAAAAGAGGAGAGGGAAGATAATTTGAAAAAAACAAAAAATTTGCAAAATCTTCAAAAATGGCACAGATTACTGTCCCGGTTCCGATGCAGAACGCCAATGGCGGCACAAGCCAGTCATTCGGTCCCACGTCGCTTTACGTTGGCGATCTGGAGGCGAACGTGACTGATTCCCAGTTGTACGACCTGTTTAATCAGATTGGACCTGTAGTTTCCGTTCGCGTTTGCAGGGATTTGACCACTCGCAAATCACTTGGTTATGGATACGTTAACTTTGGCAATAGTGCTGATGGTTAGTTTTTTTTCATTAATTTTTTTCGTAGTTAAATGTTTCGGAATGTAACCTATGTTTGATTAATTGACTCTTGACTGTATGATACAGCCGGTATCTTTGTTTTTATGTTAAATTATCAGATTCCTTGAATTGTATTGTTTATCAAATTCCTTTTATATTTGATTTATTTTTTTTTGTAATTTGGACGTGCTGATTGCATTATATAGCCTCTATATGATGTTAATTAATCGCATGATGTTAATGAAAAGTGGATAAATCATGTTCTCTTATGCAATTCCAACCTTAAACTTTTTTTTAATATTCGTAATAGTTTCTTAGCAGCATTATTTGATGCTGCATGCACCTAGTCAAAAGTCTCATTTTTTATTGATTATGGTTCTTTTTTTTTTTTTTTTTTGTGGGTGATGCCATGGGATTTGTTTAACAGCCAGAAACATATATGAAAACTGCAAAGTGGAAGGATGAGGGGCAAATTTTGGATAAACGTGGGCTCCCAGATACATACTTATCTAGATAATTGTTATTCAATTAGAGAAGTGCCTATAGTATATATTTGGGAAAGTTTCTTCTCTTTTAGGCTACTTAAGTATCTTCACCATCTACATATTCTTCAAGATATTATTTATCAGTTATATTTCTATTTTGTGTGTTGATTATGTAATGTGATATGCATAGTGAAGTGTCAATAATATAAAAATATTTTAATCAATTTGTCTGCATTTGTACCATGAATTGCGTGTCATTAGTATGAAAATTCATATTTATTTTTTCAATTTCATTGTACTAATTTCATCATGATAAAGCCTTAAAAACATTTATTCATGAAAACTATATTGTTGCTTCTGTTTTATTCATATTTGTCTATATCACTCCAATAGGAACAAGTTTTATTTTTTGTTTTGATTAACTTTGTTTAAAAGAAGTGAAATTGAGAAAATTTTGCTAGTATTAGCTATTGGGCTAATCTTTTTGATGTTGATATGAAATTTTATTGAGGAATTTATTTTATTTTTCATCATTGAAATTTATTTGGTTTAGAATAGATTATTAGAGGTTTGTTAGATCTTGAAAATTGGTCTAAATAAGCAAGAAGTTAGGATAAATTAGATCTTGCTATCAGAAAATATCTATGAAAGAGTCTTCAATAGATTTTGTAGATTCCCAAGAAATATAATATACTTTTGAGGAGCACAATGAGTTTATTAGACATGATACCTTTTTACTTATTGATCTTAAAATGATAGGTGAGGTGAATTTGTAGATTCCCATGATAATTTTGTGTTGAGATAATATTTTTTGTAAATGATAAATGTTTTTTTTTTGTTTTTTACCGGGATTTTAAAATAAAAATTAATCTGAAGTAATATAAAGTCTGAAAATATAAATCTAAAGTAAACAAATTCTGAAGAAATGTTATCAGTCAAATGTTACTCTTTTTGGTTTGAATCTTTACATCGTAGTCTTAGCATTTTCATATTTGTCTATGTTATTTTCTATTCTTGTATCTTATTTTATATATTTATTTGTGAATTCTTCTAGATTTTTAAGTATGTCACAATATCATTGATATATGGTTGCAATTTGGCATTTCTTTTTGAAATTATTTTAATTATCATAGGACAATCATATTTTGATATTAAATTTCATGTTAGAGAAGTTAGTAGATTAATTATTATTTTAAATAGCATGAAAAATATAAAAATATATGATTTTTTTTAATTGAATATATTAAAATTTTTTATCACTTTGAGATAAATAGATGTGTTAAATGGGCTGGGTCGGGCTAGTTTGGCTCCTTTTTTCCAGGCCTATCCTGGCTCATATGCCCTGCTAGGCATGATATGCTACAATACCGTGCCATGCTAGGCACAGCAGAATTATTTGGAGGGCAGACCTGTCATGGCCCGTGGCTCGAAATCAGCCTGGGTTCGTGCTGGTTTGGGCCGGATCAGGATACATTTAGGTTAGGGTTTGAGACTCGTGCCACCATGTCACCATCCTCGTCAGGTCTGTCGAGCCATCACCCGTCGGGTGATGTCACTTCATTTCCTGTCGAGCATTGTTTCGTTGGCTGTTGGGCACGTCACCCATGCCATGCCTACATGCCAGGCACTCGTGTCGTGCCTGGCAAGGAAAGCGGGCTGAAGACCCTTGGCTCGGCACGGGCACGTGCACAAGTCTGTACCTTGCCGTGCCAGGCCGAGCATGACTAAGTCAGGCCGTGATTCAGGTCATGCCCGGGTTGTTTGGTATGTTTGACACCTCTAGAGATAAAATAGAATAATAATTAGTATCTAAGTATTTTGTATATCACTCATATTTAATTGATCTATCTGTTATTTGATTTTAACTAATTTAATCAAAAAGTTTTTATCTTAAAATATAATATTAATATATATAATCGGAAAAATGATATTTATTTGTGTAATATTTAAATATATTATTTAATTATTTATAAATTTAATATACTAATTCCTGTTGTTTATTGATGCAAATATATGTGCATTTGATAATATTTGTCTTCTTTTTAGTTAAACTCTAAAATTTATATAGGTAATCAAGCAATGAATAGATAAAATGAAAGATTAAATTTAAAATATATTTTTTATTTTTATAGTTATGATATCAAAATTTGGGCCTTTTTTTTTACATGTTAAAGAGACTATTAATATTTCATATGCAATTAATTGTGATATATATGCTGAAAATATAAATAAACAAACATATATATGTATTATAAGATTTTAAAGAATTTTAAAAATTTAATTATTATGTTCAAGTCTTATTTGGTAATTCTTATTTTACTAATTTTGTTATTAATATAGTTGAAAATTATATAATAGTAGCAATACTTAAATCTTATATAAAGTGTATAATTTTTTCTTTTTAAGGTCAATAGATTTATATAGAGTAAAATTTTTGTAGTCAATAAGGTAAATTAATATATTTTAGTATATTTTATATTTGTTTTTTTGACAGAAAGTTAAAATATTGACTGATATATATTATTAGGTTTACTTGGTATACATACTTAATATGAAAAATATTGCCTTAGATTTTTTAATAGTTTTGACATATATAATTATAGTGATATCATAATTTGATGTATTATTAAATATTAAATAAATATTTAATATATATATATATATATTTAAAGATTTTTGATAGATACTCATATATGACTTAACTATCATAAGAATGAAAGATATTATGAAATTATAATATATTTTTATTTAATTTCAATTTTAAAAGCAAAAAAGTTAGTAGTGATTTATGAGAGTGCATTATTATTTTGACTAATCTAAATGTTGTATGACATTAACTTCACTTTTCATTATATTTTAAAGTCATTAAGTATTACATATATTTTTTATTTTTAAATTTTTTATTGTTTTATTTTTAAAAGTTAATCTTTGGATCCTGATAAGTAGTTTGAATGTACATGTATATAATATGAAGAAATTTAGGATCTTTTGAAAATTTAATGATAATATTCATGCTCGCAATGAACTTTATGATGGATTCTTTTATAAATCCATGATAATAAATTAAGGAAGTCAAAGAACTTTTAAATTGATCTATATTTAAGGACTTTACTGCTCATACAAATTTAAGTTTTTTTGAAAATTTAATACATTATATTTTTTGATGTATTATTCAATGTCTCATATGATTTTCATTGCAATTAATATTTTTACAAGTATTTATTTTATTATAATATATTTATTTATATCTTACTAAATCTTTTTTGATGGTTATGCAATTTTATTTTTAATTATTTTGAATAGGTTCATCCTATAAATATTTGTATCTTCTTAGATTTTGTAGGTGTAGGAGATGAGAATGATCAATTAGTGAGAAAACTCTTTCTCGGACCATGTGGTCATTTTATTGGTATCTATGTCTAGGTATACATTAGTTTTATAATATTAATTATTTTTTATTTTTTAAAGTTTACTATTTAAAGAATTGAGTTTGAGATAATTATATTTTATTTTTTAATGATTATTGTTATACTAAAAAATAACTCAAAAAAATTAATTCTGTATCTTTAACCTATACAATATAACAATATACATAAAAATATAGTTTAAGTTTGGGTTTGCTATGCAATTTTTTGAGAAAAAGAGATAAAAACAAATGAGATTATAAATTTATATAAAAAATTATAAATGGTAATATATTATTTATAGAAAATTTGTAAGATTAAAAAATATATTTTTATTTTTTATATATTTTTATGTAGAAATTAAATAACTATTGGATTATTATTCATAGTACAATTGGATGAAATCCAATGACTTATATAATACTTAAAAATTATAATTTATTTTAATGTTATTTATGAGCCTTTTCATATGCCAAGACGAGGCTGATCAAGGCACGATTCTCAATTTTGCCATGCTGTTCCTATGGTTGAGTTTGGACAGCCCTACTTTGATGTAATTTATATTTTTTTGGATATATTAATTGATGTGAGATATGACATAAAAGGAAATATATAAGTATTTAACTAATCAAAAAATTAGTGGTGGATATTGTTTCACTCCAAATTGTCTATGAATTATTTTATATAGTAGAATTATAATATATATTTTAATAATATATTTATTTTCGCTCTCAGTTAATTAATTCTGTGTGGTATCAATACATAATATATAATAAATAATTTTATGCTCACAAAACATAAAAAATTGATATGAAATATGTTAAAAAAAGTTTTATTTCTTATTATTATAATATTATTACTTAATTGTATTTTGATTATTTGATAACATTTTATAAAAGTGGATTAAATTTTAGTTATTTTTTTAAAAATAAATAATTATGTATATCTAATCTAATGATTAATAAAATTTATTAAATTATTATATTTGGTAGAATGCGTTCTTTTAACATCATCATTATTTGTCAAATTGATAACTCTAATATATTTTTTGTAATTGATATGGTTCACATTTAATGGAAGTTGTCTTTATGATTGGTATCATAATCTATAGTTTATTCAATTACAAATGTCCATCTTGATAGTGTAGGTGTACAATAAGTGAAGCAATTGTAATCAAAGTTTTAAAAAACATTTTAAAGATGTTATTTGATGTGTGCCTCAATGCAAGACATTCTAAAAATGCCTCAAGGTGTTAAAAAAAGCATGAAGCTAAAGGAGCTTTGTTGAGACACATCAAGCTTTGTGATGGAGCTCCATAAAGCTCTACATTAGAGCTTCATGAGCTCCAATGAGTACTTCCAGGAAGCTCCATCAAGCTTTTTGTGGAGCAGGGGAGAGGGGCCACGGAAAGGGAAGACGGGAGAAGGGAGAGGGGGGAGGGGCAAGGGCAAGGAGAGAGGGAAGAGGTGTGAGGGTGAGGGGCAAGGGGCAAGGGCCAAGGGTGAGGGAAATGAGAGAGACTCCGAGTATTCCATATCATTTATTAATAGAAAAATAAATTAAAATTTGTAATTTGATATTAATAAAATAATTATAAATTTATTAAATTTTAATATATAATAAAATATTTATAAAATTTTAATATATAATAAAATATTTATTAAAATATTTTATACTATTTTTTTTTAATATATTATAAAATATTTATTAATTATATTTATAGTCATTAAAAGTTTATCCCTCAATATTTCAAAGCTTACGTCTCGTCTTATAAATATAAAAATATCTTGCATAATATTTTTTCCTTTCAAAATATTGATTGTAATCACGGATTGAGGGATTTTTTAAAGTAAAAAATATTAATACAACCCATTTTGCTTAATCCCGAAAAAATGATCTTCATGGTTTGATTATTGTGTATATGATCATTAAGATGACACAACATTACTGGACAATTATTTGGTAAAATATTTTTCAAAAAAATTTACTAATAAAATTTATTCACAAAAAAAATGTATTTTAAAAGTATTGATTTGACATTAACATTGTTATGTTTCATGATCTTTTATATTTGTGTCATTGACTATAAATATATCAAAAATTTTAGATTAAATAATAGATAAACATAAAGTATGATTACTTGTGATATATGTGTTGGCATATATCACATGCCTTGTGATTCAAGTTCAAATCTAAAGTTAAGTTGAGGGAATAAAGAGACATGTTTGATGATTCAAGTACAAATAGAATACACGTTAATAGAATTGATCCTATATTAACGTTGTCATTTTCATGACTTTTATAATCATATCATTGACCAAAAAAATATTAAAAATTTTAGAATAAACATAGGTTTAAGATTAAAGTATCATCACTTGTGATATGTTCGATGACTACAAGTTTATAATTTAAAAGTTTTAATTTGATTGGAGGGAATAAATGTTAGTTGAAGCAAAAATGTCTTTGCAAGAACTAGTAGTCATTTAGGATATAAGTTTGATATGTTTTTTCTAAGTAAGCACAATGAGATTCAAAGGTGTTCATGCGGAAGATCAAACTTGAGTACATTTGAATTCTAAAATACTTTTTTGAAACTCAGGATACAAATTCCATCTTATCTCTTATAAAAAGGGTAAGTTACTATCAATTTTTTTTTTTCATTAAGTATTCTTTATGATTCTGATAAATATCTTTTAATCATTTTTAATTTGTTAGATTTAAGTCTAATTATAGATGTTTGAATTATCTTTTGATAAATAATTTAATAAATTAAGAGTATATTTTTAGTAAGGATTTGTTTTCAAATTAATATACAACTCTTCATCAAAAGAATTATAAAATATTGTCAATCAGATTTCTTAATATTCATGATACAATGAAATTCATCAATACATGCATAACTCAATCAAGTCTATCACATAGTTATATTTAAGTTACATTGTGAGTAGTCTCATCCTGAATAATTGATTTATATTATTGTATAAATGAAATATCTTAAAATAAATAATAAATGGTTAAATTAATTTTTTTTTTGTATGTTTAGTAAGATTTAAATGTGATGGTTATACTTGTATCAATTCATTATTATAAATAAATTATTAATTATGGTCAATCACAATTACTTATTTGAATCAATCTTGATAGGATTATTTTATTATTGTTATTTATATTCCTGGCCCAAGAATCAAATCTTTATCAAAATAATTTAGTGAATAAATATTTTTCTTTAACTTTCACTATGATGTTTCTTATGGCTCGAGAC